>SSNR01000192.1:618869-667381 GCA_006937965.1 Callopanchax toddi
CTTGCGCGCTCTGAATCTGCAAATAATTCCCCTCTGAGAAAGACGTTGGTTTTGCCATCAGTATAGAGGTTCAGGCTGTTGGAGTCGGTCGTTTTAGTTCACCAGAACAAAGATCCCCGATCAATATCTGGTCAAGTCTGTTGCGCGCCCGCGGAGCAGCTGATTCCTCTGTCTCTCTGTCAGCTAGAATAATCATCTCTCTGATAGACAAACCAGACTCATCTATTTCTGTCTAAGATAACGTAGTATGTTGGGCTTTTATACGAGCTAATGGACGTTAATATAACCGGAGTTCTAGCAGGAGGCTCAGAGCAGCGCCTGGAGCGTCACGCCCCTCCGCCCAGCTGTGACCGCAGGGAGAGACTAGTTTCACAGAAACAGGTCTGTGACCCCGGAAATTTGCATTTAAGTCTATCTCCCCCATTAATTAGTTTTAATATTTTTCAATATTATTATTATTACTATTATTATTTATTGGTTAATATAGCCCTTTACAACAGTCAACTAGACAGCCAAAGTGCTTTACAAGCCTAAGTAAAAGCAAAAATACAAATAAAAGAATGCATTAAAAACAAACAAAACTAAGAATTAAAAGGAATCAGAAAACTGGAATAAAAGTCAACACTACGGAGTGTTAAAAGCCTTCCTGAATGAAAACGTTTTAAGATTGAATTTAAAAAGGCCCAGGTCAGTGACTAGTCGTAGGTCCAATGGAAGCTGGTTCCAGAGTCGGGGTGCCGCCACAGAGAAAGCCCAGTCACCCCAGTGTTTATATCTGGTCCTCAGAACTTTTAGAAGAAACTGGAATGAACATTGTATTGAAGCATTGGATTGACATCTTGAGTTAAATGTTGTACTACTACAAACTTTATTTTCAAGTTTTTTATTAAAATGTGTTCAAATGAAGAAATTTGTTTATTTCATTGAGATACTTAAAATAGCAAATGTCAAATTACTATACAAGTCAAATAATGGGGAAATAATCGATAATCGAATCGAATCAAAATCGAATCAAATAGAAAAATGAATCGTTAGATGAATCGATGCATCGAAAAAATAATCGCTAGATTAATCGATTACAAAAATAATCGTTTTGCCCAGCCCTAGTTAGGGTTATGCTCTGAGTCCTGACTGTCACTGTGCTTTTAAAACACGTCGCTCTTGAACACAACAGGGAGCTGCAAGAAGCAGAACCTGGAAATGAGGAGACACTTGGTCCAGAATTGAATTCTTGACCAAAATAAACATGTATCCTTGGCAAGCCTTGCCATTCTGTGAGAATTTTTTTTTTTTTATTTCCTCAGTAGTCGAGGAATGGATAACTTTTAGTAGAAATTAGCTCTGACTTCTCCATGACCAGCTGAGACTGTAAACAGGAAGATACGGAGCATCCTGGGAGCGTGCGGCCCTCACCTCTACAGGTTTGTGTGAAGAGCATGTACGTTGACTGACAGCCAACAATGTTGAAATGTGAATTCTTATGACTGAAAAAGTTTGCCGGTCAGAGAGAATTCAAAGGGGTCTATAGGAGGAAGGAGGGTCTTCAGAAGAATAACAAATTTTGTGGAACTCTACCCATTTAGACATGAAATATCATTTAAAGCATTTAGAAAACTTTGATACATAGACAAATGCTCCACATAGGAGCTTTAAGTGAATTTTTTTTGCAATCAATGTTTTCATGCACTTTACTTCAGAATGACTCATATACCATCTGTGGTTAAATTAGTTCATGACCTTTGCCCTCAGAGTATTTCTTCTAACTGTTCAGCCTGCATGCACAGACTTGTTTTCTGATACAATTGATTGCCTGATAACAGATAGCCGATCTGGGGATTCTCCATTTGGGTTCAGGATTTTCACACAGGACACTGGTGAAATTGCATAATGGTTCATATGTCGATATGTGGTGAGGAGGACTCATAAGTGCATCTCTCACGTCTGATTCATGTGTTCTCAGATGTTCATGAGTGCGTGCATTCAGGAAGGGGTGGTTCTCTATAAAACTCTAGAGCTGAAACACCTTTCTGTTCCCCCCCCCCCCCCCCCCCCCCCCAGCACAAACATGCACACCACCAGCCAACAATCAAAGTCTTGGAGGATCAGTGGTGAGGCCAAGGCAAGTGGGTAGAAAGTAAGACTGAGAACTTCACACCCACAGCACATCAACACCTGCAAAGCTGCATGAGCCATTTCAGTTTCACTAAGAAGGTCAGAGCACAGACGTGTGTGTTGTAGGAATGATTCAGCTCCCCAACGTAAGGAAACACATTTGCCTTTCAGAACCTTTATGTGGGGGAGCTAATTGCCATTCCGAACACAAACTCAGGTTGTCCTCAGTCCAGCTGCATTCATTCAGCTGGCCTTTTTTTTCCCCTCTCTTGTAAATTTCGTCTCTATCAGAAGACCCAGTTGGACCAAACAGTTCAACAGGGTTTGCTGAGGAAAGCTGGAGGTCTGTGGACTATGGTCAACCTCAATGTGGTGCAAAAGGTTTCTGGTGCAAAGTAAGAATTATAATTTAAAAAGAGTTTATTATCAGGAAATGAGGTATGAGACACTGGTGGTGATTGTATCAACCTGAGCTGCTTGGTTACAAAAATCAAAAATATTCTTTGAAAAGTTTTATTATCATTTTTTCATTACTGCATTCTCCTATTAAACACCAGGAATCTATATCAGATAATGCAGCTGATTCTCTAGCATGGGCGATGACATTTATCATAAGGAATTAATTAATCTGGGGTTAATAAATCAGACAAGTGCATTACTGTTTTAATGAAATGCAAACCTCCCACAGCTGAATACAGATTGTATGAAAACAGGATCTTACTTTTACAAATGTTGATGTTCTTTTATTGATTATACGCCATACAAATGCTTATTTTGCTAATTTAAAGTTAGATTTTTTTAAATTAATTTTTTTGTTATAGAGCCCTTATTAGTTCATTAATTGAGTTTTACATTATTCTATAGGTAATTTGTGCACTTACTAATAGTGTAAATCAGATCCAGACCCAGTGCTGTTTTCATCCTGACTGCACAGAACTGCACCTCGTCACACCCCTTCCCCTGCTTGCGCTGCGCCTCAGACTGCGGGGAGCGGATTGTCGTACTGAAACCGGGGTATTGCTCTGTCAGACCAGTGAGAGGGGCATAGAAGCCTATCTCCCCCCGGGGGTGAAAGATTTATGACCGGGGGGGACATCAAAACCAGAATGAGGGGTAAATCCTCCTCATCCTCGCGACAAATCACACCCGATTGCAGCACCGGTTGTGTCGGCAGGTTTTGTGTCACTTCAGCCGGTTATGCATGTCCCAATTTTGGTACCTTGCAGAAGTCTGTTCCTCCTGCACAAGTTAGTTAGTTTATTTGAATATACAATTTACAAACATTACATAAAACTACTTAAAACAGATGAGTTGAAACTCATTAAATTGCTTTTTAAAGAATGTACTTCCTGCTTATGACTTCTTCTTATGCTCTTCCTGCAATATAGTAGTAGAATTTACTTATAGCACTGCCCAGTGTTCAAAAGCAGAACTACACCACTGACACACCAGTCTAAATGATAACTTTGCTCTTTTGATGTCACAACTTTGCTCTCCTCATGGGTCAGGAACTGATATAACGGAGCCTTTGTTGATATTTAACAGCTTTGAATTTACCGACAACACAGTTAGTTTCTCCCAGCTACGACAGATTAAAAGCATGAACCCGATGACACATACTTCACATACTTAAATCTCATGTCTTGACTCACATCAAAACACTTCAGTAAATCTGGTCTGCTAAGTAAAGCCCTACATTAAAGTGAATGCCAGAACACTTCACTCAGGTCACATGATCAGATAGCACAAAAGTGAGTAAGAGTTATTAAAGCCTAACATGTGGTCAAGTATCCAAAAACAAGGAGAACATTTGGTATTTTTCTAACAGCCAACTATGAGATTAGTCCACCGTCATCCTCTGGGCTATCTGTAAACAACTTTATTAGACGTGACTTTAAATAAATACAAAAAATATGCTTTGCGTCAGCCTGTCCTCACCACTTGGTGAAGTTTATAATTCATTTGAAGTCACTTTGTGGGTGACGTCAACAACATAACAGAACTAGAAAAGAAAAACAAACGAACAGGCAAACCTAAAAAAGGAGAAAATTATTATAATAAACTAAAGAGCTGCAGTTTGAATTTTACTCTAAGATCATTTCCAGTGAATTCAGCATTATGTGGCGTGGTAGCCCTGTTGTGGTAATAAAACATTATAAAAAGAATGAATATAAAGTCAATCAGTGTTTCAGCAACAATGACATATTTAGGAATAAAGGGGCCAGTCCAGGGTCCAAACACTCACCCCAGATCTCATCAAGATCAGTGACACCTCCACCCCCTACAAGCCATCAAAATCAGTCTATGGCTTTAATGGCTACCTTCATTTTTGATGGCTACCTTCATTTTGATGGCTACCTTCATTTTGATGGCTACCTTCATTTTTGCCCAGAACATTTTGATTGATTTGATTTTTTAATTTTTCCATAATTCAAATGCAAAGTAGGATTTTTTTTGTGCATTTTCAGTTTATTTTCACTATAGTTTTCAGTTATTTCAGTGACCATTATGAATTTTCTTCTTCTTCTTTAACACAAGTTGCTGAAAAAAGTTGACATTGCAATGTTTATTAAGGTAGTATGAGTAACACTTTTCATAATTACATTTAGGATATAACTTTCAAGTGTCCATTACTGTGCTCACTGTGTAAAAGTCTTGATTTTCTTCTAATTCATCCAGTCACCTTAAAAAACTCAAAGATCTTTATTTTTCTTGTGTTCCCTTCCTTCAGTCATCCTGTCCTCAGTACTGGAGCAGGTTTTCCTCATGCCTCTTGCAGGTCTGTTAGCTGATTTGTGATCTGGTCCAACTTTTAAGTGAATTTTTTTTTAAATTCCTTTTAAATGTTAACAAGATTTTTATGTGATCACTTTCCCAAAATGCAGAAAAGGTTGATCTATCTCTAAAACAAACACTCTTCTTGTAGCTGAGCGCCTTTTTGTGTTAAAGTGATGTGATTCATGTGCCTTGGTACAACTTGTACTGACTTACAATCTAAATGTGGTCAGCAGGTGGCAGCAGTGCATCACAGAGTCAAACATGTGAAAGAGGAGCAACCCTGTGTAGTTCTGTGTTCAGCAAACGCACAACTTTCTAAGCATGAACATATTTTGGCAACAGAACAAACAGCCAGCGCTGGAACAACAACAAAAAAAAAGGATGTCTGAATAATGTGCTTGCTCAGCAGAGCTTACATTTTCCAGACTGTTTCAGTTTGGTGCATACCACCTTAAAAACTCAAAGCTGCCATTATCATCCATATGGTTGGAAAACGCCTGTTTGACAGCAAGCAGGAATTCCTATGTGATGTCGGGGAGACGAGTGAAATCATGTGATGTGATTAAACAGACTGGAAAATCAGATTGGAAAATGCTTTTCATGGTACTTCTGCTTTACTACTCGCCCCCTCCTTAAACTTTGAGACATTTTCCGTCCCATTTTAACCACATTGGTTTGTTATTGTTCAGTTTACCTGCTCTGCATCACATGACCCTGCCGTCCCTTCACACAGACCAGAACCGCTGTCCGCCGTAAGCCGAGGAGTGTTGTGGTGTAAACTCAGCTGACATTAAAACACATTTTCAGGACAATAGTTCTGTGAACCCAGTTTGTGAGAATGCTGCCTTATGGTGTGTGTTGGCCTTCATGACGACTTGTGACAGTAAACCTGAGGTAGATTTGCTCCATGAAGGTCATAAATCACAGTTTTTGGTGACGTTTCAGGCTCAGTGAAAGGTTTGATGTATTCCCCCCCCCCCCCTTCTGCTCTGCAGCAGAATGAACCAGTCTGGGATGAGATGTCAGAAGTGAAAACAGATTGTAACTGACTGTCTGGTTGTGCCAAAAAAAGAAAAAAAAAGTATAAGTCTGTCTTGCTTTTACCAAGTAATCCCAGTAGAAGTTGGACTTGTTTAAAAACGGAGCTCCGCCTCAGACAGAGGAAATGGAAAGGCTTTAAGAAAAGGAAGGGGGGCCCCTTGGTACCAAGGAGAAGTTCCAGTGGGGGGGGGAGAATGCTATTCAAAAGAAATCAAAAGACTGTCTGGTACACGATGTACTGTACATTAACACACTTCTGCTCACACACACACCCTAGCGTTGAGTAAAGTATTACTAGGAGCTCCGGTTTCCTCTACTGACCCCAAATAGTTGCAGATTTTTGTTTAAGTGTCTCGTTATCTGCGTCTTAAACAGGGCAGTAAATCAGTGAATCAGGTTTTATGATGCTGCATTTTTACATTTGTTAAAACTCCCCCGGTCACATGTCCCGTCACAATGAGCGTCCCGTCATTCAGAACATGAAATGACACTTTTAAAGCACTGGAAGTCACTTTGTACCTGACGTCCTGGTCCTTTTGTACGCTCCATGAGAATCATATGTTTTCCAGCTGTTTTGAACCCAAACATATGGTTCAGATAATGAAACAAAAGCAAGTGAAAGTAATAGTTAAAACAAGAGGGTTTAGATAACGATCTCTTTGTCTTTTTTGTGGCTGCACTGCAACACACTGAGTTTTTTGACTCCATTGTGACGACAGAGGTTCTTCCTGTTATGGATTCAAAAAGGTTTTCTTTCATTTTCAAAGTATTTTTCTATATTTCTGTCGAGATAAGATCAAAGTAGATTTGCTGTCATCCTTAACCTACAGAACTTTCGTCGCTTTGTTTGCTCACATTCAGTTCCAGGCATGCCATGTCACACCAGCCCACAAACTCCTGCAGGACCTGACCATGGTTTACAGTGGGGCCTGACAGGGTTTTGTTGTAATGCTTCAGTGACCTGGAAAGAAGGTCTCAAGAGTTTTATTTAAAATCAGACTCTAACAACCAGTAGGAAGCTGCACGTCTTCTATTATCCCCTTCACGGTGAGCTGGGAGGAGGAAGAACAGTTTCAGTTTTAGACCTTTAGAAATATATTTAAAAGTATTGGCAAAGATAATTCAGCTGGTGTAATCAATAACCAATGTTATCTAATTATCAGTCCAGTCTTCCTCTAATCAGTTTTGTGGAGCTGTATCTGAGGCCTAATCAATTTGAAGTACAAAAGGACAAACGTACTCCATTAGTGACCTATTTACCTTTTTTGTGCTGAGAAAAAGTAAAGTTCACTGTGTCCTGATGTGGTCTAACAGAGGATGTAGCTGCAAGAGGTTTTAGTTTCAATACAATTGATTATTTCATTAGAACACAAAAATATTTCTTTTTGTGCTGATGGCGCCTTTTGTAATCCACATAATCCATTCTAAATGGCGCCATGCGGCTGCCTGGTGGTGCAGTTGTTAGCACTATTGCCTCGCAGCAAGAAGGTCTCAGGTTCAAATCCCGTCTGCGGCCTTTCTGCGTGGAGTTAGCATGTTCTCTCCTCTGGGTACTCCGGTTTCCCCCACAGATCACAACATGCCTTATAGGGTACAATACAGGACTCCCTTGTAAAAGATATTCTGAATCTCAATTTGACGTTCCTGGTTAAATGCTCGATATTGGCTTTTTTACAATATCTGATATTGTCTAAGTCTTAATTTCCGATACCGATATAAACCGATATAAGCGGGGTCATTATAAAAAAGACAAAATCATTTTAGGTAACCAACATCCCATACCTTCTATCATGCATACTTAAACTTTAAATATTATCAGTGCAAAATAGAACAACTGCTTCAATTCCTCTTCAAAAAAAGGAGACATCTTGATTCCTCCTGCCATAACCTCCACTTTACAGTCCGGAGACACTTTGAGATCATTCCAAACCAAAGACAGGTTGGCGAGTCCTCTGACATCTTACATGTTATGCTGCAAGTAATGAAGTGATTTGATGATGTCACCAAGTGTACACCAATAGGTGTTGCATTCAAGGTTGGCTGGGAAATGCTGAAGTCACAGGATTTAATGCAAGGTGTGCCAAATAAATAGAAATATCTCAAAAACTATACATCTGATTAGTTATACTTTGACATTTTGGGAGAGAGAAGAAGTAGCCGAACAGTTTGATGTATAACATGTGAATGGTATGTAAAGGTTATGTGTGTCATTACAAAAACTGATACCGATATTTACCGATATTGCATTTTAATGCTGATATCGGCTGATATTATCGGTAGACTGATAATATCGAACATCCCTAGTTAATAAATAAATAAATAAATAAGAATAACTAATCCCACTGAGATGATTGCTGAGTAACATCTGCAGGGATTTATTTTTTTAAAAACATGTAAAACCTGCATTATTTTTTTATATGGCAGCAAGACGCTTAGCTCATCAGTCTTCTAGAATGTAAACTTTATTTCTACAAACAGAGACTGATCAGGTCACTATGAGTCCAAAATGATTATTTATAACTTGTACACAAAATATACTTTTAAATGGCCAAGACATCCCTTTATGTGATCCGTGCCATTCATTTGTTAGCAGGACAGTTTTGTTAAGCCAAAAACAAAACATGAGTTTAGACACCTATCAGACTTTGTTACATACCAAAACCACTTTGTTCAAACATGGAAAAGACTATGGTTCAATATAAAGTACATCTCACTTCTAAGTTAAATTAACAGAAGGGAGTGACATTAGAAACTCGAGGCTGAGTAATTCTGAGATGACATGTAGCCTATCTGTGGTTTCTGGAAATGTAAAAAAAAGTCAACAGTTTTTTGGTGATGTGCCACCTCAGAGGATTTCAGAGAACAAGTCATTACAGTCCCGTCTTGGTTGATGCACCAGATTACAACCACTTTCAGGACATTAGTCGGTCATGACAGACCTGCTTATCTTTGATATAATTCCTTGTTTCCTCCCCTGCGTTAAGCTAAGTGTCAAACGTTATGCCTGTGCAAGTATGCAAGAGTCCACTTGGACTATTTGTCTCTCACAATAGCACACAATACTTGAGCTCCCACTAGACTTACTGTGACATGTTTTTCCAGAGTGTCAGTCTGTGAAGTGACACTTTGACACTACTCCTTGTTTGCGCCACAGTCAGTGTGAACAACACTGACTGAACTGTAAGGCCCGCCTCCTTTGAGGTCTTAAATTATGTCTCGTCCAGTAAATATAAACCTTGGAAAACCACATAAACCACCCTCCATTCCTCAACACATCTAAAGAGTCACATGTGACTCTTGTGCATCCTGTCAAACCACAGTCTGTTTTAGCTGGTGGGAGCATGTGTGTGTTTATAATCAGTGGTGCAATGAAGGGTAGACCCAGATGTAGCAACTCGCCCGATGAGCATCACATTCATTATTAGGCCTTTTATGAACCATAAAAATAAGACATCTCTTTGGTTATTAGCCATGTGCTATATTTAAACTGATCCCTTTATTCCAGAAGTTTTGTCATGCTTCCATCACACAGGATCATGATTCACATTATCATGAGGGATATGTGACTGATGAGCTTGTTTTTAAATGCCAGAATTAAAATGATTATTTCACATGACTTATTCATAGGATGATGCAACATCAGACGCTCATCAGATAAACTTTTCTTTCTGAAGTTTTTGTCAGGTTTAGTATTGATGGCATGCGATGTAGTTTTTTCATATTTTCAAACTTTTTCTTGAGCCAGTATGTGCTAATATAACCCTTTACAGGATTAATGAAAAGTCACTCAGCCCATGTGTCCAGAATACCACGTTTGCAACTTCTGAGTCTCTGGTCCGGTGCCCTGAAGTCTCACAAAGTCACGTATCTCACGAGGGTTAACCCAATGTGGCTAGCTGTTATGCTAGCGCCAGTTTATCTCATGATTCCTGTATCTATTCTATCTCTCCCTGCTTGAACACAGCTGATTTCTTTGAATGAGTGATGAACCGCTCCAGTAGAAAGCAATGAAGGCGACATTTCAACAGTTAGATTTAGGTGTTTCTGAGCAAAGACAATGCTAACGTTTTTACAACAGTGATTTAAAACGGACACTAGGGGTGCCAAAACAAGCCAAAGTGCATAGTAGCCCTTTAAGTGCTGAGAAAGACCCAAACGCAAGTTAAGAAGAGGCAGGTTTTTGAGAATCAACACTAGAACTTTAGTGATTTAACTGGTAGGAATTTGTAAAATATAACAAAACATGACAGGACCTGAAGAAACAGAAACACACAGGAAGAAGTGGCAAAAGAAACTGACAACAAATGAGAAAAACCAAGAAGTATATGTACAGGGATAAGGAATATGAAAGAGATCTGGAGATGGAAGCAAAAACTTAAATTACTAAAAATATCAAAACTCACAATACAAAGCATTTGAAATATTTACAAAAGATTGAGATAATCCCAAACTGAAAGTCTTTGCTCATATGTCGACAATCAAGTGTTCATGTTGAAGTTGGAGGGGCTATCACAGAACTCTGAAAGTCACAAACTGAAATAAAGAATCTGGATAAATATCTGATCACTTTTAGCTATTAAAATCTGACTAGGCTAAATAAACCTACTTATTTTAGAAATTTTAAGTCCCAATATAAAAAGTCTATCTCAGGATTTCCCTTAATGTCAGTTATTTAAAGTAGTAAATGTCATTTTGAGCCACTTTTTTTAAAAACAATCAAAACAATCACACATTAGGCAGCAAATAGACTTGTTTTGGTTCTAGAAATTAAGGTCTGAGCTACAATGCAGCTTTGTCAGCGTCTACGTTTTTAGAGGGAGCACTTCTCCCTTTTCTGTAAACTTCTCCATTCTTTTTTACTTATTGGTGTGATTTCACATTTTGCGTGGACGTTCTGTTTCCTAGATTTACTGTGAGACTTGAAGTCCTCCAACACAGCTGAAAACTGAGGACAAAGAAAGTACCTTAAACACTGAAATCTGATTTGAGGTCTGTGCATGAGGATGGGTGTGAAAACGGTTTGCCATGGTGACAAAAGTAACAAACATCAAAAAAGCCTGTAGCAGTTAGAACAGGGGGTGTATTTGGTGCTTTCATTTGCATATAATGATTAATTGTACAACTTTACCCACTGACTGTTAAACCAGGTACAGTCAACAGATGGCTGTGAATATGAGACAGATTATTCAGAGTGAAACCACAGTGTCAAACTGTGCCTCCAGGCTGTAACACTTCAGATACTAATGTGACTGTATGTTTTTGATGTGACATTTGTTTAACGGTGCACCAACTCTCCGTGAACCTTTGAGTCATACTTCATCACGAGATTTAGTCCTTGCATTAGAAACATTAATAAAAGACATTGTCAAATAATCAAAGCTAATTTAGAGTTTAATTTGAAAACATACGCCTCTTGAAGTCAAGGTGTCGCTGTTACGAGTTACACTGAGCTGCCAACAGGGGTCATCACAGAGCTACTTGGTGAGCAGGTGTGAAGTGGGGGGGCAGCGATGGGAGGGTTTTGCTCTGACCAGCTGATGCTCACTGGTTCTCTGAGGTTAGCTTAGTGTAAAAGTGAGCATACACGATGTGAATTTTGGTCTATTTTGAGGTGATTTTCCACTCAAGCGACAATTTTTGGAATCAGATCAAGTTTTGGCTTAATGGTGTGTTGTGCTTCGTGTGGTATACAGGCAATGAGAGGCGATTAACACCTCACGACGAGCTACTGATCAGCAACTGTATGGTTGCACGAAAATCAAACCTGTCTGAAATTCTGGTCACTCCTCGTGAGGCTATCCTACTGTGGAAGCAGTATCATCAGCCAACTGCGCACTCTCTCATTCTCAGGCAGACATCCCCTCACTTTTAATTTTTTCCCCCAAAACTTTATTGAACTAAACACAAATCAAACAGAACATCAACTATACTCAATAGTGTACAGATGATTTAACATTCACGTGGTGCAGAACGTGAGTGACAAGCTTCCACGGCCATATAAGCGCCTTTGCTGCGCTCCGCTACAGGATGTGGAGCTTGTCACTGTGCGATCGCGAGCTGCACGATCAGTAAGCACCAGTCTGTAAAGGAGCATTCGGGTAGAGGGATCTGGTACGCACATATATCTGGTGTGCATGCCATGTGCACTGGTGCACCAGTTATGTGCAGCCCCATACCTTTACATCTACAGCAGGTTATCTTTCTTCTTCTGCTTCTTCTTTATAGTTCTGGATTCTTGAGTCTGATGTATGCACGTACATTGTGACAAGTCAGGTTGCGTCTGAGCATCAGGTGTGAGAACATGATGGGCGAGCTGTGAATTACTGAACCCTGTGATGTAGTCGTACGGTTTCAGCTGGAGCTGAAAGCAACAACTGAAAATATTGTGTAGTGTATTCCTGCCTCAGGTACACGGGATCGGGGTGAGGCCTGGTGAATGAGGACGTGAAGAGGAGCTTGTCTTTGAGGTCATATTGCTAAATTCACCCTTTTACCTTGAAAGTCAGAGCTTAGATGTGGGAATGTTCCAGTTAAAAAGTCAAACCATTAGCAACTGCTTTTTGTTGTACTTAGTGACGGTAACTATCATTAGCAATTCAAGCTAATGACAATTATTTCTCTGCATTTTGTGCATTCAAACACTGTAGCAACATGTTCAATAATAAAACTGGAAAATTATTTTTTTTAAAGTGAACTTGACTACCGTTGCTGCCACTAGTCATGTGTAAGGCAGCCATATTGGATTTTAAGTTTGGTCAAAAATCTCTGGCTCACCATGTCAGAATTTACATTTTGAGAGGTTTTAATCCTGATGTTTCCAATTTGAAGCTGAAATATCCCATCTTCCAAGAACAAATTGAACACACCATTGGGTTTTTATTGTTTGTAAATTTTAAAGAGGAAAACCTAGATTATAAATAAACCTTTAATATTTACTCTGAGATAAAAATGCTAATATGTTTTTTAATTTCATTGGGAACATTGTAATAATAATATATTTTTTTAATTTTAGTCGTTTTTATTCATTTTTTACTATAAGTTCAGTTCCTGCCTCAATAAGACTTGGGGACTAAAATGTTCTTTATCTTGTGGTTGACCTGCCAGTCAAATCAATAACTATTTATTCCTCATAATTTGAATTTTAGGGATATGGAAGAAACTTTGAACCAATAACAGATATTCATGTTTGGAAGCTAAATGTTGGTAATTGATTATTTTTGAACTATACCAGAAATAAACTATTTTAAAAAATCATTAAACTCAATAATTTAAACACAGGGTGTGAAAAAGAAAGAAAAGTTCTACCACTCTACTGTTTTTTCTTAAACAAGCAGTCAAATAAAAAAAACCTCTAAAATATAAAATAAAATAGAGTACAGTAAGATTTCCCTAAATTAAAAGAAAACAAGGCACAAAAAGAGTACAGTGTCTTACCGGTCACAACTTCCAGACACTATCAGCTGTTTTAAATCAAATTTACTCAAAACATCACCTTTAAAATGAAAAACATCCACCTGAAGCCAAAACTAAGTGTGATTTTGACCTTTGGTGTCAGCCTCGACGTGTTGAAGACATTTACATTTGATCACCATCTTCAGTCTCTCCAGACTGATGGTTGTAAAATAATGAGGTGACTCAGCCTTCGTCACACATCTGTCTGACTTTTGAGATCATAAAGTACTTAAATTTGGATGGAAGAAAACAATAAACCTGTGAACTTCAACCACTTGTGTGCTTGGGCGTGTGCCACACACACACACACACACACACACACACACACACAAGCAAAGTAAGCCAGGAGAGACACTGATGTCAGCCAAAATGTATTGCACACACTCATCCCGTGTCTTAAAAACCATTCCCTAACTTACATACAAACAAAAAAATAGGAAACTCCTGAGTTTGTAAGGATTATTTAAAAAAAAGGATTGTGCTACTGTTAGAATATATGAAATGTTTAAGGTTTATCTTTACACAACATAATAGAATGTGAATCCATTACTTTACTGAAATAAATGAGCATATTCACTGAGGTTGAGCTTTATAATTAAGTTCAACAGTCAGTTAATGACACTGAAAATCTGCCTCGTCATTTCTACTCATCATTTTCTGATCTTCCTCATGTCGACAGGTCAATATTAATGTCAATGTTTTCCAGAAACAAACGACGATTTAGGAACATAATGAAGCGCTTTCCCACTGAGAGTTTCCACCCACCACTAAGTTCAAGAGCGGCTTCTGACTTCATCATTCTGTTTGTTTTTAATACATGACTTATGATCTTTTTTTTTTTTTGCCACATACCCCACAAAGGTATGTGATTTAGTGTAAAAGCTTTTAAACTAGCGTTAATGTATCAAATAAAGGAGGAATTTCATGTTGAGGCAACAGCAGATTCTCGTATTGATGTAATTGTTTAATAATAGCAATAATATTTAAACCGATTCGACATCTGAAGTCATCTTCGTGATGCTTTCCTGTTTAGCAGAGATCTTAATCTGAATGCTCATTTTTCATGTTTTCTGTTTACAGACACACAAACACATCATGACCTTGACTGGTGTCTAAAAATGAATCTAAGGAGGAAGTTAACCTTTGAGCTTCCATTACAACAAGTTCTGCTCTTTGACTGAAAAAAAAAAGTTCCTGTCAGAAACGGCTCTGGAACAAACACACTCACACTCTAAACTTTATTCATATCTACAAGGAAGCTTCTTTTTGAGAGAGTTTCCATAAACAGTGCTTTTGATATCAAGTATCTGAACTGTCTGTGGTTACTGAGAGGCTGGTGGATGGATTTTGGGCTTAAACTCACTTCTGCTGTTTGCACAACACACAGTGTTTCAAGTAAAAACAAACATATCAATCTTTTTTTTTTTTACAATAGTAAGTTTTACATTATGCAGTAGAAAAAAAAGTCCTCATCCCTAAAAAAGAAGAAGACAGTTTGATGTGAATAACATGTTTGAGTGGTTTCTGCTAACAGACGAACAGAGCTGACTCCAACATGTCAAAGCTTTAAGCAGATCTCACACAAGCAGCACGGCTCAGGGTGTGTTGAGGACTGAGTTTGAACTAACTGTAAAATCAACTGTAGGACCGCATTTGTGTTTGCTAATACCAGTTAGATATGGTCACAAGATTTGTCTCGTCTCGTCTCATCTTCTTCCGCTTCTCCGGGTCCGGGTCGCGGGGGCAGCATCCCAATTAGGGAGCTCCAGACGGTCTTCTCCCCAGCCACTTCTACCAGCTCCTCCGGCAGGATCCCAAGGCGCTCCAGGGCCAAACCAGAGATAGATTTTCTCCAGCGTGTCATGGGTCGACCCGGGGGCCTCCTGCCGGCAGGACATGCCTGAAACACCTCCCTGGGGAGGCGTCCAGGGGGCATCCTAACAAGATGCCCGAACCACCTCAACTGGCTCCTTTCGACATGGAGGAGCAGCGGCTCTACTCCGAGTCTCTCCCGGATGTCCGAGCTCCTCACCCTATCCCTAAGGCTGAGCCCGGACACCCTGCGGAGAAAACTCATTTCGGCCGCTTGTATCCGCGATCTCGTTCTTTCGGTCATTACCCAGAGCTCATGACCATAGGTGAGGATTGGGAGGTAGACCGACCGGTAAATCGAGAGCCTTGCTTTCCGGCTCAGCTCCTTCTTCACCACAACAGACCGGTTCAGCGTTCGCATCACTGCTGACGCTGCCCCAATCCGCCTGTCGATCTCCCGCTCCCTCCTTCCCTCACTCGTGAACAAGACCCCGAGATACTTGAACTCCTCCACTTGAGGCAGAATCTCTCTCCCAACCTGGAGTTGGCAAGCCACCCTTTTCCGACCGAGAACCATGGCCTCAGACTTGGAGGTGCTGATCCTCATCCCAGCCGCTTCACACTCGGCTGCGAACCTCCCCAGCAAGAGCTGTAGGTCAGAGCCTGATGAAGCTAGGAGGACCACATCATCTGCAAAAAGCAGAGACGAGATTCTCCTGTCACCAAACTCAACACCCTCCACACCACGGCTGCGCCTAGAAATCCTGTCCATAAAGGTTATGAACAGGACCGGTGACAAAGGGCAGCCCTGGCGGAGTCCAACCCTCACTGGAAACAGGTCTGACTTACTGCCGGCTATGCGGACCACACTCCTCTGGTACAGGGACTGAATGGCCCTTAACAAAAGACCATCCACCCCGTACTCCTGGAGCGCCCCCCACAGGGTGTCCCTGGGGACACGGTCATAAGCCTTCTCCAAATCCAAATCTCCTCCGTGAACCGTCACCTTATCGTGGTGGAGGAGTTTGAGTGCCCTAATGATCCTAGGAGCCATGTTGTCTGGGGCACTTGTGCCCCTGGTAGGGTCACCCATGGCAAATTGGTCCTAGGTGAGGGGTGAGACAAAGTGCGGTTCAAAAGACTCTTTATGGAAATACAATCATCGAGCCAGTGTACCCGGCCCGGAGGGTTACCGGGGTCCCACCCTGGAGCCAGGCCTGGGGTTGGGGCCCGTGAGCGAGCGCCTGGTGGCCGGGCTTTCGCCCATGGGGCCCGGCCGGGCCCAGCCCGAACTGGATACATGGGCTCATCCACCTGTGGGCCCACCACCTGCAGGAGGAACATGAAGGGTCTGGTGCAATGTGGATCGGATGGCAGACCAAGGCGGGAGCTTTGGCAGTCCGATCCCCGGACACAAAAACTGGCTATTGGGACATGGAACGTTACCTCTCTGGCGGGGAAGGAGCTGGAGCTTGTGGAAGAGGCTGAGCGATACCGGCTAGATATAGTCGGGCTCACCTCGACACATAGCGCTGGCTCTGGAACCCGAGTCCTTGAGAGGGGTTGGACTCTCTTCAATGCTGGAGTTGCTCCGGGTGAGAGGCGGAGGGCTGGGGTGGGCTTTCTGTTAGCCCCAAGACTCTCTGCCTGTACATTGGGGTTTACCCCGGGGGATGAAAGGGCAGCTTCCCTGCGCCTTCGGGTTGGGGAACGGGTCCTGACTGTTGTTTGTGCTTATGCACCAAATAGCAGCTCAGAGTACCCACCCTTTTTGGAGTCCCTGGGACGAGTGCTGGATAGCGCTCCTACTGGGGACTCCATAGTCCTGCTGGGAGACTTCAACGCTCACATGGGCAATGACAGCGTGACCTGGAGGGGCGTGATTGGGAGGAACGGCCCGCCCAATCTGAACTCGAGTGGTGTTCTGTTTTTGGACTTCTGTGCAAGTCGCAGTTTGGCCATAACAAACACCATGTTCAAACATAAGGATGCCCACCGGTATACCTGGTACCAGGGCAGCCTAGGTTACAGGTCGATGATTGACTTTATAGTTGTATCATCTGACCTGAGACCGTATGTTTTGGACACTCGGGTGAAGAGAGGAGCGGAGCTGTCAACTGATCACCACCTGGTGGTGAGTTGGATCAGATGGCAGGGGAAGATGCTACGCAGACCTGGTAGACCCAAACGTATAGTGAGGGTCTGCTGGGAACGCCTGGCAGAAGAGCCTGTCAAGATGGTCTTCAACTCCCACCTCCGGCAGAGCTTCGACCGCGTCCCAAGAGCAGTGGGGGACATTGAGTCCGAATGGGCCTTGTTCCGCTCTGCGATTGTTGAGGCGGCTGTTGCTAGCTGTGGTCGCAAGGTAGCCGGTGCCAATCGTGGCGGTAACCCCCGTACCCGCTGGTGGACACCAGAGGTTAGGGGAGCCGTCAGGCTGAAGAAGGAGGCCTACAAGGCATGGCTAGTCTGTGGGTCTCCAGAAGCAGCTGATGGGTATCGGAGGGCCAAGCGGGGTGCAGCAGTGGCAGTTTCCGAGGCAAAATCTCGAGCGTGGGAGGAGTTCGGCGAGACCATGGAGAAAGACTATCGGTCGGCTCCAAAGAGGTTCTGGCAAACCATCCGACGCCTCAGGGGAGGAAGGCGGCAACTCGCTCACACTGTTTACAGTGGGGACGGGGAGCTGCTGACATCAACTGGGGCTATAGTCGGGCGGTGGAAGGAATACTTTGAGGAGCTCCTCAATCCCACCGACACGCATTCCTATGAGGAACCAGAGCTGGGAGAACTGGGGATGGACTGTCCAATCTCTGGGGCAGAAGTCGCTGAGGTAGTCAAAAAACTACGCAGTGGCGGAGCCCCGGGGGTGGATGAGATCCGACCTGGGTATCTGAAAGCTATGGATGTTGTAGGACTGTCGTGGTTGACACGTCTCTGCAACATTGTGTGGTCATCGGGGGCAGTCCCTGCTGAGTGGCAGACCGGGGTGGTGGTTCCCATTTTTAAGAAGGGGGACCAGAGGGTGTGTTCCAACTATAGGGGGATCACACTCCTCAGCCTCCCTGGAAAGGTCTACTCCAGGGTACTGGAGAGGAGGGTCCGGTCGATGGTTGATCCTCAGATAGAAGAGGAGCAATGTGGTTTTCGTCCTCGTCGTGGAACTGTGGACCAGCTCTTTACCCTCGCTAGGGTGATGGAGGGGTCATGGGAGTTTGCCCAACCAATCCACATGTGTTTTGTGGATTTGGAGAAGGCTTATGACCGTCACAAGATTTGGTTTGACTCAAATATTCACCAGTTGTAGTTGGATGTGTAGTGGTTACTATAGAAAAGTTTTTAAACTCTATTGGCCAATGGTACACTTAAGGGTAAAGTTTGTAGGTAAGGTCTGTTCATGCTTGGAGTATATTTTAAGGAGGACTTTTATCTATTAACACATCACATTTGAGCGCAGTACCTATAAAATGTATGGAGCTATGGTCACATTTGTGCCTGCAAATGTTGATCAATTCTGTTAACATTGGATATAAACAAGTTGGCCACCTGGAGCTGACTTCAAAGTCAATCAGCTGAAGATATGCAATAATTAATTACTGAGAGTTTCGTTGAATTTGGTTGAGTGTCAGGTAAAATAAAAAACTGTACCTTCTGTTGAAGGTCAGCAATAAGACCAGTGATCACAGCATCCAGATCTCACTGCAGCACTTGTTCAACAAAGATTTAAAGGCACACTATGTAACTTTTCACATTTTTGAATCTTTTCCTTGAGCCAGTTTGTGCTAATATGACCCTTTACAGGTGTCAGCCCCATCTGCTGCTTGGATCCAGAATACCGCGTTTACAACTTCTAAGTCTCTGGTCCGGTGCCCTGAAGTCTCACAAAGTCATGGATCTAATGAGGGTTAGGCTAACCCAATGTGGCTAGCTGTTATGCTAGCGTCTTAGTGCTTTTAGCTCATGATTCCTGCATTTTTAAAAATCTCTCCCTGCTTGAACACAGCTGATTTCTTTGAATGAGTGATGAACCGCTCCAGTAGAAAGCAGTGAAGGCCGAGGAGACATTTCAACAGTTAGATTTAGGTGTTTCTGAGCAAAGACAATGCTAACGTTTTTACAACAGGGATTTAAAACAGACACTAGGGGGTGCTAAAAATAAGTCAAAACGGCATACAAAGGTTCCATTAAATTTTCTTTATATTTGTTTATTTTTCTTAGATATTATACAGGAAATTACCAACCATGTTTGTTTAATTTGGGTTTATTTACTACTTGAAAAAAATTAGACAATATTACAAACAATACGTCTTGTTATATTTTCTACTAACAGTCTGGGTTGAGATGATACATTTTGAAGTCTTTCAGTGGGTCTCCTGTAAAGAGTTAAGGATTCTGGTA
The DNA here is from genome assembly GCA_006937965.1 of Callopanchax toddi. Taxonomy (NCBI): domain Eukaryota; kingdom Metazoa; phylum Chordata; class Actinopteri; order Cyprinodontiformes; family Nothobranchiidae; genus Callopanchax; species Callopanchax toddi. The sequence continues at coordinate 638,460 of SSNR01000192.1, forward strand.
TGGTCTTGGACTTGTTCTGTGTTTTTCCCTATTTAATGTCACTTAAATGGTTCTTTTGCTTTTGCTTTTAATTCCGGTACTTCCTCACTTTGCTTTATGACTTTAAGGCAGATATTGACTCACCTCTTCAGCAGATAAACAAAGAATCATTTTCTGTGGAACCACCAGCCTGATACAACATGACGCTGACCCACCCGCTTACAGTAGTAAATGTAGTACTTTCTTCGCCAGTGCTTGTTGAGATCACATTTAAATAGAAACATACAAGGAAGAGATTGAAGATCGCAAACTTGAAACATCCTATTCTGAGCTAAACACCATAATAGTCAAAAAAGTGTAGTTTTGTTTTACTGCTGAAGTTGATGCACTGATTTGTTTGAATAATTACAATAATCACACATTAACTTCTCTCTACAGTCATGGGAAGTATGAAAAGTGATGCGTGACATTTTTGCTATAATAATACTGATCTCACCTTAGCAGAGGTGGGTAGAGTACCCAAAAAATGTACTTAAGTAAGAGTAGCACTACTTCAACATATTTTTACTCAAGTAAAAATAAAAAAGTTGCTGTCTAAAAAAATACTTAAGAGTAAAAAAGTATTTTGTAAAAAGTCTACTTGAGTACTGAGTAACATCCATCTTAATTTTTTTTTTTTTTTTATTATTTTGTCATCAGATGGACAAAAATATTAAGTTGTGGGGGAATTCTAGTTTCTTAAAGGCTAAAATGAAAAACACTGATACAAATACATAACATAATTATAAAATGGCAAACTCTAAGCAGAAGAAACACTTTTCAAAGTTTTTTTCAATATACTAAAATTTACAGTAGATTTAGCTAGCTATGCGGCTATAAATCTAGCTATACTTAGCTAGCTAGCATACCTCTATCTTTCTTGCAAGCTAGCTAACTAGATACAGATAGCTAGCTAGAAAATGACAGGAAAACAAAGCTGGTGCAGAAACAGGTGGTCTCCTTTAATCAACCGTATGTGTGTGTCTGTGTCTGGTGTTTTTTGTTAAAACAGGTTTGTAAAGTTACTTGCAGTAGGTTGAGGATTCAGAGATTTTACTCAAGTAGGAGTAGCGATACTTAACAAATATACTTAAGTTAAAGTTAAAAGTACGATGAAGAAAAACTACTTATAAAAGTAAAAATTTTTTCAAAAAGTTACTCATGTAAATGTAACTGAGTAAATATAAATCTGCCTTCTAGATGTTTAAGATCAGATCAGCTGTTCCAGATTAAAAGGTCACACTGATGGGAACGTCTCCAAAAGAGGAACTGAAGTTTTATGGAATATGTTCAAACCTGACATTGTTTTAAACTTCACTGTGAAACTGGAGTTACTAAAACACCAAATTGTTTCACTTCTAACAAAAAAGATAAATATACAATACCACATGGTTTCCATTACGATAGGTCGCCTTCCCGTTTTAGACATCACATCAGATCAGTGTGACTTAGCATTACTGTGCATTTTATCACTTTAACCTGCAGAGACTTTTCCATTAGCATCTGTCCTGTCAGCGTTTCCATCAGCATGTGGTCATGTGAGAATGACTCAGGTGATGTCATCCATCTTGAAGCTGTGAATAATACTACAAGCATGCACACAAACAACACATGCTGACAACTCAGTGAGCTTTTTGTGATGCATCAAGGTGTTTTGATGTTGTAAAGTCGGAGTTCCTGTCTTTCTGCTTCCTAACAGATACCTGCAGCAGGGTGTGTCCTGTTGAAGGATTATGCTGCTCCAGCAGGTGGAAACCAGGTATGCTGCACTGCCTACAAGACACGTCTATCACATGTTAACTACCCTCAGGGAGGAAATGTTCAAAGTTCCAACAGAAAGGACTGGGTTCAAGCTGGTTTGGCTGATGAGGTGATAATGAAATAAACCCATTCAGCTACATTTTAGTGTTTTGAGTTCCTCTAATATGGGTTGTAGGTCATGCAACAACAGCCCATGTATCTAAATATGATGTTAATATGCTTGGAAATTTATCCTAAAGACAACATGCCTGTTTTTAAAGGCCCACTATGTAACTTTTTCATATTTGTAGATCTTTTTTCTTGTGCCAGTATGTGCTAATATGACCCTTTACAGGGTTAATGAAAACTCAGCCTCATCTGCTGCTTGTGTCCAGAATACTGCGTACTTCTGAGTCTCCGGTCCGGTGCCCTGAAGTCTCACAAAGTATCTCACGAGGGTAAGGCAAACCCAATATGACTACAAATATGCTAGCGTCTAAATGTTTTTATCTCATGATTCCTGCATTTTTTAATCTCTCCCTGCTTGAACACAGCTGATTTCTTTGAATGAGATATGAACCGCTAAAGTAGAAAGCAATGAAGGCTGAGGAGACATTTCAACAGTTAGATTTAGGTGTTTCTGAGCAAAGACAATGCTAACATTTTTATGACAGTGACTTAAAACGGACATTAGGGGGTGCTAAAACCATAGATATCATATATACAGGCTATAAATAAACAGGCGCTGTTCGCCAATGGACCCTGACGTAGCTACGCGGCAGCCATCTTGCCACCGAGAGCTGCCCCTTTCATAACATTGGTGTCAATGGAGCATGCACTATTAAAGACCTCTAACTTGCTAAATTTTTAACCAATTTTCAAACGGTTTGTATTGTTATAAACGTCAGAGATGTGGCTGTGAAATATAACAATATTGGTCGGGAAAAGTATAAACTGTAAAAGTATCATATCTCAAGTCTATACATAATAAGGTTGGTAGGAAAGTAAATGTTTGTAAATTTGTTCATTTTTCATTGAGTTATGAGTGCTTTTAGTTAAGTTGATGCTCACTTTCCATCTGCTGCCATAGAGAGCAGAATGTCAGCTCTCTGTGGTAAGATGGCCACCGTGTAGCTACGCTGTCGAACCCCAGATGATCCATCTAGCCATTATATATGGCTAAAACAAGCCAAATTTGCATAGTATGGCTTTAAGGTCTTAGTGAAATGTGTGACATACTTTAGCCAATAAAGAAATATGTTTTAGTAGTTTTTAAAGACAACTTTTAGTACTTGATTTTAGCAACTTTCTTCTATGAGCTGTCATTTTTTAAAGTCTGTCCTACAACTTTGAGCTAACTCAAACTGGGATGAAAAGTAACATCCAAAAAGCATCAAAACACGTTTTTACTGTATGAAATAGTGGACAACAACCTAAGATCTCACAAAGACAAACACCAAACCGCTGTTGGTTCATTACTCTGTTTTGTTCTAAGTTTATAGAGCGCAAAATGAAAAGCGATTGCTTACATGAGTCATTTTTACTGTTCTTTCTGCTCGTAATGGTGGAATTCTGTTGCAAAAGAAAGATATATTCACTAACAAGCAACAGATCTGATTTCCTGACTTCAAGTTGAAAAGGTAAAGTTCAAAGAAAGGAGTAATTTTTTTCCATGATAAGCGTTATTACCTAATTAATTAACTGAGTAATGATTTTAAATCATGCAGGAGTCTTTTGACTCATTACTTCTAAGTTGCAGCGAATGCAACATCCTTTGAAGTTGGAGTAAAGGAAGGAGCGGCTGCATCCTTCCACCGAGAGCTCGTTCATTAACTTCCTGTAATTCTGAGGTATTTTTAGGCCGGCTCAACCAAAATCAGAAAGTCACGTTTGTGTTGATGAGCTGATAGTGACTTCAGACACCCAGAAGCATTCTCTGTGAAACAGAAAGTTAATTGTCTTTCATAAAATGTCATCTTAAAGACAAGCTTTCACCTGAAACTGCTGGCTTGTTCCTTATACCTACATCACATTACATTACATACATTATATGCTATAGTACCAACCCACCAATGTTGATATGCCACAGAATGGATTTTTGGAAAGTGGAAATAGAACAGACATTAACAATAAGAAACAAACCAAAAAGCAACACGTGGTAAACATACATACTGTAATTTCATTGCCGTGCACGTACAGTAATCGGTACAATGCACGAGAAACTCTACAGACTCATGTGATTACCACTCAAATCAAAAGTCTGTGGTTATGACTCACTATACTCTGCTCTTTGATGGCGCTCATCATCATCATCATGTGAGCTTTCTTCTCTGTGGTTTGTCACTGCACAATGTGAACACTGACTCTTAAAGCAACACAAAAACAAGAGGGGGAAATGAGCCGCCAAGTGGTGGGAAACAATGCTTTTATCAACCTGGAAACTTTTTTCTGTCATTTCCTACCTGCTTTTACTGACTGAAACTGGAATAAAGTGGCTGACAGAATAAGTCTAAGATGTCTGACTGTTGTTTTGACAAGAATAATGAAAGGTGAGGTGGAAATTGTTGCTTCTGACGTCAATATCGATTTTGGCTTCGGGGGGGCTTCAAGACGTAAACAAATGGTTATGCATGCGGGTTGTAACAAACGTTTTCTGATCATAGACAAACACAAGACAGTCATTTTGTTCTCAACAGTAGTATAGAAGGTTTTGGTGCTGTTACACTTGTTTAATTATTTTATGATCTCCTGCTTTGGCTCTGACAGCGATACTAAGGTCCTCAAAAGCAAACGCTTGATATAGAAGTTGATTGTGTTCTAAAATGATACCTCACAAATCTGAAAAAACGTTGTGATGGAATAAACATGGAGCAAGGCAACAACACACAAAAAAAAGATGGTCCTCATTTACCTCCCTTTCTTCTGCTTTATCCAGATCCAGGTTTTCAGGGGCAGCAACCATAGTAGGGAAACTGGATCGTTCTCTTCCCAGCAACCTCCAGTTAGACCCTTAAAGGTGTTCCCAGGTCAGCCTGGAGATATACTTTCTCCAGCTGTTAGTGAAAAAGGAGCTACGCCAGAAAACAAACTTCTCAACTTCCCGGCGAGCTACGTTCCAATCCTCACCTATGCTCAAGGTTTGGGTAATGACCAAAAGAATGAGGGTGGCTGGGCTCAGCTTAGAGAAAGGATGAGGAGCTCAGATATCTGAGAGGGACCACTGTTCCTCCACATCGAGAGGGACCAGATGAGGAGGTTTAGAAATCTGGTCAGACGCCTCCCTGGGGAGGTGTTTCAGGAACATCCTGCCAGCAAGAAGCCCCCAGGAGGCACGGGAGAGATTATATCTCTAGCCTGGCCTGGGTGTGGCTGGACAGAGGACATTCTAGACTTCCCTTCTGGGGATGCTGCTCCCGTGAAGCAAAACGGACCCAGATGAGCAAAAAATGGCAAGAAAAGGTTTTCCTGGAAGGATTGCACATTACCCATCACCTTTTATACCAGAGTATTAAACTAAGATCGTGTTATGTGGGAAAATGTATTTATTGCAAGATCTTACAATCTATCCGCACAGGAATTATGTTTTGGGAATGTCAGCTACTACAAAGTGATTTTGTAATATTATATTAATCTGTGTTAATGAATCCAAGCATTGGCTTGATTATCCTAAACTCCAGCACCTCAGGGACTCTTTTGATTGGTTAATAAATATTGAGCCGACTTAGGAAACATCCGTTCCTTCTGACCTCCCCTGAAGCACTGAGAAGTGGAAGAAGCCGTCAGCAGTCAGCTGTTTTATTTGCTCTGACATAAAGATCAATCATAAACTCTGAAGGTAATTTTCCGGAACAAACGGACAACACTCAGCACTTTTTCAGATCTATCTGTGGATTTGTCAGTGTTAGGGTGCGTCACCACTTGCTGTCCCCAGACAAGCAGCTTGTAATGTAGAAAAGTGAACTCCCACACCCACAGTCACTTAATGCTTCAGCACTTTGTCAACATGGTGGCTTTCACAACACTTTAATAAGGATCGACAGTGATGAGTTATTTATTTTATGTATTTTTCTGATTCAAATGAGTGAATTTTACTTTGTCGTGTTGCGTTTCATGTGTTATATTATTAGTCTACTGATAGGTAACATGGTGATCAGTGCAATTTAAGTCATAACGTAAATCATGTTGTATTTTAAGACACTTCTAGTTGCCATCTGTTTTTCCAGTGCGTGAATCATCTGTATTGTTTAAAGTAAAAATAATGATGACTCATGCAGAGCATAACACAATTATCAGCCTGGTGATTCAATCTCAAACTTTTTGCTTCTTTGTATAAATCCTCTGCTGAGACCAGAGTGGAAACAAACAGAAACATTGTCACCACGTCTCAAGGACGAGATGGAAATGAGCAGCAGCGTGAGACGAATAAGGACCGCTTACTGGTAACGCTGTGTTAAACTTTAAGAGGGCGCTGGTTTTCAGGCAGATTAGGTGTTACTGATTAATAATAATGTGTCAACCGCTCATGATTGAGCTTGAGAAACATTAATGGAAAAACAGACGTGGTCAAAAAGGAAGCAATGCCGTGATTTACTGTAGCTCTAATGTGGGTTTCTGAATGAATGTCAAGAAAAAAATAAAAGTGATTTGTGGCTATTTATGTAGAGTGTTGTGAAAGTACTTGTCCCCTTACGGATTTTGTCATCACACCGAAAAGCTTCAGTTCAGACAACCTAATTCAGTATGAGACAAAGAAAACCTGAGTAAATATAACATGCAGTTTTCAAATAATTACGTAATTTTTTTAAAGGAAAAAATCTGGGATGAGGACCAGCACCTCCAAGTCTGAGACCATGGTTCTCGACTGGAAAAGGGTGACTTGCCAACTCCGTGTCGGGAGGCAGGTCCTGCCTCAAGTGGAGGAGTTTACAGCTACCATGAAAGTTGTTGATGATATCATCATCATAGCATTAGACAGTAAACAGGTCTGCATAGCTGCCTTCATTGATCTGGCTAAGGCCTTTGACTCAGTAGACCATAGTATCCTGTTACACAGAATTTCTAGCATTGGCCTGTCCCCCTCTTGCTGTGATTGGTTCGCCAACTATCTCACCAACCGTGTCCAGCAGCTGAGGACTGAAAACATATTGTCAGAACCACGTACTATTTCTAGAGGTGTGCCTCAGGGCTCCATCTTAGGCCCAACTTTATTCTCTATCCACATTAATGATGTTGCCAAACCTGCTGGAAGCTCTCAGATCCATCTGTATGCTGATGACACCATCCTGTACTCAGTTGGTCCTTCTCTCAACTCAGCAGCATCCACTCTTCAGCTCAGCCTCACCTCTGTTGAACAATCCATTCACAATCTCCATCTCTGCCTTAATGCCAAGAAGACCAAATGCATCATCTTTGATAGGAAAAATCAAACCTCCAATCCCCCAATGATCTGCTGTGCCGATGGCTCAGCTTTGGATTACGTCACAACCTACAAATATCTGAGAATCTGGCTGGATTCATCATTATCTTTCACCACTCAGATCAACAATCTGCAAATAAAAGTCAAAGCAAGCTTTTCTTTTTCTTTTTCGTAACAAAGCTTTGACACATCCTTGTCAAAATGACAATACTACCAATTCTGGACTACGGCGGCATCATCTACAAAAAGGCTTCATGCTCTGCCCTAAAAAAACTGGACATTCTTCATCACTCAGCCATCCGTTTTGTCACTAATGCTCCTTTCCACACTCACCACTGATCTCTATAAACTGGTGGGCTGGCCCTCCCTTCACACCCGCAGACTCCACCACTGGCTTATTTTTGTTTACAAGACAATTCTGGGCAAGACACCTCTCTATCTGTCCTCTCTTCTTCCCCTCTCCCATAATAATGATCACACTAGGTCTAGTGAACACCTCTACTGTCGTTGGCCGCAAATCCTTCAGCTTTGCAGCAGCATCTGACTGGAACACTCTACAAAACACCCTGAAACTTGTCACTTTGACATCTATTAAAACCTTTAGATCTAAACTCCATCAGATTATAACTGACTGCTGCTCTTGTTGATCACCTAGAATACATTTAATTACATAAATTCAAACACACATTCAATTTCCTGTATGATGTAATGATTCTCCAGTATGCATGTGCACATGTGCATTTATTTTTCAGACCAGGATTCAAATTTTTTATTGCCTGTTGCCTATTATGTTTGATCTGTAAATGACTGTAATGATTTAGATATGATGATTGTTAAAAAAGTCATTGAGGGAATTTCACAACCTCTGACCTACATCTGTAACTTGTCATTCCAAACGGGTCAATTCCCAAACCAAATGAAAACAGCCAAAGTGGTGCCACTGTTTAAGGCTGGGGACAAACACTGTTTCACAAACTACAGGCCAGTCTCTCTATTCCCACAATTCTCAAAAATTCTGGAAAAATTGTTTAATAAAAGACTAGAAAAATTTATAAATACAAACAAATTACTCAATAGCAGTCAGTATGGGTTTAGAACAAACAGCTCAACCTCACTGGCTCTGATTGATGTGATGGAGGAAATCACTAACGCTATAGACCATAAGAAACATTCGGTAGGATTATTCATTGACCTAAAAAAAGCTTTTGACACAGTTAATCATAATATTTTAATTAACAAATTGGAGAGATATGGGATTAGAGGGATTGTATTACAATGGTTGGAGAGTTATTTAAGAGACAGAAAACAATTTGTGAAATTAGGAGAACATCAATCACTGTGTCTGGACATTGCTTGTGGTGTTCCCCAGGGGTCAATTCTGGGTCCAAAGCTGTTTATTTTATTTATTAATGACATTTGCAATGTATCAAAGATGCTTAAATTAGCACTGTTTGCCGACGATACCACTATTCTATGCTCAGGGGAAAACCTACAAGAGCTACAAAAAAATATTAACTCAGAATTGTGTCAATTAAAAAATTGGTTTGATTTCAATAAACTAACATTAAACTTAAATAAAACCAAATTCATGCTTTTTGGAAAAAACAAAAGGAGTAGTTGTATTAAAATCTTGGTGGATGGCGTTGAGATTGAGAGAGTGAATGAAATCAAGTTCCTGGGTGTAATTATGGATGATAAAATCAGCTGGAAACCTCATGTAAAACATATACAGAGTAAAATAGCAAGAAGCATCTCAGTACTGAATAGAGTCAAACACATTCTGAATTACAGCTCACTCCATATTCTTTACTCCTCTCTGATTCTGCCATACCTCAACTACTGTGTTGAAGTATGGGGTAATACCTACAAAAGTACATTAGCATCAATAACTATATTACAGAAAAGAGCTATAAGAATAATTCATAATACTGGTTACCGAGATCACACAAATCCGCTTTTTTTAAACTCAAAAATGATTAAATTCTCAGATCTGGTCCAGTTTCAAACAGCAATAATGATGTTTAAAGTAACAAAGAGTCTCATCCCGGAGAATATTCAAAAACTGTTTCTCAGTAGAGATGGAGGCTATCAGCTTAGGGGAGAGTTTAATTACAAACAGCCTGCAGTCAGAACCACACTCAAAAGTCTGTTTATTTCAGTAGTAGGAGTTAAGTTATGGAATGGATTAAATAATGAATTAAAGCAATGTCCAAGTATGACCCAGTTCAAAAAGTGGTATAAAAAGATGGTTTTCATGAGGTACAGGGAGGAAGAGGGATTCTGACTGGACCAGATCCAATGATTGGTGTGGGGTGTTAAAATATTTGTATATATATCAGTGTATATACACATGTGTAAAGGGAAATGGGGTATGTTTGTAATTGTGTGTAGTGGTGAGTGTTTAATGCTGTGTGTGGTTGTAGGTGGGTAAATGGGAAAAGGGATGCTCAGATATTCTGTGTGTAAAGGTGTGAGTGGGACATTTGGTCAAAGACGATTATAAAGAATGATGTGATGTAAATAAGGACACTGTTCTTTTGAGTTGTGAGGGAGACGGGAAAAGGGGCAGGAAATTAAAAAGCTTATGCTTCTTCCTGCTCCCTTTGAGCATATCAATTACATATACATGTATGTATATATGTGTGTGTTTATAAATATGTATATATAGAAAAAGATTTATTCATTTATTTATTTATTTTTATTTTTCTCATTGAAGTATTATTCTCATTATTATTGTTATTTTATTTTGCTGAAATTTATGTTATTTAGATATGTTCAAATAAAAATTATTCATTCATATTCATATTCAATTATTCATTCATTCATTCATTCATTCATTCATTCATTCATTCATTCATTCATATATTTTGTTGTTGTTGTTGTTGTTGTTGTGTCTTTGCACCTCCTTCCAAGACCTCTTGGCCAGGTCGTGTTTGTAAATGAGAACCTGTTGAGAACCTGTTTGAGAACATGTTCTCAAACATTTTACTTGGGAAAATAAAGGTTGAAAAAAAAGTTTAAGAATGTCGGGGTCTTGTTCACGAGTGAGGGAATGAAGGAGGGAGCGGGAGATCGACAGGTGGATTGGGGCAGCGTCTGCAGTGAGGCGGACGCTGAACCGGTCTGTTGTGGTGAAGAAGGAGCTGAGCCAAAAGGCAAGGCTCTCGACTTACCGGTCGGTCTACCTCCCAATCCTCACCTATGGTCATGAGCTTTGGGTAATGACGGAAAGAACGAGGTCACGGATACAAGCGGCTGAAATGATGTTTTTCCACAGGGTGGCCGGGCTCAGCCTTAGGGATAGGGTGAGGAGCTCAGATATTCAGGAGAGACTCAGAGTAGAGCCGGTGCTCCTCCACATTGAGAGGAGCCAGTTGAGGTGGTTTGGGCATCTTGTTAGGATGCCTCCTGGACACCTCCAGGGAGGTGTTTCAGGCATGTCTGACCGACAGGAGACCCCTCGGTTGACCCAGGACACGCTGGAGAAATTACATCTTCAATCTGGCCTGGGAATGCCTTGGGGTCCTGCTGGAGGAGCTGGTGGAGGTGGCCGGGGAGAGGACGGTTTGGGATGCTGCCCCCGCGACCCGGACCTGGATAGGCAGAAGAAGACGAGACGAGATCAACCTGACCCTGTGTGAAAGTTAACAACTACAATCAGGTGTTTTGAAAGACCAGTAATGCGTTTTTCACGTCACTGTGGAGGAATTTTTTTCCCATTTCTCTAATTTCAATGGGCTTTATGCACGGCGCACTTAGTAGAACTTCCAGTTTTCAATAAGCCAGTATGAAGCCCTTCACCTGCTTGCTCGCAGACGTCTCTGTGTGTTTGTCAAAAATCCGGTGGACTTCATCTACTGTGATGCGCGGCAGGTCTTGAAGAAAACAGGTAAAGAATGCCATTTGTCCAGTCTGCATGGGGGCAGCTTTGAGCCGGAAGTGAGGGGGGTGGCTTATCGCAACCAGACTGTGCATAAACCCCATTCAGCCACATTGGAGGGGTTTTCAACATGAACAGCCTGTTTTAGGTCAAAGGTCAGATATTCTCCATCAGGATTCTTTGGTAGACAGTAGAAATCATTGATCCATCAGTTACAGCATCCAGGTCCTGAAGCAGCAAAGCAGCCCCAGACCACCACACTACCACCACCATGTCTGACTGTTGGTCTGACGGTGTTTTGCTGAAACACAGAGTTAGTTTTACTCCAGACGGTAGGGACACACACCCTCTAGGAGTTATACTTTTGTCTCATTAGTTGACAGAAAATGTTCCCAAAAATCTTGGGGATCACCAAGATGCTTTTTGTGAAATGTGAGACGGGTCTTGGTTTTGGCCTTGGAACTCTCTCATGGAGGCCATTTTTGTCCCATCTCTTTCTTATTGCTGCATCATGACCTCTGACCTTAACTTTAACCAAGTGAGGCCTCCAGTAATTTACATGGTGTTCTGGGATCTTTTGTTCTTAAAGTGTTTTTAGAACAGGGCATGCTGTGTTGATTTTTGAGAACTTTTAGCCTCCTTTGACTTGTCAGACAGGTTCTATTAGAAAATAGTAGAAATAGCCTTTTTTGTTCCTCGGTGAAGAAATTCAGGTGCACCAGCAGCAAAGTGACAGGTGAGCCAAAGCACACAGATTCACACAAGGGATATTTTATATTAATGGAAAATAAGAAGAAAAATGTAAAGTTATTTAAACTGTACAATCATCAAAAACGGCATACTCAGATTCTGATTCACCAAAATATGAAACTGAAAAGGATGACTGAGTAGGTAAAAATCTACCACATGTGCAAATATATTTGCATAAAAAGAAAAAGTGCAAATAACGGCAGGGATGTAAACATTTATTGAGTTTGTTGGGAGCATTGATGTTATAGTAGAGTCTAAAGGCTGAGACAACACCGGAGACGTCAGCGCCGCACCACGTCGCGCCCGTGATGTGATTTTAAATAAAAACCATTGTGCACTCTCACGAGGACTGCCACAGCACGTCCCAGAAGCGCCAGTCCACACCACGGGGCTAAAGATACACATTTAAGCACCATACGGCTGAGACGTGTGTGTCAGAACTTTAGGACACAGATATTGCGACGCAGAACGGCTCCTATTATGGTGCATCTAAATGTATTGTCACCTGTTTACAGTATTGATAGCCTTTAACTACTATAATAAATAGCTTACTTACCCATTTTGAAAGAATCAGAATTAAAGAGTCCCACAACACATGAGCATGGAGATGTTGTCAAACAGTGATGTTATCTTTGCAGAGTTCTTCTGTCTCCCACCGTCTCCACTGGCTCAAGGGGGCATCCTAGGACAGAGCTAGCCTTCCTGATCAGTTTATCTAACCTCTTCCTCTCAGCTGTATAGATAAGCTGCTGCTCCAACTAGCTACAAAATTAAGTTATGATTTAACAAAGGAGGCTATTTTTTTTTCTAAACAGTTGGTTTGGATGGCCTTTTTTATTCTGCTAATAAATGAAATCATCATTTGAAAACTCCATGTTATATTTACCCAGATTATCTTTGGCTGATACAGAAATTTGTTTGCTGATCTGAAACGTTTAAGTGTGACGAATCAGCAAAAAACAGAAGAAATCTGTAAATACTGCAATACTTTTTTGTAGCCTTCATTACTCAGTTTAAACTCTCAAAGTAGTTAGAGATTTAAAAAAAAACAACAAATCTAAGCAAGGTGTCAGTCGATCTCTGATGCACTCATTTTAGACTTTTGTCTTTGAGTTCAACCCTGACTCTCCACTGGTGGGGGGTGGGTGTGAGAAATGGAACATTCCTTTAAACGTGTCGAGTACCAGCATGTGAAGGGTCCCAACAGCTGTCTTCCTGCTGTGCTCTCAGCTCTGCTCCAGCCTGCATAGCACACATTCCTCACTGACTCACCGACTGCGTGTATCTTCACAACTTTCTGTCCGGCCCTCTACTCTCAATTACTCCTGCAGCGTAGGCAGCTGCATGTGTGTGTCGTCCGTGATATAAACAAGTCAGTGACTCACACTTTGTTGTATAAGATCGGCCCTATCGCTGTCAGTCAAAACACTCCTGCTGTCATTGAAAATGGCCACGTATGCATTTAAATTCAGCATATAATAACCTATACAGTACTGTATTTTTTTCTTCATTCTCACGAGCCAGCATGGAGATAAAAGGCTTGTTGTTGTCAGTATGCCCACATACACAAACACACGTTGGTGCATGCATCATTTCCTGCCACAAACAGAAAACTGGTTTCACCTGCTTATGTCATAAGGCCACACCTTTTCTCATATTAATTAATGCAGTGTTACAACACAGGGCTCGTCTCCAAGTTTAAAATTCAAACATTAAAACTTGTATGCAATTTAGTCCTTTTTGATCCATGTTTTTTGTTCTACTCTCACGTTTTCTCCAGCGGTATTTCTTCGTGCCATCCTTCCCCCCGACTCCCTCACAGGTGCAGAACACCAGAGACAAGCAGCGATGCAGGAGTTTATTTTTGTGTGTGTTTTGACTGCTGTGTCTGATGCTTGTGTGGCAAAGTATTGTGTGAACTACTGAATTTGCGCAAACGTTAAAGTCGTGGCATTTTGACCCAGATAGCACTTTAAACAGGGTGTTAGCACTTTCAAGCAATACTGACCTATATTCTATTCAACAGCTTTCTGTATAAAATGCTTGTCAGGTGACATTTTCCATGCACGTCTTCCCCTTATGTTACTTTGCAGCTAGAATATTTCCTGATTTTAATGAAAGGAGTAAAAACAAAAGGTTTTCAATAACATGACTTAAGAATTTAAAGTAGTTCAGCCCTTTCCTGTTGAATGACCTTAACTTCAATTTGGAGGAACAGTTTATTTCAGATTAGACTGACTAGCTAACAGCTTGACTAATGCTAGCTCACAAGCTAAAAGCTATTGGCATCTTAAAAACTATTTAATCTCAAAATGTCAAAGCCTTTTTTTTATAAACATTCAGCATAAATATTCAGAAACTATATTAAAGCTTCAGTCCAGAATATTTAGGCGAGAGAGAATTTTAAAAATCCAGACCCCTCCCAAAATATTCCTTCTCCCCCCTCGTGCTCCCTCTAACCCGGGGGGAGGGGAGGGACCTTTGACCTCCAGGCTGTATATATCAGACTCACCAAGCATTGTCAAATAAATAATTTAAACTAAGAGGGAAAAATATCAACAACCATGGTGTTTCTGTGATGAAATTGATAGTAATTCATATATCCAATCCTGGATTAGAGTCAGCGAACGCAACGACAGTCAAGTGTCAGAGGAGAAGCTGCAGTGATCTCCAGGGCTTGTTGAAATTTCCACTTCCTGTTGCGGGTGAACATGCTCAACCTGCTCCACGGTCCAGGATGTGTCGTAAGGTCTTCAGTCCAGGGAATGGGGAAACTCAAACTGGCGCTGGGTCCAGATCCATGCTACTGCAACACCCCCCCCCCCTTAAGAAAAAAAACACATAATAAATGTGGCCCATGAAGGATTTATAAAAGAAAAAATGGCCCCTCGGGTAGAAACCCTGCTCTAACCCTCTCTCTACAATTGTGCACGCACATCACTCTGGTCTAGAATCCATTTTTCTGCAAGTTTAGTCACCGGACTTTTCTTTGTTTTTCTTCCTGATGCAGCTTTAACAGTAATTTAAAGTTTTATTTTCTTATATTGACAAACTAACATTTGGCACACTGACTGAGCCCTTTGAGCCTGAGATGAAGCTCTTGCATAGGACAGTCTGCTGTTTTAATGAGCTACATCTACTCTCATTTATTGAGTGTTTTTCACCTCTTAGATCATCTCTGTTGCTATACAGAGTGAGACTGCAAATTGTCCCGTACCTCAACGGCTTGGTGGAAACAAAGTGAGTTTTATAATATATCTGACAATGTGTTAGCACACTTTACTAAACATGTTATTCCATTAGGTAACTTTACCTAGCTGCCTATTGGTTGAATTTGATGGATCTGTTTGTTGGAGCTAAAGCTTTTCCTCCAGTGTTTTTGAATGTGGCCTTCAGTCTGGTTGCAGTAACTTCCCTAAACGCCTGTTTTTCTCACTTCTGGTTTATAAAGAGGATCTGGAATGTGGCATCTAAATACGAGCTTGTGTTTTCAGCAGCTATGTGAAAACACACACTCACTCAGGCCCTACGTTACCATTACATCTTTACACTCGCATAGCGTTTCACACGCTGCACAAGAGAGTCTTTCAAAAATACGGAATGAGTGTCCGATGCTGTGTGAGGGAGCTATGTTCAGGTGTGTGTGTGTCAATAGTGATGTGGTGGGAAATACGAAGTGTACTTGAGAGAGAGGAAGCCGGTTGAGGAACTGGATGGAGGACAGAGGTGTATTCAGTGTATTTTATCTCCTTGGTAGCCTCGTTTATTTGCTCTTCGTATGGTATTCTGTGAAAACACACTCGTATATCTACAGCGTGCTGTCTGTTCTCATCTGTTCAAATACTGGTCATGATTTTTCTAAAGGAAATGAGGGAAAATTCTGACATTGTAAAATATTGTAACGGTTATAGGTTTTTTCTTTTGTTTTGTTTTTGTCAGTTGCATAAATAGCAACCCCTCCATTGACTAGTGCATGTGTGAGCCCAGATGCATAAACTCTCACTGACGTAAGCAGACAACGCTTCTGGCAGCGCGGCACCTTGTGCGTGTCATTACACTTCTATCCAAGACACATCTGTAAAACTCTCCTCTCCTTGGCTCATCTTCCTGCGAGTGTGTGTGTGCTGTTCCAGCCTCAAACATACTTTTCCTTTTAAAGAAACAGGAAAGAGGCTGAGTAAAAGAGAAAGTGTAGGGCAGAGCTCGTTTGTGGCGCGTAGAGGGGCGGGGCCAGAAAAAGGGGATAAAGGTTAGAAACATAAAGATTTGTATCTGCCGAGATTGGCATGTGGTGAGGTACGACTGAAAGATAAGCCGGTGATACTCGATCGGCATCAGAGGAGCTGATCGTAAAAGATTGTTATAACGTAATAAAGCCATGTCTTTGTAATGTTGAGCGTAAACACCAGGACAGAACCAGTATCATTTATTACAGTGATGTAAAAGGTTAAGATTTTCCCTAGGGGGTTTAAAGGTGCTCTGTTTGCTGAACACTCACACACACACACACACACACACACACACACACACACACACACACACACACACACACACACACACACACACACAAACAGCCACTCCTTGAAGTGAGAAGTTTACCTCTTGCAGGTCTGGTGAGCTTAGACTCATCTTAACTTTAAAATAGGTTCTCCAAAATTTCTAAGCAGTTCATTACAAATGCAGTTTTAAAAACCTTTTCTACTTCCCTCAGTACAGCGTTACCCTGGTATTTATTCAGAAGCATACGTATCACCACTTGAAGCAAAATGTAGCACCTCTGGTGCATCTAGGGTCAAATCTGCTAAAGTTTCTTCATGTTTCTGCTGAAAGCTGGATCTGTTCAGACACCCTTTTATAGCTCAAGGTGACCTGAATCGACCTAGAACCGAAGTCAATATCTGCCTTCGTTTAAATGATCCAATCTGCTGAGATATCAGTGCAAAGCAAAGAGGTTTTAAAGAAGTATTTATTGTTGTAGAATTTAATGGATTGATTGTATGGAAGCAACAAAATGTCTTGTTCAAATAGACCTGATATTTATGTTTGCAAATAATCACTTAATTCTATTTAAATATTGATATATTATGAACTGATGGTAATAGATGGTAGATAATTTGATGATTTTTGAAATGTTGAGGATTAGAGATCAGTACACTCTGATCTTGGCTGCTCTTCGACTAGCTGTGAGCTCATCAGTCCTGATGGATGAAGGAAACTCTGTTTCTTCCAACTGAGGTCATCCTTCCTGTCTAGGTATGATAATGAGAGGTGAAGTGGATATTTGTCGACCTGCTAAGCCGATATGCAAAGAATCCAGGCAGATCTTGACCTGAGTCATATCAGTTCTCACACAGCACTTCATGATGGTGGGGGTCGGGGAGATTTCTTTAGCATAGGGATGATGGTGGTGGACCTAAAGCATCATCTGGCGATGTGTTGAAGACGTCTGTCAGCTGATCAGTGCAGCGTCTCTTTCCATGATAAAACATTTCAAAATGGTCAAAACTACTCTTTACATTGTACTCCTGACAAATCATAATCTGTGCACCATTTTTATACTTGTATGGGTCTAAAAGTAGCTGTCTGTCACAGGTCTCTTTGTAAGCATCACTTCAGTAGAGATGACTCAGTCTACTGGAGGTCACCTTTGAAATTTCTGCTTTTTCTCTGTCTCAAATACAAATAAAAAGTCTTGAATAATAAAAAAGATTCATTAATGTGAGTTATTACCATAGCTATACAATGCATTAGTGGCCATTTTAAATATATTTATACATAAAATGATTGTTTTGAAACTTGAACCTTCATATGTGCAAATTGGTCATCATTTTGCATCCCGCTGGTTTGAAACAAGACTAACCTGTAAATATGAGGTGCAGTCTTTTATTCCAGGTTGTGAGATCGAGGCTGACTGTTTAGCCCTGCAGAGGCCGTCCTGACTGTCTGACAGTTTTAGAAAATCATAAATGATGCTAGAATGTCAGAAACTACTGGTTTCATGCCTGGTAATCATTCTATATGTAAACACATTGAAAAGCATCAAATTACAATAAGAAGTTTTAATACATTAAAGTAGAAAATATTGGAATATAGTGTAAAGCTGACATTGTTTTGCATGTGAATTCACAAAATTTAGAATTTATTTGGGAAAAATCTGATGTTTTATTAGATTGAATTTCTGCCTGAATCTGAGTGAACTCACCTGTTTTAGCTCAAACGTTCAGTTTGCTAATAGTCCACCAAGAGTGTTAAAAAAAGAAAGCTGGAAACATTATTTTTCTTTTCCTCTTCTCACTCAGCTTTTTTCTCCTTCTCTACACGTCTGTTTTTATTATTATTCTACGTTCTTGGTGGCATTTTTCTAGAATTCGTCTTTACAAGTTTCACTCCGCGACGTGAAAAGTTTGACATTTCTAAACACACGACCTCAGAGCTTTTCTTTTAGTTTACAGGAATGTTTTTTCAGTGACCGTCGGGGTAGTTTTCACCACTATAGCCCCAGCTCATTTCCTGGCAGCCGCTCCAGCGTGCAGTTCAGAACATTTTGTTTCATTTTCCTACCGTGGCTTCCCGTCTATCCCTCCCCCCATCATTCTTCGGCTTTTCTACACTCTGGCCCCATTTCCGTACCAGAAGGAAGAGGTGCTGCTTTACTCTGGAAAAGTCTGAAGGGAAATGGAGGGAAGGGAACGATTATGAGAAACAACAACGCCTGCTGGGGTTTATTTACGGTTCTAGTGTGCAGAAGAGGTCATTTAGGAGTTCTGCTCACTCTGATTAAGACTATTTAAATCTAAGAGATGGGTGATTTGAGCTATTGTGTGTGTGGGGGGGGGGGCACAAACAAACAGGACAATAATTTCCAAGATCTGGAAATCTGGAATGTTCTCCCAGCTTTGGTGAAACACTAAAATAACCCCCCCTCAAAACAAGAATCATCTGTTGAGGTTTAGGAGGTGAATGACGTGTTGAGTGGAAACAGGACGTTTCCTGTACGGCTGCCACAGCTGGAGTCATCATGTGGCAACAAACTCACGTAACTCCTCACGACGCGACCTTGAACTAAGAGAGGAACGTGTAGCGACACATCCAGAGAAAAACACACAAACGGCAACAACGTGCTGAGGAGGCATTTGCTCGGCCGGTGCTAAAGTTTAACCGCGACAGCTTAGCGTTGGAGACATATTTACTGGGAGAAAGTCAGGCTTGTTAATGTGTGTTTTTCCCGCTCTATGTGCACAGCACTCCAGGAAACCGTCAGGCTCTCAGTTTCAAACACAGTTTGTCAGCAAAAGCAAAAATGAAATCTGTTCAATTTTGGCGTTTTTTTGCAACCTCAGCTTTGTGAATCTTCCTAAAATATATTTTTTTTAACTAAAGCAGAAAAGTCATCAGCTAATGAGCCTAAAACGCTGCTTGTGGGACTGCATTTTGCTCTGAGTCAGGCCTTTTTTCTCATTGTGACTTACAGCGTGACGGTTGTTGCAAAACTGTTTCTATAAATTGCATGTATTACAACACAACATGCATCATTTTTTGCCCCCTTTTTTCTCAGGCTATGTGGAAACATGTCAGGAAAACTGATGAGCTCAGTTACCAAACTTAACCGATCTTTACCCGTCACCTGATGATTTACTCCTCTGATCGGAAGATCAAATCAGCTTTAATATTAAGTTACTTGTTTTCAGAAACTAGGCCACGCTTTGCACAAAGTGTGACCTTTTCTCCTTTGTCTTGTTTGTTATGTGACTGCTCACACACAGGAGAGAGAGAGAGAGAGAGAGAGAGAGAGAGAGAGAAAGAGAGAGAGAGAGAGAGAGAGAGCGGGGGAAAAAAGAGAATCCTTTAAAAAGGATCACATCCAGGAATTTGTCTTAGATGTGAATGAGAAACTGGTAAAGAGACGATGCGTTTTACAGAAGGGACTCACACAAAGTCTATACTCCCAATTATTTTTTTTAAAGAAACCAACTCGTCTTACTGCCAAAAAATGCAGGAAAAACAGCTCTTAAGTTACACACTGGAACACATAAGCATTAATTGTGTGTGGTATCAACCGAGATTGCAGCTTTAGCCGTCGCAGTAGCATAATTACTACTATCTGGCTCACTGCAGAAATTCCTCCAAAACCACTCTTTGGTTTCAACAGAGGAAGCTGGACAGAAATGTCTTTGTGCTCTGCTAAAACCTCAGATACATGAAACTGCACAATGTGCTCATGTTTTCCTCCCATCCTAATCTCAGAATTTAGCTGGTTGTGTTTGATAAAGTTCTGCAAATTCATTGTATCTGTATAGACGTTGTACAAAAGCTCTTTTCAGCAAAGGCATCACTAATCTCTTAAAGTGAGAGAAGAACTTCCAACATTGTTCAGTTTGGCATCAGTGTGGTTTAGAGTTGCAGGAACATTCCAGTCAGGCTGAGCTGAACAGAAGAACGTTCATCTCATCTTTATTTACAACAAATTTTAACTTTAAATATGTACTAGGATGTAAAAGTCATTACATTTCCCCTTGCTTTATTTACTGCAGATTTTTATAATTGCTTACTGTTTCACCTAAAAAAGAAATTAATTTAAAAAAAGTGTTCTAAAAACCTTGTTTTATTACTGGAAAATGGAAATCCAATTGATTTTCTTCTTCTTCTGTTTTTTGCAGTGGCTGTTCTAGAGGGGGGCTGTGGGGGCAGTGCCCCCTGACACCAAGCTGTGCCAGCCCTGCTAAGTGCTGAGTCTCAGGCATTAGAGACAAATGCTGTTTCATGTTGTCATTGAAATAATAACCAAGAGATCAAAGTGTTTTTTCTAAATAGTTTTATTTTGAAACTTATTGAAGTTATTATGTCCAAAACAACTGCAACTGAATTGCTGTTATTATATTGCTGTAATTATACACAAAAATTTGAAATAATTAAAGACAATGTTTTTTTTTTATTTTTTATTTTTATTTAGAATATGCCCCTATTAAAAAAACAGCTGGGTTAGGCCAGGGAGAGGATGGCTTGGGATGCCCTACTTGGGATGCTGCCTCCGCGACCCCGACCTGAATAAGCGGAGGAAGGTGAGGCGAGGTTTCTGTGTAAAAGTCACTGTCCTACCTGTTCTATAGCCCCCTGAATGGACTCTGTTTGGAGAAACTGCTCCAGTTTCCAAAATCTCCAAACTATCTTTTCACATAGTTCTTTACAGGTAGGTTTATGTTTTTTACGTGCATATAAATATCACCAGTAGCAGCAGAATGCAGCACTTCTGGGTCCATACAGGATTATTTCTGCTAAATTAAACATGTAAAGCAAAAAAAAAAAATCATTTTTGTAAGAACTACTATGAAAATGTGGGTATCGGAGCTGATTTAGCTCATCAGTCTTGGTAAATGTAAACTGTATTTCTCCAAACTAAGGCCATCCATTAAAGTAAACCAGTTAGATTGTAATTATTTGTAACCTTTGCACAGAAACACTATTTAAATAAGTTGTCCCTTTATGTACAAAAGTCCAACTGTATAAAGGGGCTACACTGAATCTATTCAGAAAGAAATGAACTAATTGTACTCTTAGCGATATGAAGGCTCGTCACTAGTGTGTTTCTATCAAAGGTATTTGTCTTCTACCCTCACATGATGGTTTTTGTACACTTGTAGTTTTTTAGAGATCAGTGTTGTACCGCTGGGGGCAGCCCTGGACCCTAAATTACCCCCCAAAATTAAGAAGGACCATTAAAAAGGCACTTTCTATTCAAAGTCTTTGGTTCTCACAGTCACCAAAGACTTATCAGAATGTCCTGGTTCCCTAACATCAGACAGGAGGTCACAGCTGAGTCATTTATCTGTTTTTCACTCATTATGTTCTAAGGTTACCCTGACAGGGATTTAAACCCCCAATCTTCTAATCTAAAGGAGAGCAGCAATTCCATTTAGCTAACCAGCCGCTTCCAGCTAGCCATCCATCCATTCACACAACTTTTGTTTCAAGGTTGTTCAAGTTTTTTGTCTCCTCCAACACAGATAGTATGTTTTAGCCTGTATATATGGACCTTCTACTACTCTGGAACATAAATGTGACTTTTAGGACCTCAAAAGGCTTCATATCATTGCCTCGAGGTCCAGCATTCAACCCTAGAGGGTAGATAAGTCCAAAATGCATCCTGTGGGGTAAAAGTGTACTGTCCCTGTACCTTTATTTTTGACTGTGCAGCAGAAGGATTGACGTACATTTGCTTTGTCTCTGAACAATCAGTGTTTTACTGTTGAGTTCTTATCGCCATCACGCCTCAACTCGTCTTCAGGAAATCCTACAGAAGCAAGTTGAACCAGTTCAGGCCTCGTGGTGATCGTGGTCACATGCTATGTATCCTGTCAGTTTAACACTTTGAGAAAACCACTGTGCTGTCATTCAAATGCTATAAAACTTTATTCATTATTGTTATATTTAGTTGCCTTTTTTTATACTTCTTCCTCCTCCTATGGATTCTGTTATTTGTGGGATGTTTTGTTGTCTGTTTTTCTTTATGTAAAAGTCACCATTTATCATTCCATTACCTTAAACTGTGAGCTGTAAAATGTTTTGCAATTTGGGACCGAATTTCCCGCGCTGTCCTACGGATGTGACGTTAACTGACGCTGCTGCGCGTTCTGGAAAGCCTAAAAAGTAATAAGAAATGTATATCCAGTAGGTGGCAGTATTGTACCGTTGTGTTGATTGTCCGACATGCTTCGTCTGGATCTGTGGTTAGTTTCTCATAATACTGGCGTGTTTGGGAAGCGTTCATGAAGCTGACAATCCCCCTGATGGATTACAGTGTTTCACAGAGCTAAAGATGCTGTTATAGACGAGCGCACCATGATCTGTGGATGTTACTGGGTGTCGGAAGCAGACCTCTAAATCACTGAGTCTTTCCTGGCCCTCAGTCTGCTTCACAGTGCATCAAAGGCCGCTGTGCTGCCCACTCTGCTCCCGGCTGCTCTGCTGTTAGCGATCGTAGCCTTTTGGGGAGAAGAACTGTTGAGAACACCGACTGACTACAGCTTTCACTCGCACCGGGCCGTCTCATTCTGTGTGAGTTGTGTGTAACCGGGGCTACCCAATAAAACTCCATACAGCGGAGAAGCGAGACGGACAGAGGAGGAGGACTGGAGCATAGCAGCTAGCAACATTAGCCATGCTAGCTCCACTCCCGTGGTCAGAC
The DNA here is from genome assembly GCA_006937965.1 of Callopanchax toddi. NCBI lineage: Eukaryota > Metazoa > Chordata > Actinopteri > Cyprinodontiformes > Nothobranchiidae > Callopanchax > Callopanchax toddi. Next base: position 661,446 of record SSNR01000192.1, read on the forward strand.
CGGTGTGTGTGTGTGGCGTGGGGCATTGTTTCACCATATTTCCTTTTGTATTAATAAAATGTATTTTTATTTATGGACTCATGTCTCTGCTTGCCTTTAGTTGAACCCTTATGAGATGAACTAGTGAGAAGCTTGTGCGCGCTCAGTTCAAGGCTGTAGCTATTCGCAGCGCCGGGCGCAGCGCTTGTGAGGTTCGTTTCTTAAAACTGACCCTACATCCTTTAACTGAATGGAGATGATTTTTTAAAACCTAGTTTTGAAGTGTGAAAACAATCAATAATAATTTGTGATCACACTTTAAACCAGCTGGAGGGAAGGGAATCTGACTGGGGATTATCCAACGTGAAGACAAATAAAGCAATAATCATTTTCCTTAAAGGCAAAATAAAAAGACGTGAGCAAGGACTGAAAGGTCACCAATAACAATGCAGCTGTGTCACTTCAGTCAAACGGCAGACTAAAGAATAAAGATGATAACGAGTAAAAAGTTACCAAGCTAAATGGTTGGTTGCAGAAGAAAAATTAAACAGGATCTGTTCATTTGTTTTTAACACATGTGAGCGAGCATGACCTAAAACAGACCCTTTCCTGAAAACTTGTGTCTTTAAGCAGGAAATAACCCAATTGTTAACTGAGATGTTGATGAGCTCAGAATTAGTCAGAAACACCCTGACAGTGAAGCATCTCCTCCACACATCAGTGCAGTCTAAAGAAAAATGAAATCTGAACCTTCTGTTATTTGAGTCCTAGATTTAAAGACAAGCTGTGTCTTGAGCCAGTATGTGCAAATATGACTCTTTACAGGGTTAATGAAAACTCACTCAGTCCCATCTCCTGTTTGTGTCCAGAATACAGCGTTTGCAACTTCTGAGTCTCTGGTCCGGTGCCCTGAAGTCAATATGCTAATATGAGTGTTTTTATCTCATGATTTCTGCATTTTTTCGATCTCTCCCTGCTTGAACACAACTGATTTCTTTGAATGAGTGATGAACCGCTCCAGTAAAAATCAATGAAGGCTGAGGAGACATTTCAACAGTTAGATTTATGAGTAAAGACAATGCTAACGTTTTTACAACAGTGATTTGAAACAGACACTAGGGGGTGCTAAAAACAAAACAAAACTGCATAGTGTGCCTTTAAATGAAAGCAGAAGTGTGGTGTAAATTTGTTTACATTTCACAAACATCTATTTATTATAGTAATTTGTATTTTAAAGTGCCTGTGACTCCATATTTAAATCACTTTATATTAAACAGGTGTAATCTTTGATGCCTCTAGATTAGCGTTGCACCATTATAACTCAAAATACGCTGTAATTATTTCCTAACGAGCAACTCAGAGATCAGAAGAAAGCGCCGCCTTCCGGTTCTGCTGGGTTTCTCCTTATTTGGCAGCCTGGCACTTCTGCTGCGGTAGGGGGCAGTGTCGTCGCGTGAAAGAGAAACGAAACTGAAACTAAACACTACACGGTCTATGGGCAATGGCGGCGGCACTGCCTCGCTCCAGTTGTCGTGAACGTGCATGTGGGAGGAGAATTGACCATATAAGCAAGTCCGGATCACTATGACCTCATAGCGGGCTGGAGTGAAAAAAACTGTTTGAAACCTGGGTCTGAAATCTGGAAGAGCTTCTCACTGACTGGACTAGGAGACAGATGGATGCCGTTTTTTGCTCTTTCTGGCAGGTTTAAGGTGAGAACTCAACGTTGCAACATGATAGATAAGTCAGAAAACATGGAAACCGATGTCATGGGACCTTTAACACTTTTTGAACCATGACAACCTCATCGGGATAAAAAGTGTTTGAATTCATCTTGAGGCATTAAAAATAAAACGTGGAACTTCAGATAAACGTATTATTTAAAACAAACGTTTTCACTCAAGTAGACAGCATGTGTTTTGACTTTGAGATATGTATTTCATTCATTCATTCATTTATATAGCCCAACAGCCAATTATATAAAAACGTTTTTTTTACAAACATAATTTTATAACAGAAATTAATATAGAAGATTTTTTAAAATGCACATGACATTATAAGGTCAACATTTTAAGTGTATTTTTGTCACTTCATACGCTGTCAGGAGTATAGAGTGGCACACTAGAGTTTATATGGCCCCTTGTGTGCATGTTTACAGTCAGCACAGAGGTGTTATTTCTAAGAAGAAAAAAATCTGGCTTCCTAAAATTCTAACTTGTAAAATTTTGTCTATTTGTAATGCCTGATTTTTTTTCTAAGTTACTCCCTCTTCCTTAAAATCACGTTTAGAGTATTTAACAGATCTGTTCCTTCTTTGCCGTCACACAAAAACATCCAAATCTGCAGCACGCTCTACCAGTGTAAGAGAACTCTGGGAGGAGAGGTACTTTCCCCACTCATAATGTCAACACGTGCTGTCCACTTAAACCACTGACTCACTTTCCTTGTATTTTTGCTCTCCTGGTGATCCCTCTCTCTCTGAACCATCCCTTCATCTGTTTTATGAATCATCCATTAGATTTAGGGCAGCCTGAGCTCATCGTATTCCTCTTACAAATTTATTAGCTTCACAAACCAGTTTTGCAGCCGTTGCTTAGAAACTAGTGAACCTGTGCCCATTTATGTGATCAGTGTTTGGCTTGTCGCCATGGGAATGCTATGGCAGATTTGGTTAAATATTTGCTAAGTCTTATAGCTCAGGCCGGTCAAACTGGACCTTTTAGGTGAAACTGGGTCAGAAAGAAGAAAGGATGAGGTTAATTTAAAATAAATTAAGAATCTCAAAACTGTAATGGGCTTAATCATCCCTAAGATGGGAAAACTGCTGTGTAAAACTAATATTATAGTAGAAATACCTAAATATTGTGTTTCACCACCAGCAGAAGGATTGTTTTGTTTCTGCAAGAAAGGAAACCTCAGTAGTCCTTGGGATTCTTCATGCATGTCGACCCCACCTGCCTGTAATCATCAGTCGTATGATGATGACTTGACGACTTTCAGCTACTAGCAGTGACTCAGAGTCCTGAAAGTCCCCCTGACTTTCCTTCTATCCACGTGCTAGCTGTTTGTAGACGAGCCTTGAAAAGGACAATGCACCGCCACAACAGTCACCAGGGTTTCATTTCAGCTGTGGTGAAAGACTCGTGAAACCGATTGTGCTAAACTGAACAAACGTGCAGAAATCATGAAAACTTGTAATATAAAGGGTTAACTATTTTTGTTTATTTATTGTTTACAGTTTTGTCATTTCAGATGGAAATGAAAGACATATTTATATATCTGTTCAACACAAATGCAGCCTGAGGTTTTGTAAAGTTTGATTACTGATTTAAAGTTTTAGTCACCATCCATCACATGAACAGTCTCTTTTTATTGTCTGAATTGGATGAATAGAGCTTTGTGCTGTCAACACGTCATAGAGGGCCACAGTAAACTGATGCAGAGCATTGATAACCAGTGGTATAATTCACATTATTTACACTTATGTATGTAAAAATAATAGTTTGGATTACAGTCATTGTCTTAAACGTTCAAAATACTCAAACAGAAAGAGAAAATATCTGGCGAGATATTTCCTGTTTTTAAAAATAAACTGTTTATTTGGGAGTTTTTAGCATCAGACAATGTTTTCAGCTGCTCTCAACACAATTTTTAAATCAAATTTTTCATACATTGTGCTCTGAAAAAGTTTTTGTCCCCTTAGAAATAAATCTGTTTTTACTGATTTATCACACTAATGTTTCAGATCAGCCAACAAATTCCAGTATTAGACAAAGAGATAACCTGAGTAAACATCAAATGCAGTGTTCAAATGATGATTTAATCATTTAGGAGTAAAAAGCTGTCCAGACCACTCTGGTCCTGTGTCAAAAGGTTTTTGCCTCTTAAATAAGTGGTTGTAACACTCCTGGTGGCAACAACTACAATCAGGTGTTTGTGACAACTAGTGATGAGTCTCTCGTGTTACTGTGGAGGAACGTAGTCCCACTACAGTTGTTTTAAGTCAGCCACTTTAGAGGGTTTTTCAACATGAATGGCCTGTTTAAAGGTCAAAGGTCATTCATTCTCCTTCAGAATTTTCTGGTAGGCAGCAGAATTCATGGTTCCAGAACGTCATCCAGGGGCCTCATTTATAAAACTTGCTTACGCAAAAAACAAGCCTGAAAGTTGCACAAGTCACTTTTTACGCAAACTTTGGGATTTATAAAAGAAAACATTACGGGAAAATGTGCATAACTTTATGCAAACTGTGAGCCATGCATAAGCACATTGTGGAGACGGTAAACCTGACAGCACAGCTGGTGAGATGAAAAATGGTGATTTTAGGACACGTTTTAGAACTTGTAGACACTTCACGCACACAATACCAACAGTCACCTCTCATCCTGTCTCTGAACAGAATAAAAATGAAAATCTGTCACATTTTAGAATAATATCACATTATGTTCATTCAGACATCTTCAGATTATATAGCAACTGAACTTATTGGTGCATTAATTGTGATTACTGAGACTTATGAATCTGGCAGTGACACTTGTGCGTAATGGACACGCTGTGCCATTGAAGATCAGCCAGCAGACTCCAGCTCTTAGAGATTTCTAGATGATGACTGGCTGATCAGCTGATTTAGATTTTCTAGAGCATCCTATGGATCTATGTGCTGAACTGGGCCCAGTGTTAGATCAACAGAACCATCAAAGCCAGCAAAATCGTTTGGAATTGTTTGGAAATCTGGGGAGCCACATGCAAAACCTATACACAACCTTTGGTCATTTTACAGAAAAGAGCATTAAGGATCATTAACAACAGCCACTATAGAGAACCCTCTAACCCATTATTCATCAAATATAAAATACTAAAATTTCATGACCTGGTAGATTGGAAAATATTACAAACCATGTACAGAGCAAATACAAGTACATTACCAACAAATATTCAAAAAATGTTTCAAAAGAGAGTCAGTGAATACATGTTGAAAGGAGTCGAGGTCTTTAAAAAACCTCGATTCAGAACCATAATTAAGGAACGCAGTACTTCAGTAAATGGTGTAAAATTGTGGAATAACCTCAGCAAGCAAATAAAAGTCTCACGGTCACTTACCATATTCAGAAAGCATATTAAATCAAGTATATTAAAAAGTTATGAAATAAAAGTCTAAGATTACTCTGTAATTTGGAAAATAACTGTTTAAATGAACTGTATATCTGACAGTTTGAACTGAGAATGTGTTAATAATTTTCTTTTGTTTAAAAGGGGCAGAAATTATAAGATAAGTTCTTCTATCTGCTCCTTTTCATTCAAATTGCTTGTGTTGTGTATATATATATTTTTTGTTGTTGTTGTTGTTTTTTATCATTTTAATTTTATTTGAATGAAATAAATTTTAATAAAAAAAAAATCAAATCAAACTTTATTTATATAGCACCTTTCATGCCAGAGCAAGCAACACAAAGTGCTTGACAGATTAAAATGACCCGTACAACCCACATTCCCTCCCTTTCCCACACATAGAACAATTATGACACTCTCCCCTAACAGTCCACAACCCATTCCCAGGCACACATACACCCACACATACACATAAAAACCACATTAAACACTATGTTGAGCTCAGATGGCTCCAGTAATGAGAAACACGCCATCAAGTGGGCCCTCTGCCTCGTCAGCTGTAGAACCAGGTCAGCAGCCAACACACCAACCAAGGGCACCTGGGAATGGAGGGTGGCAACCCCCGCCACTGCCCGGGCCCTACCGGGGAGCGCCCGAGCCGCCACCGCCGACCACCGGTCCCAAGGCAGAGGGCTCCACAGAGGAAACACTGGAGGATTAAAATGCGTAGCATATAAAATAACAAAAACTTATATGAATAGTAAAATGACCAATAAAATGTGAATAAAAAACTAAATAAATAATAATCAGTTAAAAGCTAATCTAAAAAGGTGGGTCTTGAGTCTATT
>SSNR01000192.1:669405-682961 GCA_006937965.1 Callopanchax toddi
CTAAATTCTAAGCTGTTTATCAGACGGTTAACACGACGTCCAAGAACGCGTGGCCTAAATCCGACGTCCAGAGACAAACCAGGTAGAGACCGGTTGTCCTTCGTCAAAAATCTCGTGCGTTTTCACGACGAGTTTAGGTAGCATCGGCTGAGTACGTCCCCCGAGCTAACCGCTAAATAGGTAAATATCCGCTGATTCAGCTAAACAACGCCGCTTTTATCCGTCTTCCATCGCCTCGTTTAACTCTTTGTCTCAGAGACACGTCACTTCATTACATTTGTTGAGCTTAACTCTTTCTTTCTCCTTCAGTGAATTATCTTCATCAGAATAAACATGTCTGAACAAAAACAGGTAAAAGAGGGTAGACGCCTCACCACTGGAGAAATTGCTGACTTTTTAGTAAAAATGGAAAAGTTTGTACCTGAACCAAGGTACCCTAAAAAGCTATCTGCTTATTTCAGGAAATTTGACAGGCTCATGGAAAACTACCCTGACACATGTTTAGAGGACAAGATCTTTCTTCTTGAAATGACCTCAGACATGATGGTGGGTATGTTTATTGACCGTCAGTCACCACACACGAAGAGTGACTTTGACAGGCTACGTAGAGCTATCGCCAAATTCTTCTATTGGGATGAGGAAGCTGCAGGCCTCCCGGCTGTGAGGCCCGAGCAGTCTCTCCCTCAGACTCCTGCCGCAGCGAGTGCAGAAAAGACAGTCACCCCTGAGGTGACTCCCGTCTGCACACCTCCGCGGTTGGTGCTGGAACCCCCAGCATATAGAGTTACTGTGTCTAAGGGTCCAACCACTTGGGCGTCATATCATCAGCTGAAGGGGATAGCAGAGCACATCAAGGAACAACTGCCCTGTCGTGGTGATCCTCAATGGGTTGTTGATCTTTTCAGTCTGATCGATATCCAAGCGCGTAAATACCGTCTTTTCGACGTTGACAAAGTCGATCTATTGAAAATATTCGATTATGCTTTGTATAAATTCATTATGAGTCTGCCTTACAAAGTTAGATTTGATTTCGATCTTCTACGTCAAGCCATCTTAGATCATTATCTAACACCTGATCCTACAGATGCTAGTCCATCTACTGCATCTGATCCACCAACCTCAGATTCCATCACTGAGGAAAGGGGGGTCACAACACAACCTGATCCTCCTCTAACAACATCTGACCTTCCAGTGTCAGGCTCAGACCCTCCAGAGGTCAACGCTGACGCTCCTGAGCCCAACATCTCTCTGCTTCCCCCAGAGTCGGGCAGTTCTCCGGCGTCCGGCACAGAGCCCGTCCCGCTCCCCGCGGAACCGGTCAGCCCTCAGGCGCCCCAGACTGAATCCCCTCTCTTAACAGCAGAACCCGAGGAGCTCCCACTCAGTCCACAGGAACCCCTTCTGCTCCCCGCAGAACTGGTCACCCCTACTGGACCTCAAGGTGAGCCTCCTCCTCCTCAGGTAGAACAGGTCAACTCTACTCTACCAGTAGAACCAGAGGAAATCCCACTCAGTCCTCAGGTGCCCCGAGCTGAACTCGTTCTGCCCCCCGCAGAACCAGACCGCCCTACGGCACCTCACACTGAGCCTCCTCCTACTGGACCTCAAGGTAAACCTCCTCTTCCCCCGGAAGTGCAGGTTAAGACTTCTCTGTCTCAGACAGAACCCATCAATCTTCTTTGCAGTCCTCCTGCAATTAAGAAAAGACTCAAGGCCACCCTCTCAGGTGTGACCTCTTCTCACACACCCCTGGTGGTTCCTCCAAAGGGACCTCAACCATTCTTTCATCCTTCATCATTCAGTCTCCGCCTCCCGAGCGTTCGATACGTCGGCCCGGCGATGCTTTTGATGTTAACGGTGTGTGCAGTCGTGTCCTCTGACGCGACTACTTTGTCTCCCAGACTCACCTTTGACCCTGGTCCTACAAAAACGACCTTTCTCAAAGATCAGTCTTACCCGGTTATGACAAACTCTAACCTATGGAGAACTAACAACGACCTCATCCTCCACGCAAAGGGGGGTGACGTTTCTTTAAGACTCTTTTTCACTTCAACTAATGAGTCTCTGTGTTCTCTGACTCCTAACACCAGCTGTCTCCCTTTTCTGTTTGAACGGCGTGAATGTGTGTCCATGTTTATGCCTCCTTAAAAACCATGTGTTATTAACCATGTGTTTTATTGATAAACAGACTTGGTCGAGCTGTTGACGTCGCCTGCTGTACTCCAGTCAGCTGTGCGTCCATCCTGGTAAACACTAAGCCAGAGTTCCTTTATTTTACAGCCTAATGCTGTATTCATTTAGTAAAATTACTTTATGTTTAAATCAAACTTAATGTTTAATTTACTACTATTTTCACAGTTATTTTAATAATAATTACTGTAAAGGCGAGCCAAGTCAATTTTAATTTACTTCCTTAAATCAAATTTAGGGATATAAAATATACTTTAGGTCATTTTAAAACAAAATGTCCTNGAAAAGGACAATGCACCGCCACAACAGTCACCAGGGTTTCATTTCAGCTGTGGTGAAAGACTCGTGAAACCGATTGTGCTAAACTGAACAAACGTGCAGAAATCATGAAAACTTGTAATATAAAGGGTTAACTATTTTTGTTTATTTATTGTTTACAGTTTTGTCATTTCAGATGGAAATGAAAGACATATTTATATATCTGTTCAACACAAATGCAGCCTGAGGTTTTGTAAAGTTTGATTACTGATTTAAAGTTTTAGTCACCATCCATCACATGAACAGTCTCTTTTTATTGTCTGAATTGGATGAATAGAGCTTTGTGCTGTCAACACGTCATAGAGGGCCACAGTAAACTGATGCAGAGCATTGATAACCAGTGGTATAATTCACATTATTTACACTTATGTATGTAAAAATAATAGTTTGGATTACAGTCATTGTCTTAAACGTTCAAAATACTCAAACAGAAAGAGAAAATATCTGGCGAGATATTTCCTGTTTTTAAAAATAAACTGTTTATTTGGGAGTTTTTAGCATCAGACAATGTTTTCAGCTGCTCTCAACACAATTTTTAAATCAAATTTTTCATACATTGTGCTCTGAAAAAGTTTTTGTCCCCTTAGAAATAAATCTGTTTTTACTGATTTATCACACTAATGTTTCAGATCAGCCAACAAATTCCAGTATTAGACAAAGAGATAACCTGAGTAAACATCAAATGCAGTGTTCAAATGATGATTTAATCATTTAGGAGTAAAAAGCTGTCCAGACCACTCTGGTCCTGTGTCAAAAGGTTTTTGCCTCTTAAATAAGTGGTTGTAACACTCCTGGTGGCAACAACTACAATCAGGTGTTTGTGACAACTAGTGATGAGTCTCTCGTGTTACTGTGGAGGAACGTAGTCCCACTACAGTTGTTTTAAGTCAGCCACTTTAGAGGGTTTTTCAACATGAATGGCCTGTTTAAAGGTCAAAGGTCATTCATTCTCCTTCAGAATTTTCTGGTAGGCAGCAGAATTCATGGTTCCAGAACGTCATCCAGGGGCCTCATTTATAAAACTTGCTTACGCAAAAAACAAGCCTGAAAGTTGCACAAGTCACTTTTTACGCAAACTTTGGGATTTATAAAAGAAAACATTACGGGAAAATGTGCATAACTTTATGCAAACTGTGAGCCATGCATAAGCACATTGTGGAGACGGTAAACCTGACAGCACAGCTGGTGAGATGAAAAATGGTGATTTTAGGACACGTTTTAGAACTTGTAGACACTTCACGCACACAATACCAACAGTCACCTCTCATCCTGTCTCTGAACAGAATAAAAATGAAAATCTGTCACATTTTAGAATAATATCACATTATGTTCATTCAGACATCTTCAGATTATATAGCAACTGAACTTATTGGTGCATTAATTGTGATTACTGAGACTTATGAATCTGGCAGTGACACTTGTGCGTAATGGACACGCTGTGCCATTGAAGATCAGCCAGCAGACTCCAGCTCTTAGAGATTTCTAGATGATGACTGGCTGATCAGCTGATTTAGATTTTCTAGAGCATCCTATGGATCTATGTGCTGAACTGGGCCCAGTGTTAGATCAACAGAACCATCAAAGCCAGCAAAATCGTTTGGAATTGTTTGGAAATCTGGGGAGCCACATGCAAAACCTATACACAACCTTTGGTCATTTTACAGAAAAGAGCATTAAGGATCATTAACAACAGCCACTATAGAGAACCCTCTAACCCATTATTCATCAAATATAAAATACTAAAATTTCATGACCTGGTAGATTGGAAAATATTACAAACCATGTACAGAGCAAATACAAGTACATTACCAACAAATATTCAAAAAATGTTTCAAAAGAGAGTCAGTGAATACATGTTGAAAGGAGTCGAGGTCTTTAAAAAACCTCGATTCAGAACCATAATTAAGGAACGCAGTACTTCAGTAAATGGTGTAAAATTGTGGAATAACCTCAGCAAGCAAATAAAAGTCTCACGGTCACTTACCATATTCAGAAAGCATATTAAATCAAGTATATTAAAAAGTTATGAAATAAAAGTCTAAGATTACTCTGTAATTTGGAAAATAACTGTTTAAATGAACTGTATATCTGACAGTTTGAACTGAGAATGTGTTAATAATTTTCTTTTGTTTAAAAGGGGCAGAAATTATAAGATAAGTTCTTCTATCTGCTCCTTTTCATTCAAATTGCTTGTGTTATGTATATTTTTTTTTGTTGTTATTGTTTTTTATCATTTTATTTTTATTTGAATGAAATAAATTTTAATTAAAAAAAAAAAACCCAGTGTCACCAGCACCGCTGCAGCTTCTGACCGTTCTCAGGTTCCTTTCAACCAGCAAATCATCCGACAGGTTGACTGTTTGTTTGATAGGATGAACAACATGACGTTTCTTCCCCTTTGGATTAAATGTTTTCATTAAATGTTTCTCATCTTGCATAATCTCTCGTCAGACTGACAGCGTTCACCTAATAAAACATCAGCCTCTGTGAAATTACGTTTTCTAAACCTCTCTGTTGTCACGATTTACTGTTAAAAGCCAAAAATCCACTGGCTTAGCTTTATGCAATTATTCATGAGGTACTTTGCATTGACCATGGCAGAATGTGGATGTGTAGGAGGTCGGATCTGATCCAAAAACAGCTGAGCAGAATTCTACGTATAAAACAGAATTGTGTGGATCTGTGTCTACTCAGAGTTTTATAAATTGGAAATGGATTTTTAGTATAGTGAAAATGTTTTGCTGAGCTTCAGTACGTTTTTAGTAAGGATTCTACGCAAAGTTTTATAAATGAGGCCCCAGATCCTGAAGCAGCCCCAAACCATCACATTATGACCACCATGTCTGTCTGTTGGGATGATGATGGTTTGGTCCTGTCGGTTTCTTATTTATGAATCATGACCTTAACTTTAACCCAGTGAGGCCCGTGGTGCTTCAGATGTTGTTTTGGGCTCTTTTGTTTTTAAACTTCTTTAGAACAGGACATGATGTGTTGCTTTTTGACATCGTTTCATATTGTCAGACAGGTTCTATTGAAGGAATTTTGTAATTCTACAAGACTAGTAAAACTGAACTATGTAACAAATTTAACTGCGGGGGGAAAAAAGTGAGCTATTAGATTATACAAACAAATGGCAACAATGTGTCAAAAAGCAGTAAAGTTCATCTGAAAGTTATGAATTAGAGGGTCATAGATTGCAGCTGGTTTGCAAAGAAAACCAAATCGATCTTTGTTGTGGAAATATGATTTAGTTAAAGCAACTTGTCACGCTCTGCCCTTATACCCTAATGTTAGTGTTTACCTGTGACCTGAGTCCCTCCTCTGACCTGTGTGTGTGTGTGTGTGTGTGTGTGTGTGTGTGTGTGTGTGTGTGTGTGTGTGTGTGTGTGTGTGTGTGTGTGTGTCTGTGTTAAATTTTATTAATCATGCCTGATAGTTTGTTTTATCTTGGTTCACGCCCGTGTGTTTCTTCATGTCTTGCCCTGTGTGTGTGGTTCATATTTAGTTTTTCAGGATCCGTGGTTTTGCTTCTGTTCTAGGTGTAGCCTCACCAAATAGGCTACATCCTCTGACCTTTGACCTCTGTTGACCATCACAACAATAATCCATTTCTTTCCCAATAACTTGGAATACAATCACTCTTGGATTATGTTTTAACCTGAATCAAGATCCCTACAGGTGTCCTACTGTCTACTTTCAAGTGTCCATCTCCCAGATGACCTTAACTGGACACTAGCTGGTCTAATAAAACACTCTCTGTAAAGGAGTCTCTTCTTTAACACCAAATGACTGGTGTTCCAACTGTAATCTCTTGTTTACAGAACATTCTCTGGTTGTTCCTGTTCAGGGTCACCTACACACTCACACCCAAAGTGTTATAATGCTTCTCTGCTATTTTCATGCATTTTCTACATTATAATGTGAGTGTTAACGGGCGGAAGTCATGTGACTTGGTAACTCCCTCACAGTCCCTTGTCCAATCAGAACCATTCACAACTCCACTAACTCAGTTCTGATTAGTACACTTAATATCTTCTGATTGGTTAAATTTAAGATAACTCGTCTCAAAACTAATACTCAGTTCCTGTACAAGTCAGTCTTGTCTGGTCTTGTCCAGTCCTCATAGAGGCTTGGTCTGAGCTACAGCCTGAATGCAGTTGGAGCTGCTATGCTGCTATCTTAGCTGAACCTTCATCAGCTTTGAACAAGGCCTCTCGTCTCTCCCTCACCACGGGAGCAGATCAGAAATGAGTTCAGCATGCCTGCTGAAATGCCTCCCTTGCTGACCGGAACGTATCCACGGACTGTCCGGCGAGGTCCTCGGCGGCCACGCCTTCCAGGACCACCACTCCGAGTCTGGGGACTCCAGCCTCAGCTCGTGGAGAAACCAACGCCTGCCAGATCTAGGAGCGTCCACCTTTCAGTGAGCGAACACCACTTTCTGATCGAGAGGTTTGCTTTGATAAAGCTTAATTCTTCCAAACTAAATTAAGCCAAACCAAATTCCATAACAACTCAAATTAGCCTAAATTGACTCTTAAAGTCCCAACTAGGTTAACTAAATTAACTAACTTCCCTAGTCATTAAAACATATGCTACGGTCCGTTAAAACTCACAATTAACCATCTTTAACATCCTCAACATGTTTAAGAATATTAATTGTGTTTACATCAAACTTTCAAACTGTCTTATCTGTCTGTGTTCTTAGGTTTTTCAAATTAAACGATTGTTCAATCTTTATCTGCCTCAGCTTCACGTTATTAATAAGGTATTTCAATTCACTGTACTCTTTCAAAGAACCTAGATACCTTCAATAAATATTAGCTATTATCAGGGTTAAATGACAGTTTATCACTTTTCATTATAAACCAAAAATAAGCTAATGTTATCTGAAGAGGGTGTAGTTAAAATAACTAAATAGTTATTTCAAAACGCTACATATGGCACTGCCAGCCAGTTTTTAAGTACAAAATTAATACCTAAAAAAGGATTAATAACTATAAGCTGTTTAATGACTGAACTCCATTTTCCCTGCCAAAAAGCACACACAGTCCTTGCTGATAAGATAAGCGTTGCCACCTCATCACTGAAGCCAAGTCTGATACTTGTTAAGCTGTTTCACTTCATGTCTGTTTTCACAGTTAAATGTCTGTTGTGTAACTTGTGTATGCTTGGTGACAAAAGTTTTCCGACGTGGAAACAATAAAATTCCGGCTAAATTCTAAGCTGTTTATCAGACGGTTAACACGACGTCCAAGAACGCGTGGCCTAAATCCGACGTCCAGAGACAAACCAGGTAGAGACCGGTTGTCCTTCGTCAAAAATCTCGTGCGTTTTCACGACGAGTTTAGGTAGCATCGGCTGAGTACGTCCCCCGAGCTAACCGCTAAATAGGTAAATATCCGCTGATTCAGCTAAACAACGCCGCTTTTATCCGTCTTCCATCGCCTCGTTTAACTCTTTGTCTCAGAGACACGTCACTTCATTACATTTGTTGAGCTTAACTCTTTCTTTCTCCTTCAGTGAATTATCTTCATCAGAATAAACATGTCTGAACAAAAACAGGTAAAAGAGGGTAGACGCCTCACCACTGGAGAAATTGCTGACTTTTTAGTAAAAATGGAAAAGTTTGTACCTGAACCAAGGTACCCTAAAAAGCTATCTGCTTATTTCAGGAAATTTGACAGGCTCATGGAAAACTACCCTGACACATGTTTAGAGGACAAGATCTTTCTTCTTGAAATGACCTCAGACATGATGGTGGGTATGTTTATTGACCGTCAGTCACCACACACGAAGAGTGACTTTGACAGGCTACGTAGAGCTATCGCCAAATTCTTCTATTGGGATGAGGAAGCTGCAGGCCTCCCGGCTGTGAGGCCCGAGCAGTCTCTCCCTCAGACTCCTGCCGCAGCGAGTGCAGAAAAGACAGTCACCCCTGAGGTGACTCCCGTCTGCACACCTCCGCGGTTGGTGCTGGAACCCCCAGCATATAGAGTTACTGTGTCTAAGGGTCCAACCACTTGGGCGTCATATCATCAGCTGAAGGGGATAGCAGAGCACATCAAGGAACAACTGCCCTGTCGTGGTGATCCTCAATGGGTTGTTGATCTTTTCAGTCTGATCGATATCCAAGCGCGTAAATACCGTCTTTTCGACGTTGACAAAGTCGATCTATTGAAAATATTCGATTATGCTTTGTATAAATTCATTATGAGTCTGCCTTACAAAGTTAGATTTGATTTCGATCTTCTACGTCAAGCCATCTTAGATCATTATCTAACACCTGATCCTACAGATGCTAGTCCATCTACTGCATCTGATCCACCAACCTCAGATTCCATCACTGAGGAAAGGGGGGTCACAACACAACCTGATCCTCCTCTAACAACATCTGACCTTCCAGTGTCAGGCTCAGACCCTCCAGAGGTCAACGCTGACGCTCCTGAGCCCAACATCTCTCTGCTTCCCCCAGAGTCGGGCAGTTCTCCGGCGTCCGGCACAGAGCCCGTCCCGCTCCCCGCGGAACCGGTCAGCCCTCAGGCGCCCCAGACTGAATCCCCTCTCTTAACAGCAGAACCCGAGGAGCTCCCACTCAGTCCACAGGAACCCCTTCTGCTCCCCGCAGAACTGGTCACCCCTACTGGACCTCAAGGTGAGCCTCCTCCTCCTCAGGTAGAACAGGTCAACTCTACTCTACCAGTAGAACCAGAGGAAATCCCACTCAGTCCTCAGGTGCCCCGAGCTGAACTCGTTCTGCCCCCCGCAGAACCAGACCGCCCTACGGCACCTCACACTGAGCCTCCTCCTACTGGACCTCAAGGTAAACCTCCTCTTCCCCCGGAAGTGCAGGTTAAGACTTCTCTGTCTCAGACAGAACCCATCAATCTTCTTTGCAGTCCTCCTGCAATTAAGAAAAGACTCAAGGCCACCCTCTCAGGTGTGACCTCTTCTCACACACCCCTGGTGGTTCCTCCAAAGGGACCTCAACCATTCTTTCATCCTTCATCATTCAGTCTCCGCCTCCCGAGCGTTCGATACGTCGGCCCGGCGATGCTTTTGATGTTAACGGTGTGTGCAGTCGTGTCCTCTGACGCGACTACTTTGTCTCCCAGACTCACCTTTGACCCTGGTCCTACAAAAACGACCTTTCTCAAAGATCAGTCTTACCCGGTTATGACAAACTCTAACCTATGGAGAACTAACAACGACCTCATCCTCCACGCAAAGGGGGGTGACGTTTCTTTAAGACTCTTTTTCACTTCAACTAATGAGTCTCTGTGTTCTCTGACTCCTAACACCAGCTGTCTCCCTTTTCTGTTTGAACGGCGTGAATGTGTGTCCATGTTTATGCCTCCTTAAAAACCATGTGTTATTAACCATGTGTTTTATTGATAAACAGACTTGGTCGAGCTGTTGACGTCGCCTGCTGTACTCCAGTCAGCTGTGCGTCCATCCTGGTAAACACTAAGCCAGAGTTCCTTTATTTTACAGCCTAATGCTGTATTCATTTAGTAAAATTACTTTATGTTTAAATCAAACTTAATGTTTAATTTACTACTATTTTCACAGTTATTTTAATAATAATTACTGTAAAGGCGAGCCAAGTCAATTTTAATTTACTTCCTTAAATCAAATTTAGGGATATAAAATATACTTTAGGTCATTTNAGATCAGAAATGAGTTCAGCATGCCTGCTGAAATGCCTCCCTTGCTGACCGGGACGTATCCACGGACTGTCCGGCGAGGTCCTCGGCGGCCACGCCTTCCAGGACCACCACTCCGAGTCTGGGGACTCCAGCCTCAGCTCGTGGAGAAACCAACGCCTGCCAGATCTAGGAGCGTCCACCTTTCAGTGAGCGAACACCACTTTCTGATCGAGAGGTTTGCTTTGATAAAGCTTAATTCTTCCAAACTAAATTAAGCCAAACCAAATTCCATAACAACTCAAATTAGCCTAAATTGACTCTTAAAGTCCCAACTAGGTTAACTAAATTAACTAACTTCCCTAGTCATTAAAACATATGCTACGGTCCGTTAAAACTCACAATTAACCATCTTTAACATCCTCAACATGTTTAAGAATATTAATTGTGTTTACATCAAACTTTCAAACTGTCTTATCTGTCTGTGTTCTTAGGTTTTTCAAATTAAACGATTGTTCAATCTTTATCTGCCTCAGCTTCACGTTATTAATAAGGTATTTCAATTCACTGTACTCTTTCAAAGAACCTAGATACCTTCAATAAATATTAGCTATTATCAGGGTTAAATGACAGTTTATCACTTTTCATTATAAACCAAAAATAAGCTAATGTTATCTGAAGAGGGTGTAGTTAAAATAACTAAATAGTTATTTCAAAACGCTACATATGGCACTGCCAGCCAGTTTTTAAGTACAAAATTAATACCTAAAAAAGGATTAATAACTATAAGCTGTTTAATGACTGAACTCCATTTTCCCTGCCAAAAAGCACACACAGTCCTTGCTGATAAGATAAGCGTTGCCACCTCATCACTGAAGCCAAGTCTGATACTTGTTAAGCTGTTTCACTTCATGTCTGTTTTCACAGTTAAATGTCTGTTGTGTAACTTGTGTATGCTTGGTGACAAAAGTTTTCCGACGTGGAAACAATAAAATTCCGGCTAAATTCTAAGCTGTTTATCAGACGGTTAACACGACGTCCAAGAACGCGTGGCCTAAATCCGACGTCCAGAGACAAACCAGGTAGAGACCGGTTGTCCTTCGTCAAAAATCTCGTGCGTTTTCACGACGAGTTTAGGTAGCATCGGCTGAGTACGTCCCCCGAGCTAACCGCTAAATAGGTAAATATCCGCTGATTCAGCTAAACAACGCCGCTTTTATCCGTCTTCCATCGCCTCGTTTAACTCTTTGTCTCAGAGACACGTCACTTCATTACATTTGTTGAGCTTAACTCTTTCTTTCTCCTTCAGTGAATTATCTTCATCAGAATAAACATGTCTGAACAAAAACAGGTAAAAGAGGGTAGACGCCTCACCACTGGAGAAATTGCTGACTTTTTAGTAAAAATGGAAAAGTTTGTACCTGAACCAAGGTACCCTAAAAAGCTATCTGCTTATTTCAGGAAATTTGACAGGCTCATGGAAAACTACCCTGACACATGTTTAGAGGACAAGATCTTTCTTCTTGAAATGACCTCAGACATGATGGTGGGTATGTTTATTGACCGTCAGTCACCACACACGAAGAGTGACTTTGACAGGCTACGTAGAGCTATCGCCAAATTCTTCTATTGGGATGAGGAAGCTGCAGGCCTCCCGGCTGTGAGGCCCGAGCAGTCTCTCCCTCAGACTCCTGCCGCAGCGAGTGCAGAAAAGACAGTCACCCCTGAGGTGACTCCCGTCTGCACACCTCCGCGGTTGGTGCTGGAACCCCCAGCATATAGAGTTACTGTGTCTAAGGGTCCAACCACTTGGGCGTCATATCATCAGCTGAAGGGGATAGCAGAGCACATCAAGGAACAACTGCCCTGTCGTGGTGATCCTCAATGGGTTGTTGATCTTTTCAGTCTGATCGATATCCAAGCGCGTAAATACCGTCTTTTCGACGTTGACAAAGTCGATCTATTGAAAATATTCGATTATGCTTTGTATAAATTCATTATGAGTCTGCCTTACAAAGTTAGATTTGATTTCGATCTTCTACGTCAAGCCATCTTAGATCATTATCTAACACCTGATCCTACAGATGCTAGTCCATCTACTGCATCTGATCCACCAACCTCAGATTCCATCACTGAGGAAAGGGGGGTCACAACACAACCTGATCCTCCTCTAACAACATCTGACCTTCCAGTGTCAGGCTCAGACCCTCCAGAGGTCAACGCTGACGCTCCTGAGCCCAACATCTCTCTGCTTCCCCCAGAGTCGGGCAGTTCTCCGGCGTCCGGCACAGAGCCCGTCCCGCTCCCCGCGGAACCGGTCAGCCCTCAGGCGCCCCAGACTGAATCCCCTCTCTTAACAGCAGAACCCGAGGAGCTCCCACTCAGTCCACAGGAACCCCTTCTGCTCCCCGCAGAACTGGTCACCCCTACTGGACCTCAAGGTGAGCCTCCTCCTCCTCAGGTAGAACAGGTCAACTCTACTCTACCAGTAGAACCAGAGGAAATCCCACTCAGTCCTCAGGTGCCCCGAGCTGAACTCGTTCTGCCCCCCGCAGAACCAGACCGCCCTACGGCACCTCACACTGAGCCTCCTCCTACTGGACCTCAAGGTAAACCTCCTCTTCCCCCGGAAGTGCAGGTTAAGACTTCTCTGTCTCAGACAGAACCCATCAATCTTCTTTGCAGTCCTCCTGCAATTAAGAAAAGACTCAAGGCCACCCTCTCAGGTGTGACCTCTTCTCACACACCCCTGGTGGTTCCTCCAAAGGGACCTCAACCATTCTTTCATCCTTCATCATTCAGTCTCCGCCTCCCGAGCGTTCGATACGTCGGCCCGGCGATGCTTTTGATGTTAACGGTGTGTGCAGTCGTGTCCTCTGACGCGACTACTTTGTCTCCCAGACTCACCTTTGACCCTGGTCCTACAAAAACGACCTTTCTCAAAGATCAGTCTTACCCGGTTATGACAAACTCTAACCTATGGAGAACTAACAACGACCTCATCCTCCACGCAAAGGGGGGTGACGTTTCTTTAAGACTCTTTTTCACTTCAACTAATGAGTCTCTGTGTTCTCTGACTCCTAACACCAGCTGTCTCCCTTTTCTGTTTGAACGGCGTGAATGTGTGTCCATGTTTATGCCTCCTTAAAAACCATGTGTTATTAACCATGTGTTTTATTGATAAACAGACTTGGTCGAGCTGTTGACGTCGCCTGCTGTACTCCAGTCAGCTGTGCGTCCATCCTGGTAAACACTAAGCCAGAGTTCCTTTATTTTACAGCCTAATGCTGTATTCATTTAGTAAAATTACTTTATGTTTAAATCAAACTTAATGTTTAATTTACTACTATTTTCACAGTTATTTTAATAATAATTACTGTAAAGGCGAGCCAAGTCAATTTT
>SSNR01000192.1:715713-735713 GCA_006937965.1 Callopanchax toddi
GAGTGTTAAAAGCCTTCCTGAATGAAAACGTTTTAAGATTGAATTTAAGAAGGCCCAGGTCAGTGACTAGTCGTAGGTCCAATGGAAGCTGGTTCCAGAGTCGGGGTGCCGCCACAGAGAAAGCCCAGTCACCCCAGTGTTTATATCTGGTCCTCAGAACTTTTAGAAGAAACTGGAATGAAAATTGTATTGAAGCATTGGATTGACATCTTGAGTTAAATGTTGTACTACAAACTTTATTTTCAAGTTTTTTATTAAAATGTGTTCAAATGAAGAAATTTGTGTTTATTTCATTGAGATACTTAAAACAGCAAATGTCAAATTACTATACAAGTCAAATAATGGGGAAATAATCGGTAATCGAATCGAATCAAAATCGAATCGAATAGAAAAATGAATCGTTAGATGAATCGATGCATCGAAAAAATAATCGCTAGATTAATCGATTACAAAAATAATCGTTTTGCGCAGCCCTAATGCACACATACTACTATAAACATATACACATACTACTATAAGCATGCACACATACTACTATCAACATGCACACGTACTACTATTAGCATGCACACATACTACTATAAACATACACACATACTACTATAAGCATGCACACATACTACTACAAACATATAGGCTACACATACTACTACAAGCATGCACACATACTACTATAAACATATACACATACTACTATAAGCATGCACACATACTACCACAAGCACACACATAAACTATGTTTGTAGTAGTGTATGTGTGTGCTTGTGGTAGTATGTGATTAAGTTTGTAGTAGTGTATGCGCGTGCTTGTAGTAGTATGTGTGCATGTTTATAGTAGTATGTGTGCAAGTTTGTAGTAGTGTATGAGAGAGCTCCGTAGTAGTATGTGAGAGGTAACTTTTGCCCGGAAGAGGCGGGGCTAATGTCGTCTCGTTAGCCTAGCAACCGGAAGCTAAGACAGAACGGGAAACATGGCTACTGGCGACATAACTAGGGATAAAATCACCGCGGTCAGGCCAGTTCTAGTTTTTCTCGTTCTAGTGTCCAAAACGTGAAATTCAAATGAGGGCTAGTTTTAGTATCCTTTCTGAGGTGGAGGCTGGCCTGACCGCGGTGATTTTATCCCTAGTTATGTCGCCAGTAGCCAAGTTTCCCGTTCTGTTGTAGCTTCCGGTTGCTAGGCTAACGAGACGACTTTAGCCCCGCCTCTTCCGGGCAAAAGTTACCTCTCACATACTTTTTTTTTTTTTTTTTTTTACAATTCCAAAATTTACAGTCAGAATTAACACAAAACTTAAGTAGAATAAAACATAAATATAAAACAAACAAACAAAGCAGCATGACAAGTATGCAACACAAAATGTCTGGGGTTCGTAGCAACCAGCTGTTCGAATAATTAAACATAAAACAAAATCAAATCACTGACACCAATACACGGAGCATATATTCACTGTTTTGATTGCTTTAACGTTTTGAGAATGTCGTATAGATAACAGGTATTGTTTGGTTTCATTAATGAAATGCTGAAAACATGGTTTTGACTTTGAGAATTTTGACTTGTGAATATGAAATTTAGCTAGCTGTAAAAGTAGATTAATTACATAAAATTGGTCTGCTTCCTCCTGTGGAATTTTGTGGATGCCAAATAATAACTTTTCAACAGAAATGACAAAACCTTGGAGAAAATAAGTTCTTACAAAGTGAGTGACTTCCTGCCAAAAACTAACAGAGACCGGGCATGACCAGAAGAGGTGCAGAACATCTTCATCATGGAGATTACAGAATGAGCAAGAGACAGTAATATCCAGTTCATATCTTCTGAGCAACAGATTAGTGGGATAGATCCGATGAATGATTTTGAAGGAGATCTCTTTTACTTTATTTGTCAATAAAAACTTTGATGGTAGAGTCCAAATCTTTTCCCAGTCCAAGTCACAAAACAAACTGTTCCAGTAAACAACAGCATTCGGAGAATGAGTCGTTTCCTTTAAAAATAAAGATCTTATATCCTGATTGTTTGTTTTCTTTTTACTCAGGAAACAGACCCTGCCCACTTCTGCAACAGCTGGATCTAGTGGCCGTGGGGTTAAGACCCCGGCCCCCGACCCTCTAAGGAGCATTAATACACCAGCAGGAACAGCATCAAATACTACAGCGTACTCCTTTGGTGAAACAGGAAAATTATATAAGTTCATGAAATCTGTGTAAGAGAGTAATCTGCCCTCTGGGTCTATAAGCTGTGAAACAAGATGAATACCATGAGTGAACCAGTTATTGAAATAAATAGACTTGCATTTATACAATATATCTCGGTTGTTCCAGATGTAATACCGGTGTGGGGAGAAGTTATGTTTGTAAATCAGGGACCAGGATAGAAGCACTTGTTTATGAAAGAGGACAGTCTGAGAGGAATCTTATCAATATTGTAGTTACATAATAATACAAAATTGAGACCACCAAGTTTTGAAAATATAAAGTTAGGGATGAAATTCCAGAATGAAGTTGGGTTTTTAAGAAATTGTTTGATCCAGCCTATTTTGAAAACATTGTTCAGTGTAGAAAAATCAAAAAAGTTGATCCCACCATTTGAGAAAGTATTAGAGATTACTGATTTCTTAATGTAATGGATTCTATTTTTCCATATAAAATTACACAGAATTCTATCAACAGTAGTTAAAGTTTTTTTGTCTACTTCTAATGATTGAGCAGCGTAGATTAAACGAGATAACCCCTCTGCTTTAGATAGTAAAACTCTTCCTTTGAGAGACAAGTCCCTTTGGAGCCAGGCATTAAATCTGTTTTGTGCTTTTTTTTTATTATTGGGGCAAAATTAAGGGAACCTCTCAGGGACTGATCTTTATTAATAACAATGCCCAGGTAAGTGACTGAATCTTTGACCGGAATACCAGCGATAGCAGAATTAGCACAATCCTTAAGAGCAAAAAGTTCACATTTCCCGACATTTAAATGAAGACCAGAAGCGTTGGAGAAGTTCTCAATTATATTGATCGCTGTGGTCACCTGAGAAGAATCCTTTTAAAAAAGTGTTGTATCGTCCGCCAACTGACTAATAAGAATTTCCTAAATTTGATCCCTTCCAAAGAACTTCGCTTGACATGGTCACAGAGGAGTTGGGCACAAATCAAGAATAAATAAGGGGAAATAGGACAGCCTTGTCCCCGGTTCAGCTCAAACCTGGGAGATGTACCTGCATGCAATTTAATGGAACAGTTAGCATTTTTATAGAGTTGCGATAGCGTTTATAAAAGATGATCCAAATCCAAATTTATTTAGTGCCTTAAAGATGAAGTCATGTTCAATAGTGTCGAATGCTTTCCTAAAATCCACAAATAAAATCTAATTATTGTCCTCACAGAATTCTGAGTAATCAATTAGGTCTAGAACCAGCCTTATGTTATTTGAGATATGTCTTTGAGACATAAAACCAGTTTGATTTTCATCAATAATATCATTCAAGATTCCTTTTAATCTATTAGCAAAAATGTGAGCTACAATTTTATAGTCATTATTAAGGAGGCAGATTGGTCTCCAGTTTTCAATCAGAAGAGGATCTTTGTTTGGTTTGGGAATGAGGGTTAACATACCTTGGGTTAATGTAGTCGGGAGAGATTGCTTAATAAGACTTTCTGTTTATACATTATGGAGAAAAGGGGCTAGTTGTTCTGCAAAAGCAGCATAAAACTCTGCAGAGAGTCCATCTGTTCCTGGGGATTTATTATATTTTAGCCGACGAATAGCAGAGAGGACTTCATCAGGAGTAATTGGTCTATCACAAGAATTCATTTAATCTACCTTAATCTTTTGAACACCATCAAGTTGACTAAGAAAGTTATCAGTGATGTCCATATTATAATCTGATTTATACAATTCTCTATAGTACATGGCACAGAAAGAAGAAATCTCATGAGGATCCTCCGTTATCACCCCCCTAATATTAAGTTTTTGAATAGAATTAAGTTTACCTTGAGATTTCTCCAGTTTAAAAAAATATGATGAGTACTGTTCCCCTTCTTCTAACCAGTTTTCTAACCAGTTTAACCAGAACAAGTTTTAAAGTGCCCATGACATCGGTTTCCATGTTTTCTGACTTATCTATCATGTTGCAACGTTGAGTTCTCACCTTAAACCTGCCAGAAAGAGCAAAAAACGGCGTCCATCTGTCTCCTAGTCCAGCCAGTGAGAAGCTCTTCCAGATTTCAGACCCAGGTTTCAAACAGTTTTTTTCACTCCAGCCCGCTATGAGGTCATAGTGATCCGGACTTGCTTATATGGTCAATTCTCCTCCCACATGCACGTTCACGACACCTGGAGCGAGGCAGTGCCGCCGCCATTGCCCATAGACCGTGTAGTGTTTAGTTTCAGTTTCGTTTCTCTTTCACGCGACGGCACTGCCCCCTGCTGCAGCAGAAGTGTCAGGCTGCCAAATAAGGAGAAAGCCAGCAGAACCGGAAGGCGGCGCAATTCTGATCTCTGAGTTGCTCGTTAGGAAATAATTACAGCGTATTTTGAGTTATAATGGTGCCACACTAATCTAGAGGCATCAAAGTTTACACCTGTTTAATATAAAGTGATTTAAATATGGAGTCACAGGCACTTTAACAAAACCAGTTCTCACATACTACTACGGAGCTCTCTCATACACTACTACAAACTTGCACACATGCATGTTTATAGTAGTATGCATGCATGTTTGTAGTAGTATGTGTGCATGTTTATAGTAGTATGCATGCATGTTTGTAGTAGTATGTGTTAGAGCTGCAGCGATTCGTCGATGACGTCGACGAATCGATTTTAAAAAAACGTCGACGTCAAATCCGGAAGTCGACGCGTCGCGCGCGCACACCACACGCACGCGGGGAACCAAAACAAAGCCGCATGGAGAACCGAACTCCGTCTCTAACAGCTTTCAGGCTCAGCAGCTTGCACTCCCAAGCTCTACATGTCACCAGAACACAACCCGCCGCTCTACCTCAAAGTTTTAGGAATACTTTAAAGCAGCAAAGGACAGAAACCTGCTCCAGGAAGGAGAATGAAGAGACTCACCGCCCTGGCTGCTGCTGCTGTGGTAAAATCCTGCTAAATCGACCTTCTGAACGTTTGTTCTCAGCAACAGGGACGATTGTAAGCAAAAAAAAAAAAAAGCTAGCCTCACCAAAGAGCAACACGTTCCTCTGCAGCAGGCATCACCTAATGGAG
This sequence comes from Callopanchax toddi, assembly GCA_006937965.1. Taxonomy (NCBI): domain Eukaryota; kingdom Metazoa; phylum Chordata; class Actinopteri; order Cyprinodontiformes; family Nothobranchiidae; genus Callopanchax; species Callopanchax toddi. The sequence continues at coordinate 720,930 of SSNR01000192.1, forward strand.
GTCCAGACCCAGATCCATTCAGACCGGGAAAACCCAGAACCTGGTCCTGGGGAGGGGGCAGCCAAGGAGACACTGGAGCGCTCCTGAGGAGCTACAAGGGCCCGCGGTTAGCGCGACACCTGGCTCGCCCCCTGCCCTAACTGGACCTCACCATGAGGTTCGGTTCTTGGTTCGGTTCGGAGCGGAGGAGGCGACCGTCCGGTCAGCGGTGCTCGCGCCTGTCGCCACGGGAGCGCGCGCCGCTCGTCTAGCTGTGTTTCTCAGTATAACTGTCAACAGCTGTGGCTTCAACAATATTAACACTAAAACCACATTTATCTGCCGATGACTTTATTAGAAGTTAGTCTTCCTTTAACTTCAGTTGTTTTCAGAGACTCACGTTAAATACCAATGCATAAATAACCTGGATAATAACCTAAATAATAAGTAGTTTCTTTAGCCAAATATAAATATAATGACTCCTCCTGTTAGAGGAGGTGATGAGGGAGGAACACAGTGCTATACTGCACACACTAACAGAATAGCAGTTCAGTTTCATATTGAGACGATGAAATAGTTTAACTAACACTCAGGAATGTTTGCTGTGAACTACACAGTGTTTGTTTTTGCTCTGCAGTTTTTAAATCTTTAAAACAAGAGATTTATGTCAAACTGCAGCTCTTCCTTAGAAACTGTCACTTTATTTTGTCTTAAACACTCAGGAATGTCCATACTGTGAACCTCACAGTGTTTTGTTTAGTACTACAACTTAATATTTTTTCCAAACCTTTAAACTAGAGTTATTATACTGTAAAAGAGTAAATACTGACAGCTCTTCCATGTTGTAGAACACTACTTTGATTCTGTTTTAAGCAGAAGATGTTTGGCTTTGAAAACAGTTGTACATTTAAGTAATTTATTACATTTTTGGGGGGCGGGGGGGGGGTATTTATTTGAAATTTTATGGTTTTTATTAATTGTGCAACAGAAAAATAATCGTTAGAATAATCGTCTAATTATCCATTAGAATAGTCGACTATTCGATAAAATAATCGCCCGAATAATCGTTTTAAAAATAATCGGTTTCCCCCAGCCCTAGTATGTGTGCATGTTTATAGTAGTATGTGTGCATGCTTATAGTAGTATGTGCGCATGTTTATAGTAGTATGCACTACTACAAATTTGCACACATACTACTATAAACATGCACACATACTACTACAAGTACACGCATACTCTAATACAAACTTAATCACATACTACTACAAGCATACACATACACTATTACAAACATAGTTTATGTGTGTGCTTGTAGTAGTATGTGTGCATATTTGTAGTAGTATGTGTGAGCTTGTAGTATTTTTTTGTGTGCGTGCACCCTTGTAGTAGTGTGTGTGCATGCTTGTAGTAGCGTATGTGTGTGCTTATATTGTTGTATGTGTGAGGGGAAAAATAGATTTTGTCCTATACGGCACCTCATACTAACTTTTCAAAGCATTACATCATCATGTTGATTTTAATCTTTTCAGACTGAAATCTGAAGCTACACAACATGCTAACAACTTGAAATAATCTAAACATTTTCTAACATAATTATGCTTTTTTTAAATTAATAAACTTACCTGCATGAAAAAACATCAAAAGCCTGTGAAAATCCCACTTTAGTCCAGCAGGGGGCAGCATTATACAACAAATACCAACTGGATACTTCATCATACCTGATGAATTTATGTCTCTACACAAGATGTATTTTGCAAATGACTGCTAGAGACAATTTGAGATATAATGGTGTAAGTTTAACAACATATTATCTCCTTTGGTTCTATCCATGTTCATTAAGCTCTGAATTCTGTAGTTTTAATTTCTATAGGACTAGAAGTAGGTCATCAAATCAATAAAACTCCTTGTCTTTAAATGCTTAAAAACAATTTTATTTTATTTTTTTGTCTGACTGGTTCAATGTCTTGCAAAGCTGGGATTTGTTTTCTTGGTTATGATTAAATTACACATCACAACACAATACTTCATGATGCATTTAATTCAAAAATCCAAATCAGGAGTATTACAATGTCAGTGCTTATTGCAATTTTTATGAAACTTTAAAAATTTATCATGGCAAAATATTCTGAATTTTATACAAATGTAAAATATAGAAAACAAATGAGTTTGGAACATCAACATAAAAAGAGAAGTGTAGCACTCATTGGTTCTTTGTCTTTTAATCATCTTTAATTCTGTTTTTTGTGAAGCACTTTGTGATTTTTGTCTGTAAAAGGTGCTACATAAATAAACTTTACTTACTTACTTTATAAGTAGTAAGTAAGTATACTTACTTAGCCTACTCGAGTTGAAGCCAAAAGAAACTGAACTGCCCTCTAGTGGTCGTCTGCAGAATAAGCTTTAGGCCCTTTTCTCCCCAAAGAATTTTGAATAAAATATAACTTTTTTCATGTGTTGACTTCAGCTGATTTGCATAGTTCTTGCATTGGTTCTGCTTGTTCAAATATTTATTTTTCTAACATGTTTAGTTGCAATTAGTTCTTTTATGCTTGAAAAACATCACTGATATTGAGTTTCCAGCTCTGCATCCCCAAAGCTCAGACTCTGGTTCCATAAATACAACATGGCAGCCTGACTTTGAACACCAGAAGAAAACAGAGAAGCATAGTCCATCTTTATTTATTCTGATGGTTTTACAGAATAACAAAGAGAAACAGGAATTATAGTGCAGTAGAGTGCAATGATAAAAAAACATGAAAATATCATTAATTGGGATTCTTTGAGCAGAAACAGATTAATAAACCTGTTATTCTGTCCCTGTTGTTGCATTATAAGAAGCCAACTGGCTCAAGTCTGGGCCTTTAACACCACAGTGATCTGGAGTGTCTGTGAATGACTTTCACTCATTTCTTTATTGGTGTTTAACACACCGTGACCTTTGACCTTCCCTGTGATGCTCCAAACCAACACAGATAGACAAAGAACGTTGAATCAACAGGTTGAATCTGCATCAGGTTCTTCATTCAGTCAGAGACGGTCCTTAAGGTTTAAAGAACAACGACTCCCCAACATTCTCCTCTCTATGAATCATCACAGTTATCCATCTTGGTCTCTTTTGGAGACATTCGTCACTGTTATAGCTTCTTTTTTAAGCTGTCCTACTTTCCTCCTAATTGAATCCACAGGAGTGAATTCCCCCAGCAGGAGAGCAGGAGAGCGAATGGGGTTAAGTCAGAGGCCAAAGGTTGAATTATGACCTTTGCCCCATGGGTATAATCCTCACTGAGTGGTGTTTTTGGATGTGCATGTGTGTTTGGGTGCGAGTTGGTTTGGTGTTTAACCGAAACAGTTTTCATGTATTTGCACGGTGAACTTCTCTGTACAATCGTGTCTGTTTTGTTAAGTGGCTGCAAGTATTGATATGAGGTTTGGCAGCTTTTCAACAAAAATGTGGCTGATTTAGAAAATCATCACAAATCAATATCATGGAAGAATGTTAGAATTGATTGTGCTGCTTGCTGTTTATTCCATATCTGCTCAAATCTGGAAGAAATGTGCATGAACTGCACACCAAGTTGCACTGATTGGTGAAGGGGGGGGGCTTGTTGTGAAATAAGAAAGGAGTGAGGAGGGGGTCAAGAAAGTGGGAAGAGAGGAGAAGCAGATGTTCATCAGGTTGACAACCCCTCCTCCTCCTCTATTATTATTTCACTGGTAAAAGTAGCCTCTCATCTGAAGAAGTCTGTGTTTGGCTGGAAAGGACTGACTTTACTTAATCATGAGGTTTTCAAAAGGCTGAAAGTACGTGTGTGTGTGTGTGTGTGCACGCACGCGCGCGCGTACACGCGCGCGTCATCAGATTCATCAGATGATCATTTTACTAAATGTACTCTTACTGGTGCTGCTAATATACTATCTACTCACACTTATACACTATCACATCTTACTAATGACCAGATTTCTCATTTTGAGGTTGTTTTCATCCATTGTGAGGTGTTTTTTTGTGTAAAAGTTTAAATGGTTACTCTAACCTGTTGTTGAACAGCCTCTGTTCAGAGAGATAGCTTTTGTCCTACGGGACTGAGAAGCTAACACCTGTATTACTGCCATCTTAAAACTGCTTGAAATTCCAAAATCATAAAATAAATGACTCATAAAATCATAAAATAACGTCTCATAAACTTTGATGCCATTTTGGATATTATGATGCTCTATAGAGGCTGCATGGTGGCGCAGTTGGTTAGCACTGTTGCCTCGCAGCAAGGAGGTCGTGGGTTCGCGTCCCGGCTCTGCGGCCTCTCTGCGTGGAGTTTGCATGTTCTCCCCGTGCGTGCGTGGGTTTCCTCCGGGTACTCCGGTTTCCTCCCACAGTCCAAAGACATGACTGTCAGGCTAATTGGGCTGGTAAATTGTCCTTAGGTGTGAGTGGGTGTGTGGTTGTTTGTCTCGTTCGTCTCTGTGTGGCCCTGCGATGGACTGGCGACCTGTCCAGGGTGTCCCCCGCCTCTCGCCCCTTGACCGCTGGAGATAGGCACCAGCTGCCCCGCGACCCTCTGTGGAGGATTAAGCAGCTACAGAAAATGGATGGATGGATGGATGATGCTCTATAGGTTTGCTCAATATATATAAAATTTACTATCACTATATTGTTTTGTGCACTATCAATATTGCAAGAACTGCTAAAAATCACTGACTTCTATATTCCAGGCTGATGCATCTGTATTTTGCTTTGTTTCCACATGCAGATTAGATCAGTGGTTTCTAAAGATCAGGTTGCAGAACTCTAACTTAGGGGTCTTAAAGGGATATTCCACCAGAAAGTGATTTTTTTTGTCTGTTGACATATTCCTCATAGATCAGTGGGCAAAAAAACATTGTAACCAGCCCAGCCGTTTTCCTGATCCAGCAGTACTCCTTTAGCATTAACTTAGCAGAAAACACTGTAAGTGAATGGTAACAACTAGCATTGTGAGAAAAAAAGTCTTTAAAACTCACTCAGTAGTGATACTAATGATACTAATTCTGCCTAGTGACCTCAGTAAACATATCGACTGCAAGTGAAAATAAAAAGTAACCTGAAGAAATTACAGGTAGACTTGGGACTACTTTATGACAAAGAGCAGCTGTAAGCCTCCGCTGAACGGTGCAAGGACATGACGCAGCGGCTCCAAGGAGACCTACTTCCTTAAACACGTATCCGAACGTTGTTTTCAAACCTCACAGATGATGAAAAATAACACAAAGTCAGGAGCTGCACAGAGATTATCTTCAAAAAACTTTACCAGGATTAGCCTGGTAGCCTGTATTTGTATTTACGGACGTTATTACATTAATAACATTTAATCATTAATGACACATTTAATTCATTAAAGATATGTATAATTAATTATTGCTTTATTTATTGAATTGTGTCACTTTTGGCTCTCCATATACCTCTAAATACCTGGATTAATAACTTATCTTGAGAGAATGGTGAAAAACAGTATTCTAAGCATGTCCTCTCTCAGCGTCCGTAATTTTTGATTCATGCACTGAATTTATTTATTAGCCTCAAAATTCGTCTTGAGTGACCTTTTCTTGTCAAATAAAACACACCCTGACAGAAAACACAATAATCTGATGGTGTGAGGACACAAATGTTCCTAATATCTTTGTTAGAGGATTTTAAAGAAAGCATAAAGGGAGCTATGTGAACTTAATTGGCTGTCGTTTATGCACTGAGTGCACACACACAAAAAAAGACACAAGTGCCTCCAATAGCTTTAAGCTATACAACAGGAAACCGTCTAACTACCAGGTGGACACGTCCAGACAATTCGGATCCCACTTTACGAGTGTCCTTTGGTATACCAAGGTTGGTTTGACACCAAATGTGAGCAGCAACCAATTACATCACAAATGACCTTTGTTTTTTTTAATCCAGACATGAGACATTGTCCTAATTAGTTCAACAAACAGTCGTCAACAATGACAACAAGACGTCAACAATGTGAGCGCCCTCAGCCGCCGGTGCTCATTTGGTTAAATTAACAAACACCAGCTGTAAACAAGCTAAGTGAGTTTACTTCTATGAAGAACAAACTTCTGGGTGAGTTGGGGATTACTTAGAGAAAGGGGGGAGGGGGAAGGGAAGGGTTTGAACGAGGGGGGAGAGAGGGGAGGAGAGAGGAGGTGAGTGATTTGAAAGAGGGTTCTTGCTTCTTGTTGAGTCCAGCTGGGCCAGAGGGCCTTTGGAGCACAATGAGCTCAATGAGCTGCAGAATCAACTAACAAACTAATGGCCCGCCCTCTGCAACTCTTCACACACACACACACACAGAAACACACACACACACACACACACACACACACACGCACGCACGCACGCACGCACGCACACACACAGTGGACATAACAGAGGATGGTGAATGGAGAGAGGGCCTTGTTACTGGGACAGGGAGGAATGGGAGGAGGAGATGAATCAACGGGCAGGATAAGGAGAAGCAGGGGAATGAAAGGGAGATGGAAAGGGAGGAACTGAATAATGGAAAGTATAGGAATCAGAGGCCCAAAGGGCTTCATTAGAACTGGATCTGCATCAAGGTTCCTCCAGATATTTATGACATCAGAAAAACATGTGATTGTGATATTACTCTTGAATATTGTGAAGACATTATCAGTTACAGTAAACCCACATTTTTCTCACTCTTTCTGTCTGCCTCTACCATCTACCTCAGCCTCTACCATCTAAACTAGTTCATCTCAATCTTTTTAGCACAAAGTAACACTAGAAACCCCAGATGTTGTTGGTTGAAATATAAAAAACGTTGCTAAAAAGCCCAGGCTTTTAGTTTCCAGATTTCACATTAAAGGGATAACTCTATGTTAGCATACAGTTTCCCTGCTTGTGCTCATTCCACAGTCTGCTGGTTTCTCTGGTAAACCTGTATGTATTGTTATCAGGCTCCTCTGCAGCTTTTCCAGGCACAGTTCCAGGATTTCGCTCAGTCTAAAAGGTCTTAGGTGTAAAGGTTCTCACTAGACGTTTCACTGAGACAGATAGAGGAACCGGTGTTTGTGTATGTGACTGTTAGATATTCCCATGGCTCGGCTATGCAGTGGAATTTTTCACACATCTGTACCTTTGAAATCCTCGCTCCTCCTTGTCTGTCTCACAGTGTCTCCAGAGCTGTCTGTCCTAACCATATGTTCAGTCCTCCTGCTCTCTGTTTTCTTTTTCTTTTTGCCCCATGTGTTTTCGTGCCGGCGTTAACCTGCACGCTTATATGTTTGTCTGCTGTTTGTTGTAGCTCCCAGTTCTAAAAAAAAAAAAAAAAAAAACCTTGGTTTTGTCTTTGCTAATGGGACATCTCTCCATTCATTCTTTGTCACAAAACTTCCCAAAACACCACATTTGACATATTCCAACTAGTTGAGAAAAATACACATTGTAAAAAATAGTTTTTAATCATGATTTTGTTTATTAAAGCTATCCAAACCAAATCAAGTGTTTGTGATAACTAATGAGTCTCTCACATCTCTGAATGAATTTTTCCCACTCTTCTTTACAGAATTGCTTTAATTCACCCACATTGGATGATTTTCCAGCATTAAAGGTCTATTTGAGGTCAAAGGTCGGATGTTGTGCTTCCATATTTTCTCTCTACCAGATAATAATTCCATTAATTACAGCAAAGTGTCCAGGTCCTGCAGCAGAGCAGCCCCTGACCATCACTACCATGGTGATACCACTACTACTAAGTGGTCCAAACCATTTTTTCCAGCACTGCATACATCAGTGGTCTGAAACCTGTGGCTCTGCAGCTATGTGTGGATCTTCAGCCCTCCGCAAGTGTCTCTCTGTAACTTTGACAAAAAATGTCATGAACCTGACTAACATTTAGGTTGACAACAGTTTGTTTTCTCTTAGTTTTCCCATCTCAATTCATGGAGTTTCTGCAGAATTACACAAATAGGTTGTTTCAGAATTCGCAAGAATTTTCACAAAAACATGTTTAAATCAGTTTTATTCTTGAGCTAGTTTATTAACTTGCTCCCTATTTGTTTATGACACTCTGATATCTTCACAGATTTCTCCTTGATTTAAATTTTTACTTTTATTTAACCACCAGAAAACTTTTATTTGAACCGCAGCTATAAAAGCAGAAAACAGTGTTGCATTTAATGATACAGTATTCCCTAATTCATCATAATAGCACCACACATGAAGCTAAAAACAAATTAAAATGCTTATTTTAGTAAAATCCTGGCATATTTATTGCTGATACTTGCTGAACTTGGGGAATTGTGTGTTTTTAACAAAAGTACAATTTAATTCATTGTTTTTAAATAATGTATAACGTTTTAAAAGGCTGGATAAAACTTTTTAAAGTCAGATTTCTTTGTGACCCTCAGCTTGATGGAGGTGTGGGCGTGGCTTAAAGCGCTGTTAGGTTTTAAAATCCACACGTGGTCTCCCTCCGCTCCGTCTTGGGCTGGTTTAGCACCGCGTTCACACTCAGCTACAAACTTCTGACCAAACTCATGCCAGCATAGTGAACACCTCCACCGCAGCAGGGGCAGACGGGATCGGACCGAGGCTCGGATATATCAACGGAAGAAACAACATGCCATCCCACCCGTTCGACCAGTTTAGCGACGTAGAAAAAATGATGTGCAAGGTAAACTTGGAAAAGCGCTAAAGAAAGTTGAGCGGAGCTGAAGTTAGCTTGCTGGTGTCGGGAGGGTGGGGGAGTTAGCAACCCTAGCTGTAAACTCTGAAAACGGGTTGCTGTCTTGTTAGTACAGTTTTTGTGTGTCGTTTAGCAGATATTAAAGTCAATGTTTATTTGTTTTGTTTTTTTCGCGACTTTACAGCGTTTTGACAAAGCTAACCTGAAGCTAAAACGTCTCGTGGAGGCTGCTTCATAGTTCTTCGCAACAACATCACGGGCCTATCGAAATATCTTACTAACAAGCATGTTTAGTGACTCGGTCATCGCGCTAACTCTTTGCTAAAGTTGAAGTAGTTTTAACTACTTCTTGTTAATGTATTTTTGTTTATAAAGTGACCGATAAAGCGTGGACAAGACGAAGAAACTGAATCAAAACAACGTAACTGCTTGAGACACATTGCCAAGCAGCACCGAGCCGTTTTTTACTGGATGCTTCGTGTTTATGTTTAGCTACAACATGCTGTAGGTTTTTAGCCTAAACTACAAGGTCAGAAAGTTGTTTCTAAACGCTTTATAATAAGTTTAAACTACTTTCCAAAAAGTTGGTTAAAATTTTGAAAAACTCTCATAAATAATCATCATCAGACAGAAATCCTAATGATCGTATAATTAAATGCTGTATACAGGGTTCATGTTGTTATGTTACTAACTATATGAGGAAAGTTTAATGTTTTGCATGTCCTGCTGGGTGTGGATGTGTAAAAGTAAAACTTGGTAACTAAGTCATTAAAAAAGAGGTTAATTTTGAGTATACTTAAGATCCAAGGCTCATATGTATTGTTACATCTGATTAAAGATGCATATCTGGAGTGTCATAACTAAATAAGTCATATTTGTTTACAGATGCACTTTCAGCAACTTTGAAGTGTGTTTCTGTGTAAAATGTGTACATCTTACCTGTTGTAGACTGCTTTCTAAGCAGACTTAATTTGTAGAAATGGCATCTAAAGGGGCTGCGATGGAGTGGCGACCCATCCAGGCTGTCCCCCGCCTCTCGCCCTGTGGTTATTTATGAATATAACAAGCAGTAGTCATGTGTAGCTCTTCCACTGTAAGAATTTTAAATATTTATGTAGTACAAAGTTGACTGGTGGTGTCAAAGTTTATAAATACAAGTTGCATGAACTACTTGGCTTTTTTTTTTTTTTAACCTGGAGCCATTGTAAGATAGTTGCCATTCTGTGCTTTGAACTAGCTATTAGCTGATGAGGATGTAAACTGTCCAAACTGAGGCCTTTCAGGAAGCCTTTACAACTTTTACACAGAAACACACTTTGAAATGACCAAAGTCTCTCTTTAGCATCTGCTGTACTTGGAACCATTACTGAATCGGTCTACTGGGCTCGGCAACCAAGAGTCAGCTGGGCTACTTGTACAACTTTTCATCTTATTTAAATGGATATTAATACCAATAGAAATCTGCTTTGCTCTTCTATGATGTCATCCTAAATTCTCCAGTGTATTGTTTAATTCTCTTACTGTTGTGATTTTCAGACGGACTGTTTATCTTTAAAATTTTGCGTTTGTCTCGATTTGTCCTAATATCTCTGGTCTGTGTTTATACACACTGTTCCAAACAAAAACGGTGGCAGCTGTCTGTTATTGAATGCCGATCTGGTAATTATAAACATTGTTGAGAACAGGATTTATAAATGCTATTTCAGGCGAAGCGTTGGAGTTACTTTAGCACCAGTTTTCCAGGCCAGGAGCCAGTGCTTTTGATGAAATGGAAGGACGTGGTTCTCGTTTAACCGGTGGTTCTAAACTAATGCTGGTGCCAGTTTGGTGGAAAAACCGGAGAAAGAGTTGGTGCTGTTAGGAAAACATTAAACGACTAAAACATTTGGCTCCTAAGTGGCAGTGGAAGCATTTTTGAAAACAACACTATAGATATTTGGTTGCAAAATATTGAAATAAGTTAATCAACAGTGAAAATGTGAAACAAACGTTTATTTAATTTTTATTTGTAATTATAATTTTTATACTTTTTTTTTCTTTTCACAGCGTTTACTGAGTTTGGACCTCAAGGAGCAGAACAGAGCAGCTCCATCCCTCAGCCTGGAGATGAGAACGCCTGGTTTTGTCAGCGAGCCGTGTAAAAACGCCTCATTTTCTCTCTCATGCCCCCCCACTGATTCTTCAGACGGTCTCTTTCTGACGTCCAACCAATGGCTGCAGCAGTCGGAGAGCTTTCTGCCCTCCCAGCGCGATAATTCCCCCCAGTGGGGAAAGACGAGCTTTCTTTCCCAGCGCTCCATCAGCATGGTGGAGACGAGCTGTGCTACGGGAGCAAGTCTAGGCTGGTTCAGTTCTGAAAAGACTTCCTTAAGTGAGATGGGCCCCTCTGTTTTCAACGCTGCATCTTCCAGCTCCTCTTCCTCATCACGTTACAAAACTGAACTCTGTCGTTCGTTCACCGAGAGCGGCTTGTGCAAATATGGTGGGAAGTGCCAGTTTGCCCACGGGCCGGAAGAGCTGCGTGACCTGAGCAGACACCCGAAGTATAAAACTGAGCCGTGCCGTACTTTTCACACGATTGGCTTCTGCCCATACGGGATCCGCTGTCACTTTATCCACAACAGTGAGGAGGAAAAGAAGCACGCCTTGTCTCGCTCCTCCTCTTCCTCTGCGTCGTTTTCCTCCTCCCTCAACATTCCTCACCAGCTACCATCCTCGACCCGTTCACACAGGCCCCCCCTCATCAGGCAGAGTTTCAGCTTTGCCGGGTTCCCCTCTGTCCCACAGCACGCCCTCCAGCCTGTCCCAGCTCCTCCCACCGCTGTTTCGTTCACATGTGGCCAATCGGCTTCACCCTCTTCCTGCGCGGACATCACGGACCTCCTCTCCAGCACCTTCATGGACATGGATGCGGCCTTTGAGGCTTCCCCTGCCCACCAGTGCCAGCCCTCCACGAGCCAGGTTACCCAAGCCGACCCGCGTTCCCCGTTCCTGCCTTCGCCCGACTCTGGATATTCCCCATGTGGGCTGTCTCCGAGTGGCTCGCCTTCCCTCAGGCAGAGTCCCAGCGCTGCTGAGGTCCTTTCAGGGCCACTAGGGGCCCGTTCACTGTCCTACACCTCTCTGTCGGACCAGGACCAGGACGGAGGCAGCTCTGCAAGCTCGCTGAGTGGTTCCGAGTCTTCGGGTGGGAATAACGATGGCAGTGGCAAACGTCTGGCAGTGTTCAGTCAGCTCTCAGTTCCTGAAGACGCTGCTGGCTTCTCTCTTTAGGCCGCTGAATGCTTTAACAGAAACACATTCATGTTCCTACACTTCAACACAGTATATGCAGTGCTTTTACAGTCACACAGCCTGAGTGACATGGAAGGTTTTTTTTTGCACCTGTGGCATTAAAGTTGACAAGGACTCAAAACACTTTAAAAGTTTTTCCTGTTAGATTTACATGGTTAAATTATTCTGTCTGAGAGCCACAGCGATGTTGAAATTAAAGTGTTTGTTGCCACCAAAACAGAGTACATATCAAGATGTTTTACACTGACAAAAAAAGGTATTTTATTCTTTATCTATACGGTGTCCAGAGGTGACGAAACTCGACAAAAATTATTTATAATCACAGTGTGACCTATCGGTGTCGAACCCAGCTTCACCGTTTATTTATGTCCGCATCCTAACGAGTGATTTAAAGTCTGTGACGAAGCCAAAGAGGACATTTTTTGTAGCTCAAACTTTTTGATTATCGTGAAACACACAGCGGCCAATGTTTGGGAGTTCTCCATTAATTGTGCTCAGTATTGTTTATAAGCTTGTGAATTTTTTTGTTTATATCTGCAGTATGGGGTTATTGTTTAGATCACTGGGCTTTGAACCTGAATGTTGGGTTTTTAAGCGATGTGCCTGTACTTTTTTTTTTTTTTCCTTTTTAAATCAGGTTATATTGTTGAACCAAGATTCATTTAAAGAGATGTAAACGGGGGTGAGAGTCTTCGTTCTTTTGTTGTTTGTTGGTGTCTTTTAGGAGTGGTATTAATTGGGTCTGCGAGCTGCAGCAGGTAAACATATCTTGCAGTTTGAAATCAGAAAATAGGCCGACAGTGTTGCAGCACAGACAGCAAACTGAGGGCTTTAAGCCTTAAATGACAGTTATTGACATATAGTTTAAAGTTCATCTCGACATGTCTTGTTTTCATTTATGTTGAGTGTATTTTAGACCATCTTTGACATGAATGATACCAGTAGAGTATTTTCCCCGTCTACTTTCAACTACAGGTGCGTTGTTACACCTCCATTGAATGTTTTCGTGATTCTCACCCCGTCTGTTTACATCTCTTATCACTCAGTATTACGACTCGCTGTTGAAGCTTTGTATTGTTCAGACATCCACTCGGGCTGTACTCCCAGCTCCTGTTGCCTTACTGACCATTAGATTCATCATACTGTAGGGTTTAGTGTTAGCGTTTTAGGAAATGTTACTTGGCTGTTGTTGTTTTTTTGTGTGCGTTTACCATGTAGTTTGTTAGAGGAACAGACCTCTCACGTGTTCCCGGTCTATTTAAAAAAAAAAACTACCTTTTTCATCAACATGTTTGAGGCCTGTTTAGTGACAAAGGTGATAATCTTTAGTAAATTAATTTCTTTAATTTATTTTAATGTATTTATAGAGGACTTCTCAGTTAATGCTTGTATCGAGTTTAATATATTTGGGTTTCTTTCGCTTTTTGTACTGGAAATAAAGTTTTCATTTTTTTAAGCGGCTCTGTGATTATATGCCTCCTGAGCTTCAGGTCTGATTGAACTTTGCGCATACATGTGTTTTTATATGTACGTTTTGCAACGGGGTTCAGATGTTTGTAGGTGGAAGCAGGAAGTCTGCTCTCTTTTCTGGGTTTCATTTTCAACCGTTTCCTCTGAAATGTTGAATTTAACAGATTTTATGTGAAATGATTTCACTAATCGGCTCTAGAAAGTGTGCTCAACTTTCATGAGATTATATGGTGAATGTTCTCCATTTAAACATCACTTCTTTTTTTTTTTTACTCTTATCTACAAGATCTTTGATTCACTCAAACTCAGATATGTTAAGTTATACATTTTCTTTTGTTCTTTTATGAACGTTTTTCACATGCCGGTGAGGGAAAAAGTTTTGTTTAAGCACCAAATTAGGATTTTAAACATGCTCAGGTAATTAATGGTCACTGACTATAGAACTAGCTAAAGTGAAACCTTCCTTTTGTGTTTTCAGGAGTTAAATGACCTTTGCTCCAACCTGGTTTAGATATGAACTCAGAGCTTTTTAGAATTAAAATATTCTAACTGTATATATGTGCCTTTAATAGTGGTTTCATGTATTCTAAAGGCTAATGTGCAGTTAGCAAACGTTTGACTAGTCATGCCTGTCGCTTATTGGCTGCACAGATGTATGAATGAGTTTGTAAAAGCGTCATGATGAGGATGTAAGATGTCATGTGAAGATAAAGGGCCTTCAGTCACATCCCTTTCCTTTCCACCTTCCTCTGCATACCAGTTTTATCTGTGCTACTTTAATCTGTTTAAGTGACCAAAACAAGGTTATAATGGATCAGTTTTCCGGTTAAAACCACACGACAGGATTATATCAAACCAAGTTTTGTAAAAATCCAACCTTTTTGATGGTTAAAAAAAAAAAAATCCAGAAGTTTAAGTTTTATGCAGAGACACACAAACACTATTATCTTGTCACAACACAAGATGGGCTGGCCGTCCATGGAGTGATTAGTGGTTGTGAAGGGGTTAAAGGCGTGTGTGTGCTTGCACGGTTGTGTTTGTGTGCAGCATTGTCTCCTATAGACATTCTCCCACACTCTTGCCCTGCGGGACATAGGCAAGGCAGGCAGATGGCTGTATTCAGGTCCACCACAGGTCAACATATGGACCTTAAAGACAAAGTTTGTGTGTGTGAGGATCCTACCACACGAGCAGAAAGTTTGAATAAGTTAGCAAGACTAGAGATAAAAGACGTAATGAGAAAATCAGAGAAGGAAAGGGTGTTTTTCTGTGAAATTATTTACACGTGGTAATACAAGAGTAAAGAAAGTTGAATTTCAGGTTAAATGGAGTGATCTGTGTGAGAAAATCAAACAAAGAAAATGGGGAG
>SSNR01000192.1:746482-763618 GCA_006937965.1 Callopanchax toddi
AAGAAACAACAAAAAGGCTTTTTCTGTCATCCTATGCAGATTTCCTGTCAACATGAACATTTATATTTATAAAACCCACTCATCTCCTGCTGTTTTCAAGTCCTCCATATTTGACCAAATTAAACTGCTTATAGATATTTTTTTGCCTCACAGTTGTAGCATTAGGTCATAGTTTTATGAATAAGCTGAATGAGAAAAACTCTAGTTCTGCCTTTAATATTTTGTTATTTGAATGTCGATGTGATTCTGTTTAACAAAGAAACTGCATAAAAACTAGGTAGCAGTGCACACCATGACTTCTAGTAACAGGTCTTTTATTACACTTTTAATATTTTTACTAGTAGATTGAATAGTGTGTCCAATGGTGGCTTGGATCAGTGGATCCTAATCTATTCAGGTTTGGACCTGAATAGGCCCACCATGAAAAGACATCTACCAAAAGCCTGGTTAAATACTTTATTATACATTTTCTGAGATGCTTTTTGTAGTAGTTAAATAAAACATCTCATGGGTAATCATTTTAAAGTTAATTGGATTCCTGCAGATGCTCTTTTGGTGGTCCCGACTCTAATTTTAGATAACCACTTGCTTAGATTGTTCACAAAAGAATCTTTTTAGAATGACTGAAGATAAGTGGAAATCATAAATAAAGACTGCTTTGAATTTGAGGGGTTAAAAATAGAAAATGTACATTTTAAAATGATTTTATCATCCATCCATCCATCCATTTTCTGTAGCCGCTTAATCCTCCACAGAGGGTCGCGGGGCAGCTGGTGCCTATCTCCAGCGGTCAAGGGGCGAGAGGCGGGGGACACCCTGGACAGGTCGCCAGTCCATCGCAGGGCCACACAGAGACGAACGAGACAAACAACCACACACCCGCTCACACCTAAGGACAATTTACCAGCCCAATTAGCCTGACAGTCATGTCTTTGGACTGTGGGAGGAAACCGGAGTACCTGGAGAAAACCCACGCACGCACGGGGAGAACATGCAAACTCCACGCAGAGAGGCCACAGAGCCGGGACGCGAACCCACGACCTCCTTATGATTTTATCATAAGTCACAAAATTAAAATTACAACACATGAGCAAGAAACACACAAAATGCCTGTGATTGTGTTAAAAATATTTCTTTATGAAGGAAAACACATTATTCTTCTAAACTGACGAAATAGAAGCTATTACATTTTTCTGAAAAAATACCACTAAAAAGTGTTTGAAACTACAAAATCAACAAAACACAGTCAGACATTTTAACAGCTGGTGGATTAGGACTGATCAAAACTACAAACACAACCATGAAGGTCATCACTGATATGCAACAAGCCACATGTCTCTGTGACGAGTTACACAGGAGTGTAAATATACACCAACACCACGACCAGCAGGTTGAGAACGGTGCCCACGATACCCACAATCCCGAGCAGGTGGTCTGGGTCAATTTTACATCTTGGTCCATTGGGATGAATGTACTGAGGATCAGCTGGCTGAAAAATAGACCAGATCCATGAGTTTAACTTCAAATCAATTCAAAAAGAGTGGGTTCAGAATAGACGTAGTGGTGGTTTATGGCCACAAGGTGGCGCCAGTGAGGCATATTCTAAAGTTAGAAAGGTCATAAAAGTTTCCTGGTCTCTCAGAACTCCACTGATCCAGTTTGCTGCCTGTTCTGTTCACACGGCTACAGTAGGATGTGTGTGTGTGTTAAAAATGTCAAATAAATAAATGAAATGATCAAAACAAGAACTAATTAACTGTTATTATAAAAATAAAAACAAATTAAAGTACATATAATTAAGAAAATAAGGACTTAACTGGCATTTGTGTTGAGCATAATAAATTACAAAAAAAAAAAAGGATATCAGATCACAACAAAACTTTTCTCAAATTAGCTAAAAACCTCAGCTCAAATCTACATTGATTTTAAAATAAAATTATGCTTATATATTTTTTAAAATAAATAATCATCTTTCTAATTAAAAATGTTGAGGTATTTTATAGACATGTGTTTTTGACATGTTTTTTCACATCATTTGCAGAACGGGTGGATTTCTGGGTGGAGTTCACACTGTATTTGTCCAGGGTAAAATAAAAGTTGGTGTTTTTTCTAGTAACAAGCACAATTTTCCATTCTATTTTACTTTACTTAATTAAAACTTAATATGTAATTAACATAGAAACATCTTTGATCATTTTCTTGCTCTAAAAAGTCCAGGATGAGCCATATCTTCTAATAAAATAAACAAAGTTTATAACAAATCTGAGACACTTTACCTCTCTGATGCTCCTCCGTCCTCTATCATCTCTCGTCATCACCGTGGGCTCCATTTGTCAGCCTCTGAACTCTAAAGCAGTAATGGCCACACTTTCAACTTCAATTTGCCAAGTTCCCAAAGCGAAGCGATCCGAGCTGTCAGAGAGCTGAGGACTGGAAGGACTGCTGGAGCACCACTGGTAGCTGCTGGAGTTTCAGCGCCTTCTGTTTGTTCTCTTCTCCTGAGGCTACAGAGGCTCACAGGTCTGTAATAAATGAGAGTATAAAAGCGACGCTGGTTTGTTTTATTGTGCGTCCAACTGCACAGAGTGTTACAGAAGACCCAAGAAGCTGCTCAGCTGCCCAACTTGTCAGGTCATATAGAGTTGGCTCATCCATGCCTGTGTGTGTCCAGTGGGGACAGAGGGGGTCCCCAGTGTCACAGGGACGCTAATATATGATTACTAATAGACAAGACAGGGGCGAACCATGAGAGCATTAACATTATTTTGGAACCTGCAAAGAAAAAGTTTGTCTGAGAGGATTTACAGCTGCTACTAAACCTCTTATAACAACAGAGGTGAAGAGAGACAACACAAATGTAATGAGAAGTAAACAATCCTCCTTTAAGGAAGGGTGTTAAGGAAGTATTTCTTGCATTATTATACATTTGTTATATGAAACTCCAGTGTGTGTGTGTGTGTGTGTGTGTGTGTGTGTGTGTGTGTGTGTGTGTGTGTGTGTGTGTGTGTGTGTGTGTGTGTGTGTGTGTGTGTGTGTGTCCATCGGTCCCAGCTGTGTAAATTCTGCTTCAGGCTTTAAAGGTTTTATAAGTGAGTAAATAAGGGAAACGCTAAAAAAAACAACATCAAGGTGATCAGAGAGTAAAACAACACACTGTTATGTGTTTAAGTAGCAGAATAAAAATATTATTGGTCAAAGTTTCACAGCTGAATTGAACTCATATTGATTGCATAGTTTAGAGAGTGTATAGTACTACTTTTAATTTTAATGGCTTGTTTAAAATGACTAATCACTGATTGGTTATTAGGCAGGGCTCTGAAACAGTGAACAAGAGAAGTAAAGTTGGGAGAATGTATGACAGTTTTATTATTATTATTATTATTATTATTATTATTATTATTATTATTATTATTATTATTATTATTATTGTCAGGGTTTAGGGTAATAATAATAAAATGTAACCAGTTCTAGATGAATGTGAACTTCTTACATTTGTCTGGAGCAGAAATAGGATGTAAAACCTTTTTAAAAAGGACTGTTGAACAGAGACTGATGGACCAGTTATTGCAAAAATGAAGAAGTGAACTAGCAGAGATGTGATTTTATGCTGAGTTTACAGAAAAATAACACCAATAAGAGAACATTAAACGCAGTTTTGAATAATTGGGTCTTCAGCTGCTTTTTAAAGGAGTCCAGACTGTCTATACAGCGTAAAACTAAAGGAAGTTCATTCCAAAGTCGAGGTGCAACAGACTGGAAAGAGCGATCACCTCGACTTTTAAATCTGGTGCTTGGAACCGCTAGAAGATTCTGGTTTGTGGACCTGAGGACTCAGGTTGGAGCGTATGGCTTTATCAGTTCAGTAACATAAACAGGAGCTTGACCATGTAGGGCCCTGAAAGTTAGAGTCAGGATTTTAAAATGAATTCTTCATTTAACAGGTAACCAGTGCAGAGACCTCAGAAAAGGAGTGATGTGATCTTTTCTGTTTGCTCCAGTGAGGAGCCTCGCTGCAGAGTTCTGGACCAACTGAATGAGGTTGACCGCTTTTTGGTTCAAACGTGAAAAGTGTGTTACAGTAATCTAGATGAGAGGAGATGAAAGCATGAAGAACCATTTCCAGTTCAGTTTTTGACACAAACCTTCTCAGTTTGGAAATATTTCTCAGATGATAGAAACAGTTTCTGACCAGCTGTTTTGAATGAGCTTCAAGAGACATTGATTGGTCGAAAAAAACTCCCTGTTGCCTCAGGTTTCACTTTACAACATAATTTAAAAGACCAATATGTTGGTTGATCAGAGAGACCATCCTATCAGGGGCAACAATTAGAAATTCAGTCTTGTCAGGGTTTAACTGAAGGAAGTAATTTTCTAACTAGTTAGTAATTGCTGACAGACACTCGAGTAGTTCAGACAGTTTGCAGAACTCTGAGTACTTGAAGGAGCAGTACAGCTCAGCACTGTGATTGGTCCACCAAATAGAGCGCTGTGATTGGTCCACCAAACACAGCGCTGTGATTGGTACACAAAATAGAGCACTGTGATTGGTCCACCAAATAGAGCTCTATGATTGGTCCTCCAGATAGAGCACTGTGATTGGTCCACCAAATAGAGCACTGTGATTGGTCCACCAAATACAGCACTGTGATTGGTCCACCAAACTTAGTGTTGTGATTTGAATACCAAATAGAGTACTGTGATTGGTCCACAAATAGAGCTCTGTGATTGGTCCACCAAATAGAGCTCTGTGATTGGTCCACCAGATAGAGCAATGTGATTGGTCCACCAAATAGAGCACTGTGATTGGTCCATCAGATAGAGCACTGTGATTGGTCCACCAAATAGAGCACTGTGATTGGTCCACCAAATACAGCACTGTGATTGGTCCACCAAACTTAGTGTTGTGATTTGAATATCAAATAGAGTACTGTGATTGGTCCACAAAATAGAGCTCTGTGATTGGTCCACCAAATAGAGCTCTGTGATTGGTCCACCAAATAGAGCACTGTGATTGGTTCACCAAACTTAGTGTTGTGATTTGAAAACCAGATAAAGCACTATGATTAGTCCACCAAATAGAGCGCTGTGATTGGTCCACCAAATAGAGCTCTGTGATTGGTACACAAAATAGAGATCTGTGATTGGCCCACCAAACAGAGCTCTGTGATTGGTCCACCAAAAAGAGCTCTGTGATTGGTCCACTAAATAGAGCACTGTGATTGGTCCACCAAACAGAGCGCTGTGATTGGTACACAAAATAGAGCACTGTGATTGGCCCACCAAATAGAGCTCTATGATTGGTCCTCCAGATAGAGCACTGTGATTGGTCCACCAAGTAGAGCACTGTGATTGGCCCACCAAATACAGCACTGTGATTGGTCCACCAAACTTAGTGTTGTGATTTGAATATCAAATAGAGTACTGTGATTGGTCCACAAATTAGAGCTCTGTGATTGGTCCACCAAATAGAGAACTGTGATTGGTCCATCAGATAGAGCACTGTGATTGGTCCACCAAATAGAACTCTGTGATTGGTCCACCAAATAGAGCTCTGTGATTGGTCCACCAGATAGAGCAATGTGATTGGTCCACCAAATAGAGCACTGTGATTGGTCCACCAAACTTAGTGTTGTGATTTGAATATCAAATAGAGTACTGTGATTGGTCCACAAATTAGAGCTCTGTGATTGGTCCACCAAATAGAGCTCTGTGATTGGCCCACCAAACAGAGCTCTGTGATTGGTCCACCAAATACAGCGCTGTGATTGGTCCACCAAGTAGAGCACTGTGATTGGCCCACCAAATAGAGCACTGTGATTGGTTCACCAAACTTAGTGTTGTGATTTGAAAACCAGATAAAGCACTATGATTGGTCCACCAAATACAGCACTGTGATTGGTCCACCAAAACAGCACTGTGATTGGTCCACCAAATAGAGCGCTGTGATTGGTCCACCAAACACAGCGCTGTGATTGGTACACAAAATAGAGCACTGTGATTGGTCCACCAAATAGAGCTCTATGATTGGTCCTCCAGATAGAGCACTGTGATTGGTCCACCAAATAGAGAACTGTGATTGGTCCATCAGATAGAGCACTGTGATTGGTCCACCAAATAGAACTCTGTGATTGGTCCACCAAATAGAGCTCTGTGATTGGTCCACCAAATAGAGCACTATGATTGGTCCACCAAATAGAGAACTGTGATTGGTCCACCAAATGGAGCACTGTGATTGGTCCACCAAATGCAGCACTGTGATTGGTCCACCAAATACAGCGCTGTGATTGGTCCACCAAACTTAGTGTTGTGATTTGAATACCAAATAGAGCTCTGTGATTGGCCCACCAAATAGAGCACTGTGATTGGTTCACCAAACTTAGTGTTGTGATTTGAAAACCAGATAAAGCACTATGATTGGTCCACCAAATAGAGCTCTGTGATTGGTCCACCAAATAGAGCGCTATGATTGGTACACCAAATGGAGAACTGTGATTGGTCCACCAAATGGAGCACTGTGATTGGTCCACCAAATAGAGCTCTGTGATTGGCTGACCAAATAGAGCAGTGTGATTGGTCCACCAAATAGAGCTCTGTGATTGGTCCACCAGATAGAGCAATGTGATTGGTCCACCAAATAGAGCACTGTGATTGGTCCATCAGATAGAGCACTGTGATTGGTCCACCAAGTAGAGCACTGTGATTGGCCCACCAAATACAGCACTGTGATTGGTCCACCAAACTTAGTGTTGTGATTTGAATATCAAATAGAGTACTGTGATTGGTCCACCAATTAGAGCACTGTGATTGGTCCACCAAATAGAGCTCTGTGATTGGCCCACCAAACAGAGCTCTGTGATTGGTCAACCAAATACAGCGCTGTGATTGCTCCACCAAATAGAGCACTGTGATTGGTCCACCAGATAGAGCACTGTGATTGGTCCACCAAATAGAGAACTGTGATTGGTCCATCAGATAGAGCACTGTGATTGGTCCACCAAATAGAACTCTGTGATTGGTCCACCAAATAGAGCACTGTGATTGGTCCACCAAATGCGCACTGTGATTGGTCCACCAAATAGAGCTCTGTGATTGGCCCACCAAACAGAGCTCTATGATTGGTCCACCAAATACAGCACTGTGATTGGTCCACCAAAACAGCACTGTGATTGGTCCACCAAATAGAGCGCTGTGATTGGTCCACCAAATAGAGCTCTGTGATTGGTCCACCAGATAGAGCAATGTGATTGGTCCACCAAATAGAGCACTGTGATTGGTCCATCAGATAGAGCACTGTGATTGGTCCACCAAATGCAGCACTGTGATTGGTCCACCAAATAGAGCTCTGTGATTGGCCGACCAAATAGAGCAGTGTTATTGGTCCACCAAATGCAGCACTGTGATTGGTCCACCAAATACAGCGCTGTGATTGGTCCACCAAACTTAGTGTTGTGATTTGAATACCAAATAGAGCTCTGTGATTGGCCCACCAAATAGAGCTCTGTGATTGGTCCGTCAAATAGAGCTCTGTGATTGGCCCACCAAATAGAGCTCTATGATTGGTTCACCAAATACAGCACTGTGATTGGTCCACCAAAACAGCACTGTGATTGGTCCACCAAATAGAGCTCTGTGATTGGTCCACCAGATAGAGAATGTGATTGGTCCACCAAATAGAGCACTGTGATTGGTCCATCAGATAGAGCACTGTGATTGGTCCACCAAGTAGAGCACTGTGATTGGCCCACCAAATACAGCACTTGATTGGTGCACCAAACTTAGTGTTGTGATTTGAATATCAAATAGAGTTTTGTGATTGGTCCACAAATTAGAGCTCTGTGATTGGTCCACCAAATAGAGCTCTGTGATTGGCCCACCAAACAGAGCTCTGTGATTGGTCCACCAAATACAGCGCTGTGATTGGTCCACCAAGTAGAGCACTGTGATTGGCCCACCAAATACAGCACTGTGATTGGTCCACCAAACTTAGTGTTGTGATTTGAATATCAAATAGAGTACTGTGATTGGTCCACGAATTAGAGCTCTGTGATTGGTCCACCAAATAGAGCTCTGTGATTGGTCCACCAAATAGAGCTCTGTGATTGGCTGACCAAATAGAGCAGTGTGATTGGTCCACCAAATAAAGCTCTGTGAATGGTCCACTAAATACAGCGCTGTGATTGGTCCACCAAACTTAGTGTTGTGATTTGAATACCAAATAGAGCATGGTGATTGGTCCATCAGATAGAGCACTGTGATTGGTCCACCAAGTAGAACACTGTGATTGGCCCACCAAATACAGCACTGTGATTGGTCCACCAAACTTAGTGTTGTGATTTGAATATCAAATAGAGTACTGTGATTGGTCCACAAATTAGAGCTCTGTGATTGGTCCACCAAATACAGCACTGTGATTGGTCCACCAAAACAGCACTGTGATTGGTCCACCAAACTTAGTGTTGTGATTTGAATACCAAATAGAGCACTGTGATTGGTCCACCAAATAGAGCGCTGTGATTGGCCCACCAAATAGAGCAATGTGATTGGTCCACCAAATAGAGCACTGTGATTGGTCCATCACATAGAGCACTGTGATTGGTCCACCAAGTAGAGCACTGTGATTGGCCCACCAAATGCAGCACTGTGAATGGTCCACCAAATACAGCGCTGTGATTGGTCCACCAAACTTAGTGTTGTGATTTGAATACCAAATAGAGCACTGTGATTGGTCCACCAAATAGAGCTCTGTGATTGGTCCACCAAATAGAGCTCTATGATTGGTCCTCCAGATAGAGCACTGTGATTGGTCCACCAAATAGAGAACTGTGATTGGTCCATCAGATAGAGCACTGTGATTGGTCCACCAAATAGAACTCTGTGATTGGTCCACCAAATAGAGCTCTGTGATTGGTCCACCAGATAGAGCAATGTGATTGGTCCACCAAATAGAGAACTGTGATTGGTCCATCAGATAGAGCACTGTGATTGGTCCACCAAATAGAACTCTGTGAATGGTCCACCAAATACAGCGCTGTGATTGGTCCACCAAACTTAGTGTTGTGATTTGAATACCAAATAGAGCACTGTGATTGGTCCACCAAATAGAGCGCTATGATTGGTACACCAAATGGAGAACTGTGATTGGTCCACCAAATGGAGCACTGTGATTGGTCCACCAAATAGAGCTCTGTGATTGGCCCACCAAACAGAGCTCTGTGATTGGTCCACCAAAAAGAGCTCTGTGATTGGTCCACTAAATGGAGCACTGTGATTGGTCCACCAAACAGAGCTCTGTGATTGGTCCACCAAATACAGCACTGTGATTGGTCCACCAAACTTAGTGTTGTGATTTGAATACCAAATAGAGCACTGTGATTGGCCCACCAAATAGAGCGCTGTGATTGGCCCACCAAATAGAGCGCTATGATTGGTACACCAAATAGAGAACTGTGATTGGTCCACAAATAGAGCACTGTGATTGGTCCACCAAATAGAGCTCTGTGATTGGCCCACCAAACAGAGCTCTGTGATTGGTCAACCAAATACAGCGCTGTGATTGGTCCACCAAATAGAGCACTGTGATTGGACCACCAAATAGAGCACTGTGATTAGTCCACCAAGTAGAGCACTGTGATTGGCCCACCAAATACAGCACTGTGATTGGTCCACCAAACTTAGTGTTGTGATTTGAATATCAAATAGAGTACTGTGATTGGTCCACAAATTAGAGCTCTGTGATTGGTCCACCAAATAGAGCTCTGTGATTGGTCCACCAAATAGAGAACTGTGATTGGTCCACAAATTAGAGCTCTGTGATTGGTCCACCAAATAGAGCTCTGTGATTGGTCCACCAAATAGAGCAATGTGATTGGTCCACCAAATAGAGCACTGTGATTGGTCCATCAGATAGAGCACTGTGATTGGTCCACCAAGTAGAGCACTGTGATTGGCCCACCAACCTTAGTGTTGTGATTTGAATATCAAATAGAGTACTGTGATTGGTCCACAAATTAGAGCTCTGTGATTGGTATACCAAATAGAGCTCTGTGATTGGCCCACCAAATAGAGCTCTGTGATTGGTCCGTCAAATAGAGCTCTGTGATTGGCCCACCAAACAGAGCTCTATGATTGGTCAACCAAATACAGCGCTGTGATTGGTCCACCAAGTAGAGCACTGTGATTGGCCCACCAAATACAGCACTTGATTGGTGCACCAAACTTAGTGTTGTGATTTGAACACCAAATAGAGTACTGTGATTGGTCCACAAATTAGAGCTCTGTGATTGGTCCACCAAATAGAGCTCTGTGATTGGCCCACCAAACAGAGCTCTGTGATTGGTCCACCAAAAAGAGCTCTGTGATTGGTCCACTAAATGGAGCACTGTGATTGGTCCACCATAAGAGCACTGTGATTGGTCCACCAAATAGAGCACTGTGATTGGTCCATCAGATAGAGCACTGTGATTGGTCCACCAAGTAGAGCACTGTGATTGGTCCACCAAAACAGCACTGTGATTGGTCCACCAAATAGAGCGCTGTGATTGGTCCACCAAACACAGCGCTGTGATTGGTACACAAAGTAGAGCACTGTGATTGGCCCACCAAATACAGCACTGTGATTGGTCCACCAAACTTAGTGTTGTGATTTGAATATCAAATAAAGCACTATGATTGGTCCACCAAATAGAGCTCTGTGATTGGTCCACCAAATAGAGCGCTATGATTGGTACACCAAATGGAGAACTGTGATTGGTCCACCAAATGGAGCACTGTGATTGGTCCACCAAATAGAGCTCTGTGATTGGCTGACCAAATAGAGTACTGTGATTAGTCCACAAATTAGAGCTCTGTGATTGGTCCACCAAATAGAGCTCTGTGATTGGCCCACCAAACAGAGCTCTGTGATTGGTCCACCAAATAGAGCAATGCGATTGGTCCACCAAATAGAGCACTGTGATTGGTCCATCAGATAGAGCACTGTGATTGGTCCACCAAGTAGAGCACTGTGATTGGTCCACCAAAACAGCACTGTGATTGGTCCACCAAATAGAGCGCTGTGATTGGTCCACCAAACACAGCGCTGTGATTGGTACACAAAATAGAGCAGTGTGATTGGTCCACCAAATAGAGCTCTGTGAATGGTCCACCAAATACAGCGCTGTGATTGGTCCACCAAACTTAGTGTTGTGATTTGAATACCAAATAGAGCGCTGTGATTGGCCCACCAAATAGAGCGCTGTGATTGGTCCACCAAATAGAGCGCTATGATTGGTCCACCAAATGGAGAACTCTGATTGGTCCACCAAATGGAGAACTGTGATTGTTCCACCAAATGGAGCACTGTGATTGGTCCATCAAATGCAGCACTGTGATTGGTCCACCAAATAGAGCTCTGTGATTGGCCGACCAAATAGAGCTCTGTGAATGGTCCACCAAATACAGCGCTGTGATTGGTCAACCAAACTTAGTGTTGTGCTTTGAATACCAAATAGAGCACTGTGATTGGTCCACCAAATAGAGCTCTGTGATTGGTCCACCAAATAGAGCTCTATGATTGGCCCACCAAATAGAGCTCTGTGATTGGTCCACCAAATACAGCACTGTGATTGGTCCACCAAGTAGAGCCCTGTGATTGGCCAACCAAATACAGCACTGTGATTGGTCCACCAAACTTAGTGTTGTGATTTGAATATCAAATAGAGTACTGTGATTGGTCCACAAATTAGAGCTCTGTGAATGGTCCACCAAATAGAGCTCTGTGATTGGCCCACCAAACAGAGCTCTGTGATTGGTCCACCAAAAAGAGCTCTGTGATTGGTCCACTAAATGGAGCACTGTGATTGGTCCACCAAACACAGCGCTGTGATTGGTACACAAAATAGAGCACTGTGATTGGTCCACCAAATAGAGCTCTATGATTGGTCCTCCAGATAGAGCACTGTGATTGGTCCACCAAATAGAGAACTGTGATTGGTCCATCAGATAGAGCACTGTGATTGGTCCACCAAATAGAACTCTGTGATTGGTCCACCAAATGGAGAAATGTGATTGTTCCACCAAATGGAGCACTGTGATTGGTCCACCAAATGCAGCACTGTGATTGGTTCACCAAATAGAGCTCTGTGATTGGCCGACCAAATAGAGCAGTGTTATTGGTCCACCAAATAGAGCTCTCTGAATGGTTCACCAAATACAGCGCTGTGATTGGTCCACCAAACTTAGTGTTGTGATTTGAATACCAAATAGAGCACTGTGATTGGTCCACCAAATAGAGCTCTGTGATTGGTCCACCAAAAAGAGCGCTATGATTGGTCCACCAAATGGAGAACTGTGATTGGTCCACCAAATGGAGCACTGTGATTGGTCCACCAAATGCAGCACTGTGATTGGTCCACCAAATAAAGCACTGTGATTTGTCCACCAAACTTAGTGTTGTGATTTGAATACCAAATAGAGCTCTGTGATTGGCCCACCAAATAGAGCTCTGTGATTGGTCCGTCAAATAGAGCTCTTTGATTGGCCCACCAAATAGAGCTCTATGATTGGTCCACCAAATACAGCACTGTGATTGGTCCACCAAAACAGCACTGTGATTGGTACACAAAATAGAGCACTGTGATTGGTCCACCAAATAGAGCTCTATGATTGGTCCTCCAGATAGAGCACTGTGATTGGTCCACCAAATAGAGAACTGTGATTGGTCCATCAGATAGAGCACTGTGATTGGTCCACCAAATAGAACTCTGTGATTGTTCCACCAAATAGAGACTGTGATTGGTCCACCAGATAGAGCAATGTGATTGGTCCACCAAATAGAGCACTGTGATTGGTCCATCAGATAGAGCACTGTGATTGGTCCACCAAGTAGAGCACTGTGATTTGCCCACCAAATACAGCACTGTGATTGGTCCACCAAACTTAGTGTTGTGATTTGAATATCAAATAGAGTACTGTGATTGGTCCACAAATTAGAGCTCTGTGATTGGTCCACCAAATAGAGCTCTGTAATTGGCCCACGAAACAGAGCTCTGTGATTGGTCCACCAAAAAGAGCTCTGTGATTGGTCCACTAAATGGAGCACTGTGATTGGTCCACCAAACAGAGCTCTGTGATTGGTCCACCAAAACAGCACTGTGATTGGTTCACCAAACTTAGTGTTGTGATTTGAAAACCAGATAAAGCACTATGATTGGTCCACCAAATAGAGCTCTGTGATTGGTCCACCAAATAGAGCGCTATGATTGGTACACCAAATGGAGAACTTGAATGGTCCACCAAATGGAGCACTGTGATTGGTCCACCAAATAGAGCTCTGTGATTGGCTGACCAAATAGAGCAGTGTGATTGGTCCACCAAATAGAGCTCTGTGATTGGTCCACCAGATAGAGCAATGTGATTGGTCCACCAAATAGAGCACTGTGATTGGTCCATCAGATAGAGCACTGTGATTGGTCCACCAAGTAGAGCACTGTGATTGGCCCACCAAATACAGCACTGTGATTGGTCCACCAAACTTAGTGTTGTGATTTGAATACCAAATAGAGCACTGTGATTGGTCCACCAAATAGAGCACTGTGATTGGCTGACCAAATAGAGCAGTGTGATTGGTCCACCAAATAGAGCTCTGTGAATGGTCCACCAAATACAGCGCTGTGATTGGTCCACCAAACTTAGTGTTGTGATTTGAATACCAAATAGAGCACTGTGATTGGTCCACCAAATAGAGCGCTGTGATTTGCCCACCAAATAGAGCGCTGTTTTTGGTCCACCAAATAGAGCGCTATGATTGGTCCACCAAATGGAGAACTGTGATTGGTCCACCAAATGGAGCACTGTGATTGGTCCAACAAATGCAGCACTGTGATTGGTCCACCAAATGCAGCACTGTGATTGGTCC
The DNA here is from genome assembly GCA_006937965.1 of Callopanchax toddi. Lineage (NCBI taxonomy): Eukaryota > Metazoa > Chordata > Actinopteri > Cyprinodontiformes > Nothobranchiidae > Callopanchax > Callopanchax toddi. Next base: position 760,377 of record SSNR01000192.1, read on the forward strand.
ACCAAATACAGCGCTGTGATTGGTCCATCAGATAGAGCACTATGATTGGTCCATCAGATAGAGCACTGTGATTGGTCCACCAAATAGAACTCTGTGATTGGTCCACCAAATAGAGCGCTATGATTGGTCCAACAAATAGAGAACTGTGATTGGCCCACCAAATAGAGCACTGTGATTGGTCCACCAAATAGAGCTCTGTGATTGGCCCACCAAATAGAGCACTGTGATTGGTCCACCAAATAGAGCTCTGTGAATGGTCCACCAAATACAGCGCTGTGATTGGTCCACCAAACTTAGTGTTGTGATTTGAATACCAAATAGAGCACTGTGATTGGTCCACCAAATAGAGCGCTGTGATTGGCCCACCAAATAGAGCACTGTGATTGGTCCAGCAAATAGAGCTCTGTTATTGGTCCACTAAATGGAGCACTGTGATTGGTCCACCAAACAGAGCTCTGTGATTGGTTCACCAAACTTAGTGTTGTGATTTGAAAACCAGATAAAGCACTATGATTGGTCCACCAAATAGAGCTCTGTGATTGGCCCACCAAACAGAGCTCTGTGATTGGTCCACCAAAAAGAGCTCTGTGATTGGTCCACTAAATGGAGCACTGTGATTGGTCCACCAAACAGAGCTCTGTGATTGGTCCACCAAATAGAGCACTGTGATTGGTTCACCAAACTTAGTGTTGTGATTTGAAAACCAGATAAAGCACTATGATTGGTCCACCAAATAGAGCTCTGTGATTGGTCCACCAAATAGAGCGCTATGATTGGTACACCAAATGGAGAACTGTGATTGGTCCACCAAATGGAGCACTGTGATTGGTCCACCAAATAGAGCTCTGTGATTGGCTGACCAAATAGAGCAGTGTGATTGGTCCACCAAATAGAGCTCTTTGATTGGTCCATCAGATAGAGCACTGTGATTGGTCCACCAAGTAGAGCACTGTGATTGGCCCAGCAAATACAGCACTGTGATTGGTCCACCAAACTTAGTGTTGTGATTTGAATATCAAATAGAGTACTGTGATTGGTCCACAAATTAGAGCTCTGTGATTGGTCCACCAAATAGAGCTCTGTGATTGGCCCACCAAACAGAGCTCTGTGATTGGTCAACCAAATACAGCGCTGTGATTGGTCCACCAAGTAGAGCACTGTGATTGGCCCACCAAATACAGCACTGTGATTGGTCCACCAAACTTAGTGTTGTGATTTGAATATCAAATAGAGTACTGTGATTGGTCCACAAACTTAGTGTTGTGATTTGAAAACCAGATAAAGCACTATGATTGGTCCACCAAATAGAGCTCTGTGATTGGCCCACCAAACAGAGCTCTGTGATTGGTCCACCAAAAAGAGCTCTGTGATTGGTCCACTAAATGGAGCACTGTGATTGGTCCACCAAACAGAGCTCTGTGATTGGTCCACCAAATAGAGCGCTATGATTGGTACACCAAATGGAGAACTGTGATTGGTCCACCAAATGGAGCACTGTGATTGGTCCACCAAATAGAGCTCTGTGATTGGCTGACCAAATAGAGCAGTGTGATTGGTCCACCAAATAGAGCTCTGTGATTGGTCCACCAAATACAGCTCTGTGATTGGCCCACCAAACAGAGCTCTGTGATTGGTCAACCAAATACAGCGCTGTGATTGGTCCACCAAGTAGAGCACTGTGATTGGCCCACCAAATACAGCACTGTGATTGGTCCACCAAACTTAGTGTTGTGATTTGAATATCAAATAGAGTACTGTGATTGGTCCACAAATTAGAGCTCTGTGATTGGTCCACCAAATAGAGAACTGTGATTGGTCCATCAGATAGAGCACTGTGATTGGTCCACCAAATAGAACTCTGTGATTGGTGCACCAAATAGAGCTCTGTGATTGGTCCACCAGATAGAGCAATGTGATTGGTCCACCAAATAGAGCACTGTGATTGGTCCATCAAATAGAGCGCTATGATTGGTACACCAAATGGAGAACTGTGATTGGTCCACCAAATGGAGAACTGTGATTGGTCCACCAAATAGAGCATGTGATTGGCCCACCAAATACAGCACTGTGATTGGTCCACCAAACTTAGTGTTGTGATTTGAATATCAAATAGAGCACTGTGATTGGTCCACAAATAGAGCTCTGTGATTGGCCCACCAAACAGAGCTCTGTGATTGGTCCACCAAAAAGAGCTCTGTGATTGGTCCACTAAATGGAGCACTGTGATTGGTCCACCAAACAGAGCTCTGTGATTGGTCCACCAAATAGAGCGCTATGATTGGTACACCAAATGGAGAACTGTGATTGGTCCACCAAATGGAGCACTGTGATTAGTCCACCAAATAGAGCTCTGTGATTGGCTGACCAAATAGAGCAGTGTGATTGGTCCACCAAATAGAGCTCTGTGAATGGTCCAACAAATACAGCGCTGTGATTGGTCCACCAAACTTAGTGTTGTGATTTGAATACCAAATAGAGCACTGTGATTGGTCCACCAAATAGAGCGCTGTGATTGGCCCACCAAATAGAGCGCTGTGATTGGTCCACCAAATAGAGCGCTATGATTGGTCCACCAAATGGAGAACTGTGATTGGTCCACCAAATAGAGCACTGTGATTGGTCCACCAAATAGAGCGCTGTGATTGGTCCACCAAACACAGCGCTGTGATTGGTACACAAAATAGAGCACTGTGATTGGTCCACCAAATAGAGCTCTATGATTGGTCCTCCAGATAGAGCACTGTGATTGGTCCACCAAATAGAGAACTGTGATTGGTCCATCAGATAGAGCACTGTGATTGGTCCACCAAATAGAACTCTGTGATTGGTCCACCAAATAGAGCTCTGTGATTGGTCCACCAAATAGAGCAATGTGATTGGTCCACCAAATAGAGCACTGTGATTGGTCCATCAGATAGAGCACTGTGATTGGTCCACCAAGTAGAGCACTGTGATTGGCCCACCAAATACAGCACTGTGATTGGTCCACCAAACTTAGTGTTGTGATTTGAATATCAAATAGAGTACTGTGATTAGTCCACAAATTAGAGCTCTGTGATTGGTCCACCAAATAGAGCTCTGTGATTGGCCCACCAAACAGAGCTCTGTGATTGGTCCACCAAATACAGCGCTGTGATTGGTCCACCAAGTAGAGCACTGTGATTGGCCCACCAAATACAGCACTGTGATTGGTCCACCAAACTTAGTGTTGTGATTTGAATATCAAATAGAGTACTGTGATT
>SSNR01000192.1:764889-782944 GCA_006937965.1 Callopanchax toddi
GCCCACCAAATAGAGCTCTGTGATTGGTCCACCAAATACAGCGCTGTGATTGGTCCACCAAACTTAGTGTTGTGATTTGAATACCAAATAGAGCACTGTGATTGGTCCACCAAATAGAGCTCTGTGATTGGTCCACCAAATAGAGCACTATGATTGGTCCACCAAATGGAGAACTGTGATTGGTCCACCAAATGGAGCACTGTGATTGGTCCACCAAATGCAGCACTGTGATTGGTCCACCAAATACAGCGCTGTGATTCGTCCACCAAACTTAGTGTTGTGATTTGAATACCAAATAGAGCTCTGTGATTGGCCCACCAAATAGAGCTCTGTGATTGGTCCGTCAAATAGAACTCTGTGATTGGCCCACCAAATAGAGCTCTATGATTGGTCCACCAAATACAGCACTGTGATTGGTCCACCAAAACAGCACTGTGATTGGTACACAAAATAGAGCACTGTGATTGGTCCACCAAATAGAGAACTGTGATTGGTCCATCAGATAGAGCACTGTGATTGGTCCACCAAATAGAACTCTGTGATTGGTCCACCAAATAGAGCTCTGTGATTGGTCCACCAGATAGAGCAATGTGATTGGTCCACCAAATAGAGCACTGTGATTGGTCCATCAGATAGAGCACTGTGATTGGTCCACCAAGTAGAGCACTGTGATTGGCCCACCAAATACAGCACTGTGATTGGTCCACCAAACTTAGTGTTGTGATTTGAATATCAAATAGAGTACTGTGATTGGTCCACAAATTAGAGCTCTGTGATTGGTCCACCAAATAGAGCTCTGTGATTGGCCCACCAAACAGAGCTCTGTGATTGGTCCACCAAAAAGAGCTCTGTGATTGGTCCACTAAATGGAGCACTGTGATTGGTCCACCAAACAGAGCTCTGTGATTGGTCCACCAAATAGAGCACTGTGATTGGTTCACCAAAATTAGTGTTGTGATTTGAAAACCAGATAAAGCACTATGATTGGTCCACCAAATAGAGCTCTGTGATTGGTCCACCAAATAGAGCGCTATGATTGGTACACCAAATGGAGAACTGTGATTGGTCCACCAAATGGAGCACTGTGATTGGTCCACCAAATAGAGCTCTGTGATTGGCTGACCAAATAGAGCAGTGTGATTGGTCCACCAAATAGAGCTCTGTGATTGGTCCACCAAATAGAGCAATGTGATTGGTCCACCAAATAGAGCACTGTGATTGGTCCATCAGATAGAGCACTGTGATTGGTCCACCAAGTAGAGCACTGTGATTGGCCCACCAAATAGAGCTCTATGATTGGTCCTCCAGATAGAGCACTGTGATTGGTTCACCAAACTTAGTGTTGTGATTTGAAAACCAATTAAAGCACTATGATTGGTCCACCAAATAGAGCTCTGTGATTGGTCCACCAAATAGAGCGCTATGATTGGTACACCAAATGGAGAACTGTGATTGGTCCACCAAACACAGCACTGTGATTGGTCCACCAAGTAGAGCACTGTGATTGGCCCACAAAATACAGCACTGTGATTGGTCCACCAAACTTCGTGTTGTGATTTGAATACCAAATAGAACACTGTGATTGGTCCACCAAATAGAGCTCTGTGATTGGTCCACTAAATAGAGCACTGTGATTGGTCCACCAAATAGAGCTCTATGATTGGTCCTCCAGATAGAGCACTGTGATTGGTCCACCAAATAGAGAACTGTGATTGGTCCATCAGATAGAGCACTGTGATTGGTCCACCAAGTAGAGCACTGTGATTGGCCCACAAAATACAGCACTGTGATTGGTCCACCAAACTTAGTGTTGTGATTTGAAATTCAAATAGAGTACTGTGATTGGTCCACTAATTAGAGCTCTGTGATTGGTCCACCAAATAGAGCACTGTGATTGGTCCACCAAACAGAGCTCTGTGATTGGTCCACCAAATAGAGCGCTGTGATTGGTCCACCAAATACAGCGCTGTGATTGGTCCACCAAATAGAGCACTGTGATTGGTCCACCAAATAGAGCTCTATGATTGGTCCTCCAGATAGAGCACTATGATTGGCCCACCAAATAGAGCTCTGTGATTGGTCCACCAAATAGAGCGCTATGATTGGTACACAAAATAGAGAACTGTGATTGGTCCACCAAATAGAGCGCTGTGATTGGTCCCCCAGATAGCGCACTATGATTGGTCCAGCAAATGGAGAACTGTTATTGGTCCACCAAATGGAGCACTGTGATTGGTCCACCAAATGCAGCACTGTGATTGGTCCACCAAATAGAGCTCTGTGATTGGCCGACCAAATAGAGCAGTGTGATTGGTCCACCAAATAGAGCTCTGTGAATGGTCCACCAAATACAGCACTGTGATTGGTCCACCAAACTTAGTGTTGTGATTTGACTATCAAATAGAGTACTGTGATTGGCCCACCAAATAGTGCTCTGTGATTGGTCCACCAAATAGAGCTCTATGATTGGTCCTCCAGATAGAGCACTGTGATTGGTCCACCAAATGGAGCACTGTGATTGGTCCACCAAATGCAGCACTGTGATTGGTCCACCAAATACAGCGCTGTGATTGGTCCACCAAGTAGAGCACTGTGATTGGCCCACCAAATACAGCACTGTGATTGGTCCACCAAACTTAGTGTTGTGATTTGAATACCAGATAGAGCACTGTGATTGGTCCACCAAATAGAGCTCTATGATTGGTCCTCCAGATAGAGCACTGTGATTGGTCCACCAAATAGAGAACTGTGATTGGTCCACCAAATAGAGCGCTATGATTGGTACACCAAATAGAGAACTGTGATTGGTCCACCAGATAGAGCACTGTGATTGGTCCACCAAATAGAACACTGTGATTGGTCCACCAAATAGAGCTCTGTGATTGGTCCACCAAAAAGAGCACTGTGATTGGTCCACAAATAGAGCTCTGTGATTGGTCCACCAAACAGAGCTCTGTGATTGGTCCACCAAATACAGCACTGTGATTGGTCCACCAAGTAGAGCACTGTGATTGGCCCACCAAATACAGCACTGTGATTGGTCCACCAAACTTAGTGTTGTGATTTGAATATCAAATAGAGTACTGTGATTAGTCCACAAATAGAGCTCTGTGATTGGTCCACCAGATAGAGCAATGTGATTGGTCCACCAAATACAGCGCTGTGATTGGTCCACCAAGTAGAGCACTGTGATTGGCCCACCAAATACAGCATTGTGATTGGTCCACCAAACTTAGTGTTGTGATTTGAATACCAAATAGAGCGCTGTGATTGGCCCACCAAATAGAGCACTGTGATTGGTCCACCAAATAGAGCGCTATGATTGGTCCACCAAATGGAGAACTGTGATTGGTCCACCAAATGGAGCACTGTGATTGGTCCACCAAATGCAGCACTGTGATTGGTCCACCAAATAGAGCTCTGTGATTGGCCGACCAAATAGAGCAGTGTGATTGGTCCACCAAATAGAGCTCTGTGAATGGTCCACCAAATACAGCGCTGTGATTGGTCCACCAAACTTAGAACTGTGATTGGTCCACCAAATGGAGCACTGTGAATGGTCCACCAAATACAGCGCTGTGATTGGTCCACCAAACTTAGTGTTGTGATTTGAAAACCAAATAGAGCACTATGATTGGTCCACCAAATAGAGCTCTGTGATTGGCCCACCAAACAGAGCTCTGTGATTGGTCCACCAAAAAGAGCTCTGTGATTGGTCCACTAAATGGAGCACTGTGATTGGTCCACCAAACAGAGCTCTGTGATTGGTCCACCAAATAGAGCACTGTGATTGGTCCACCAGATAGAGCAATGTGATTGGTCCACCAAATAGAGCACTGTGATTGGCCCACCAAATACAGCACTGTGATTGGTCCACCAAATAGAGCACTGTGATTGGTCCACCAAATGCAGCACTGTGATTGGTCCACCAAATAGAGCACTGTGATTGGTCCATCAGATAGAGCACTGTGATTGGTCCACCAAGTAGAGCACTGTGATTGGCCCACCAAATACAGCACTGTGATTGGTCCACCAAACTTAGTGTTGTGATTTGTATACCAAATAGAGCTCTGTGATTGGCCCACCAAATAGAGCTCTTTGATTGGCCCACCAAATACAGCACTGTGATGGGTCCACCAAAACAGCACTGTGATTGGTCCACCAAATAGAGCACTGTGATTGGTCCACCAAATACAGCACTGTGATTGGTCCACCAAACTTAGTGTTGTGATTTGAATACCAAATAGAGCACTATGATTGGCCCACCAAATAGAGCGCTGTGATTGGTCCACCAAATAGAGCGCTATGATTGGTACACCAAATGGAGAACTGTGATTGGTCCACCAAATGGAGCACTGTGATTGGTCCACCAAATAGAGCTCTGTGATTGGCTGACCAAATAGAGCAGTGTGATTGGTCCACCAAATAGAGCGCTATGATTGGTCCACCAAATAGAGCACTGTGATTGGTACACTAAATAGAGCACTGTGATTGGTCCACCAAATAGAGCTCTATGATTGGTCCTCCAGATAGAGCACTGTGATTGGTCCACCAAATAGAGAACTGTGATTGGTCCACCAAATACAGCTCTGTGAATGGTCCACCAAATACAGCGCTGTGATTGGTCCACCAAACTTAGTGTTGTGATTTGAATACCAAATAGAGCACTGTGATTGGTCCACCAAATAGAGCGCTATGATTGGTACACCAAATGGAGAAATGTGATTGGTCCACCAAATAGAGCACTGTGATTGGTCCATCAAATAGAGCACTGTGATTGGTCCACCAAATAGAGCACTGTGATTGGCCCACCAAATAGAGCGCTGTGATTGGTCCACCAAATAGAGCGCTATGATTGGTCCACCAAATACAGCGCTGTGATTGGTCCACCAAGTAGAGCACTGTGATTGGCCCACCAAATACAGCATTGTGATTGGTCCACCAAACTTAGTGTTGTGATTTGAATATCAAATAGAGTACTGTGATTGGTCCAAAAATTAGAGCTCTCTGATTGGTCCACCAAATAGAGCTCTGTGATTGGCCCACCAAACAGAGCTCTGTGATTGGTCCACCAAAAAGAGCTCTGTGATTGGTCCACTAAATAGAGCACTGTGATTGGTCCACCAAATAGAGCTCTGTGATTGGTCCACCAGATAGAGCTATGTGATTGGTCCACCAAATAGAGCTATGTGATTGGTCCATCAAATAGAGCACTGTGATTGGTCCACCAAATCGAGAACTGTGATTGGTCCACCAAATCGAGCACTGTGATTGGTCCACCAAATAGAGCTCTGTGATTGGCTGACCAAATAGAGCAGTGTGATTGGTCCACCAAATAGAGCTCTGTGAATGGTCCACCAAATACAGCGCTGTGATTGGTCCACCAAACTTAGTGCTGTGATTTGAACACCAAATAGAGCACTGTGATTGGTCCACCAAATAGAGCGCTGTGATTGGCCCACCAAATAGAGCACTGTGATTGGTCCACCAAATAGAGCACTGTGATTGGTCCACCAAATACAGCGCTGTGATTGGTCCACCAAACTTAGTGTTGTGATTTGAATACCAAATAGAGCTCTGTGATTGGCCCACCAAATAGAGCTCTGTTATTGGTCCACCAAATAGAGCGTTGTGATTGGTCCACCAAATAAAGAACTGTGATTGGTCAACCAAATAGAGCACTATGATTGGTCCACCAAATACAGCACTGTGATTGGCCCAGCAAAAACAGCTCTGTGATTGGTCCACCAAATACAGCACTGTGATTGGTCCACCAAATAGAACTCTGTGATTGGTTCACCAGATAGAGCAATGTGATTGGACCACCAAATAGAGCGCTATGATTGGTCCACCAAATGGAGAACTGTGATTGGTCCACCAAATGGAGCACTGTGATTGGTCCACCAAATGCAGCACTGTGATTGGTCCACCAAATACAGCACTGTGATTGGTCCACCAAACTTAGTGTTGTGATTTGAATACCAAATAGAGCTCTGTGATTGGCCCACCAAATAGAGCTCTGTGACTGGTCCTCCAGATAGTGCACTGTGATTGGTCCACCAAATACAGCACTGTGAATGGTCCACCAAATACAGCGCTGTGATTGGTCCACCAAACTTAGTGTTGTGATTTGAATACCAAATAGAGCACTGTGATTGGTCCACCTAATAGAGCTCTGTGATTGGTCCACCAAATAGAGCACTATGATTGGTCCACCAAATGGAGAACTGTGATTGGTCCACCAAATGGAGCACTCTGATTGGTCCACCAAATGCAGCACTGTGATTGGTCCACCAAATGGAGCACTGTGATTGGTCCACCAAATAGAGCTCTGTGATTGGCTGACCAAATAGAGCAGTGTGATTGGTCCACCAAATAGAGCTCTGTGAATGGTCCACCAAATACAGCGCTGTGATTGGTCCACCAAACTTAGTGTTGTGATTTGAATACCAAATAGAGCACTGTGATTGGCCCACCAAATAGAGCGCTGTGATTGGCCCACCAAATAGAGCGCTATGATTGGTCCACCAAATGGAGAACTGTGATTGGTCCACCAAATACAGCGCTGTGATTGGTCCACCAAACTTAGTGTTGTGATTTGAATACCAAATAGAGCTCTGTGATTGGCCCACCAAATAGAGCACTGTGATTGGCCCACCAAATAGAGAACTGTGATTGGTCCATCAGATAGAGCACTGTGATTGGTCCACCAAATAGAACTCTGTGATTGGTCCACCAAATAGAGCTCTGTGATTGGTCCACCAGATAGAGCAATGTGATTGGTCCACCAAATAGAGCACTGTGATTGGTCCATCAGATAGAGCACTGTGATTGGTCCACCAAGTAGAGCACTGTGATTGGCCCACCAAATACAGCACTGTGATTGGTCCACCAAACTTAGTGTTGTGATTTGAATATCAAATAGAGTACTGTGATTGGTCCACAAATTAGAGCTCTGTGATTGGTCCACCAAATAGAGCTCTGTGATTGGCCCACCAAACAGAGCTCTGTGATTGGTCCACCAAATACAGCACTGTGATTGGTCCACCAAATACAGCGCTGTGATTGGTCCACCAAACTTAGTGTTGTGATTTGAATACCAAATAGAGCTCTTCGATTGGCCCACCAAATAGAGCTCTATGATTGGCCCACCAAATAGAGCACTATGATTGGCCCACCAAATACAGCACTGTGATTGGTCCACCAAACTTAGTGTTGTGATTTGAATACCAAATAGAGCGCTGTGATTGGCCCACCAAATGGAGAACTGTGATTGGTCCACCAAATGGAGCACTGTGATTGGTCCACCAAATAGAGCTCTGTGATTGGCTCACCACATAGAGCAATGTGATTGGCCCACCAAATAGAGAACTGTGATTGGTCCATCAGATAGAGCACTGTGATTGGTCCACCAAATAGAACTCTGTGATTGGTCCACCAAATAGAGCTCTGTGATTGGTCCACCAAACTTAGTGTTGTGATTTGAATACCAAATAGAGCACTGTGATTGGTCCACCAAATAGAGCGCTGTGATTGGCCCACCAAATAGAGCGCTGTGATTGGTCCACCAAATAGAGCGCTATGATTGGTCCACCAAATAGAGCGCTGTGATTGGTCCACCAAACACAGCGCTGTCATTGGTACACAAAATAGAGCACTGTGATTGGTCCACCAAATAGAGCTCTATGATTGGTCCTCCAGATAGAGCACTGTGATTGGTCCACCAAATAGAGAACTGTGATTGGTCCATCAGATAGAGCACTGTGATTGGTCCACCAAATAGAACTCTGTGATTGGCTGACCAAATAGAGCTCTGTGATTGGTCCACCAAATACAGCGCTGTGATTGGTCCACCAAGTAGAGCACTGTGATTGGCCCACCAAATACAGCATTGTGATTGGTCCACCAAACTTAGTGTTGTGATTTGAATACCAAATAGAGCACTGTGATTGGTCCACCAAATAGAGCTCTGTGATTGGTCCACCAAATAGAGCGCTATGATTGGTCCACCAAATGGAGAACTGTGATTGGTCCACCAAATGGAGCACTGTGATTGGTCCACCAAATGAGTACTGTGATTGGTCCACCAAACACAGCACTGTGATTGGTCCACCAAATAGAGCTCTGTGATTGGTCCACCAAATAGAGCACTATGATTGGTCCACCAAATGGAGAACTGTGATTGGTCCACCAAATGGAGCACTGTGATTGGTCCACCAAATGCAGTACTGTGATTGGTCCACCAAATACAGCGCTGTGATTGGTCCACCAAACTTAGTGTTGTGATTTGAATACCAAATAGAGCTCTGTGATTGGCCCACCAAATAGAGCTCTGTGATTGGTCCGTCAGAGCTCTGTGATTGGCCCACCAAATAGAGCTCTATGATTGGTCCACCAAATAGAGCACTGTGATTGGTTCACCAAACTTAGTGTTGTGATTTGAAAACCAATTAAAGCACTATGATTGGTCCACCAAATAGAGCTCTGTGATTGGTCCACCAAATAGAGCGCTATGATTGGTACACCAAATGGAGAACTGTGATTGGTCCACCAAATGGAGCACTGTGATTGGTCCACCAAATAGAGCTCTGTGATTGGCCGACCAAATAGAGCAGTGTGATTGGTCCACCAAATAGAGCTCTGTGAATGGTCCACCAAATACAGCGCTGTGATTGGTCCACCAAACTTAGTGTTGTGATTTGAATACCAAATAGAGCACTGTGATTGGTCCACCAAATAGAGCTCTGTGATTGGTCCACCAAATAGAGCTCTGTGATTGGCCCACCAAACAGAGCTCTGTGATTGGTCCACAAATTAGAGCTCTGTGATTGGTCCACCAAATAGAGCTCTGTGATTGGCCCACCAAACAGAGCTCTGTGATTGGTCCACCAAATACAGCGCTGTGATTGGTCCACCAAGTAGAGCACTGTGATTGGCCAACCAAATACAGCACTGTGATTGGTCCACCAAACTTAGTGCTGTGATTTGAATACCAAATAGAGCTCTGTGATTGGCCCACCAAATAGAGCTCTTTGATTGGTCCACCAAATAGAGCTCAGTGATTGGTCCACCAAATAGAGCACTGTGATTGGTCCACCAAATAGAGCTCTATGATTGGTCCTCCACATAGAGCACTGTGATTGGTCCACCAAATAGAGAACTGTGATTGGTCCATCAGATAGAGCACTGTGATTGGTCCACCAAATAGAACTCTGTGATTGGTCCACCAAATAGAGCTCTGTGATTGGTCCACCAGATAGAGCAATGTGATTGGTCCACCAAACTTAGTGTTGTGATTTGAAAACCAGATAAAGCACTATGATTGGTCCACCAAATAGAGCTCTGTGATTGGCCCACCAAATAGAGCTCTGTGATTGGCCCACCAAATAGAGCTCTATGATTGGTCCACCAAATACAGCACTGTGATTGGTCCACCAAAACAGCACTGTGATTGGTCCACCAAATAGAGCGCTGTGATTGGTCCACCAAACACAGCGCTGTGATTGGTACACAAAATAGAGCACTGTGATTGGTCCACCAAATAGAGCTCTGTGATTGGCCCACCAAACAGAGCTCTGTGATTGGTCCACCAAATACAGCGCTGTGATTGGTCCACCAAGTAGAGCACTGTGATTGGCCCACCAAATACAGCACTGTGATTGGTCCACCAAACTTAGTGTTGTTATTTGAATATCAAATAGAGTACTGTGATTGGCCCACAAATTAGAGCTCTGTGATTGGTCCACCAAAGAGAGCTCTGTGATTGGGCCACCAAATAGAGCACTATGATTGGTCCACCAAATAGAGAACTGTGATTGGTCCACCAAATGGAGCACTGTGATTGGTCCACCAAATGCAGCACTGTGATTGGTCCACCAAATACAGCGCTGTGATTGGTCCACCAAACTTAGTGTTGTGATTTGAATACCAAATAGAGCTCTGTGATTGGCCCACCAAATAGAGCTCTTTGATTGGTCCACCAAATAGAGCTCTGTGATTGGCCCTCCAAATAGAGCTCTATGATTGGTCCACCAAATACAGCACTGTGATTGGTCCACCAAAACAGCACTGTGATTGGTCCAACAAATAGAGCGCTGTGATTGGTCCACCAAACACAGCGCTGTGATTGGTACACAAAATAGAGCACTGTGATTGGTCCAACAAATAGAGCTCTATGATTGGTCCTCCAGATAGAGCACTGTGATTGGTCCACCAAATAGAGAACTGTGATTGGTCCATCAGATAGAGCACTGTGATTGGTCCACCAAATAGAACTCTGTGATTGGTCCACCAAATAGAGCTCTGTGATTGGTCCACCAGATAGAGCAATGTGATTGTTCCACCAAATAGAGCACTGTGATTGGTCCATCAGATAGAGCACTGTGATTGGTCCACCAAGTAGAGCACTGTGATTGGCCCACCAAATACAGCACTGTGATTGGTCCACCAAACTTAGTGTTATGATTTGAATATCAAATAGAGTACTGTGATTGGTCCACAAATTAGAGCTTTGTGATTGGTCCACCAAATAGAGCTCTGTGATTGGCCCACCAAACAGAGCTCTGTGATTGGTCAACCAAATACAGCGCTTTGATTGGTCCACCAAGTAGAGCACTGTGATTGGCCCACCAAATACAGCATTGTGATTGGTCCACCAAACTTAGTGTTGTGATTTGAAAACCAGATAAAGCACTATGATTGGTCCACCAAATAGAGCTCTGTGATTGGCCCACCAAACAGAGCTCTGTGATTGGTCCACCAAAAAGAGCTCTGTGATTGGTCCACTAAATGGAGCACTGTGATTGGTCCACCAAACAGAGCTCTGTGATTGGCTGACCAAATAGAGCAGTGTGATTGGTCCACCAAATAGAGCTCTGTGAATGGTCCACCAAATACAGCACTGTGATTGGTCCACCAAACTTAGTGTTGTTATTTGAATATCAAATAGAGTACTGTGATTGGCCCACAAATTAGAGCTCTGTGATTGGTCCACCAAATAGAGCTCTGTGATTGGCCCACCAAACAGAGCTCTGTGATTGGTCCACCAAAAAGAGCTCTGTGATTGGTCCACTAAATGGAGCACTGTGATTGGTCCACCAAACAGAGCTCTGTGATTGGTCCACCAAATACAGCACTGTGATTGGTCCACCAAACTTAGTGTTGTGATTTGAATACCAAATAGAGCTCTGTGATTGGCCCACCAAATAGAGCTCTTTGATTGGCCCACCAAATAGAGCTCTATGATTGGTCCACCAAATACAGCACTGTGATTGGTCCACCAAAACAGCACTGTGATTGGTCCATCAGATAGAGCACTGTGATTGGTCCACCAAGTAGAACTCTGTGAATGGTCCACCAAATACAGCGCTGTGATTGGTCCATTAAACTTAGTGTTGTGATTTGAATACCAAATAGAACACTGTGATTGGTCCACCAAATAGAGCTCTGTGATTGGTCCACCAGATAGAGCAATGTGATTGGTCCACCAAATAGAGCGCTATGATTGGTCCACCAAATGGAGAACTGTGATTGGTCAACCAAATAGAGCACTATGATTGGTCCACCAAATACAGCACTGTGATTGGCCCACCAAGTAGAGCACTGTGATTGGCCCACCAAATACAGCACTGTGATTGGTCCACCAAATAGAGCTCTGTGATTGGTCCACCAAACAGAGCTCTGTGATTGGTCCACCAAATAGAGCACTGTGATTGGTCCACCAAACTTAGTGTTGTGATTTGAATATCAAATAGAGTACTGTGATTGGTCCACAAATTAGAGCTCTGTGATTGGTCCACTAAATGGAGCACTGTGATTGGTCCACCAAACAGAGCTCTGTGAATGGTCCACCAAATACAGCACTGTGATTGGTCCACCAAACTTAGTGTTGTGATTTGAATACCAAATAGAGTACTGTGATTGGTCCACAAATTAGAGCTCTGTGATTGGTCCACCAAATAGAGCTCTGTGATTGGCCCACCAAACAGAGCTCTGTGATTGGTCCACAAATTAGAGCTCTGTGATTGGTCCACCAAATAGAGCTCTGTGATTGGTACACCAAACAGAGAACTGTGATTGGTCCACCAAATGGAGCACTGTGATTGGTCCACCAAATAGAGCTCTGTGATTGGCTGACCAAATAGAGCAGTGTGATTGGTCCACCAAATAGAGCACTGTGATTGGTCCATCAGATAGAGCACTGTGATTGGTCCACCAAATAGAGCACTGTGATTGGCCCACCAAATAGAGCGCTGTGATTGGTCCACCAAATAGAGCGCTATGATTGGTCCACCAAATGGAGCACTGTGATTGGTCCACCAAATGGAGCACTGTGATTGGTCCACCAAATAGAGCTCTGTGATTGGCTGACCAAATAGAGCGCTGTGATTGGTCCACCAAATAGAGCACTGTGATTGGTCCACCAAATAGAGCTCTGTGATTGGTCCACCAGATAGAGCACTGTGATTGGTCCACCAAATAGAGCACTGTGATTGGTCCATCAGATAGAGCACTGTGATTGGTCCACCAAGTAGAGCACTGTGATTGGCCCACCAAATACAGCACTGTGATTGGTCCACCAAACTTAGTGTTGTGATTTGAATATCAAATAGAGTACTGTGATTGGTCCACAAATTAGAGCTCTGTGATTGGTCCACCAAATAGAGCTCTGTGATTGGCCCACCAAACAGAGCTCTGTGATTGGTCCACCAAATACAGCGCTGTGATTGGTCCACCAAGTAGAGCACTGTGATTGGCCCACCAAATACAGCACTGTGATTGGTCCACCAAACTTAGTGTTGTGATTTGAATATCAAATAGAGTACTGTGATTGGTCCACAAATTAGAGCTCTGTGATTGGTCCACCAAATAGAGCTCTGTGATTGGTCCACCAAATGGAGCACTGTGATTGGTCCACCAAATGCAGCACTGTGATTGGTCCACCAAATAGAGCTCTGTGATTGGCTGACCAAATAGAGCAGTGTGATTGGTCCACCAAATAGAGCTCTGTGAATGGTCCACCAAATACAGCGCTGTGATTGGTCCACCAAACTTAGTGTTGTGATTTGAATACCAAATAGAGCACTGTGATTGGTCCACCAAATAGAGCACTGTGATTGGTCCACCAAATAGAGCGCTGTGATTGGTCCACCAAATAGAGCTCTGTGATTGGTCCACCAAAAAGAGCTCTGTGATTGGTCCACCAAATGAAGAACTGTGATTGGTCCACCAAACTTAGTGTTGTGATTTGAAAACCAGATAAAGCACTATGATTGGTCCACCAAATAGAGCTCTGTGATTGGTCCACCAAATAGAGCTCTGTGATTGGTCCACCAAATAGAGCAATGTGATTGGTCCACCAAATAGAGCTCTGTGATTGGTCCACCAAATAGAGCACTAAGGTTGTTCCACCAAATAGAGCTCTGTGATTGGTACACCAAATACAGCGCTGTGATTGGTCCACCAAACTTAGTGTTGTGATTTGAATACCAAATAGAGCACTGTGATTGGTCCACAAATTAGAGCTCTGTGAGTGGTCCACCAAATAGAGCACTGTGATTGGTCAACCAAATACAGCACTGTGATTGGTCCACCAAATACAGCACTGTGATTGCTCCACCAAATAGAGCGCTGTGATTGGCCCACCAAATAGAGCAGTGTGATTGGTCCACCAAATAGAGCTCTGTGATTGGTCCACCAAATACAGCGCTGTGATTGGTCCACCAAACTTAGTGTTGTGATTTGAAAACCAGATAAAGCACTATGATTGGTCCACCAAATACAGCTCTGTCATTGGTCCACCAAATACAGCACTGTGATTGGTCCACCAAATAGAGCGCTGTGATTGGCCCACCAAACAGAGCTCTGTGATTGGTCCACCAAATACAGCGCTGTGATTGGTCCACCAAACTTAGTGTTGTGATTTGAACACCAAATAGAGCACTGTGATTGGTCCACCAAATAGAGCACTGTGATTGGTCCACCAAGTAGAGCACTGTGATTGGCCCACCAAATACAGCACTGTGATTGGTCCACCAAACTTAGTGTTGTGATTTGAATATCAAATAGAGTACTGTGATTGGTCCACAAATTAGAGCTCTGTGATTGGTCCACCAAATAGAGCTCTGTGATTGGCCCACCAAACAGAGCTCTGTGATTGGTCCACCAAATACAGCGCTGTGATTGGTCCACCAAGTAGAGCACTGTGATTGGCCCACCAAATACAGCACTGTGATTGGTCCACCAAATAGAGCGCTATGATTGGTCCACCAAATGGAGAACTGTGATTGGTCCAACAAATAGAGCTCTGTGATTGGCTGACCAAATAGAGCAGTGTGATTGGACCACCAAATACAGCGCTGTGATTGGTCCACCAAGTAGAGCACTGTGATTGGCCCACCAAATACAGCACTGTGATTGGTCCACCAAACTTAGTGTTGTGATTTGAATATCAAATAGAGCACTGTGATTGGTCCACCAAATAGAGCGCTGTGATTGGCCCACCAAATAGAGCACTGTGATTGGTCCACCAAATAGAGCGTTGTGATTGGTCCACCAAATAAAGAACTGTGATTGGTCAACCAAATAGAGCACTATGATTGGTCCACCAAATACAGCACTGTGATTGGCCCAGCAAAAACAGCTCTGTGATTGGTCCACCAAATACAGCACTGTGATTGGCCCACCAAACAGAGCTCTGTGATTGGTCCACCAAATACAGTACTGTGATTGGTTCACCAAACTTAGTGTTGTGATTTGAAAACCAGATAAAGCACTATGATTGGTCCACCAAATAGAGCTCTGTGATTGGTCCACCAAATAGAGCGCTATGATTGGTACACCAAATGGAGAACTGTGATTGGTCCACCAAATGGAGCACTGTGATTGGTCCACCAAATAGAGCTCTGTGATTGGTCCACCAAATAGAGCGCTATGATTGGTACACCAAATGGAGAACTGTGATTGGTCCACCAAATGGAGCACTGTGATTGGTCCAACAAATAGAGCTCTGTGATTGGCTGACCAAATAGAGCAGTGTGATTGGTCCACCAAATAGAGCTCTGTGAATGGTCCACCAAATACAGCGCTGTGATTGGTCCACCAAACTTAGTGTTGTGATTTGAACACCAAACACAGCAATGTGATTGGTACACCAAATAGAGCGCTGTGATTGGTCCACCAAATAGAGCGCTATGATTGGTCCACCAAATGGAGAACTGTGATTGGTCCACCAAATGGAGCACTGTGATTGGTCCAGCAAATGCAGCACTGTGATTGGTCCACCAAATAGAGCTCTGTGATTGGCCGACCAAATAGAGCAGTGTGATTGGTCCACCAAATAGAGCTCTGTGAATGGTCCACCAAATACAGCGCTGTGATTGGTCCACCAAACTTAGTGTTGTGATTTGAATACCAAATAGAGCACTGTGATTGGTCCACCAAATAGAGCTCTGTGATTGGTCCACCAAATAGAGCACTATGATTGGTCCACCAAATAGAGAACTGTGATTGGTCCACCAAATGGAGCACTGTGATTGGTCCACCAAATGCAGCTCTGTGAATGGTCCACCAAATACAGCGCTGTGATTGGTCCACCAAACTTAGTGTTGTGATTTGAATACCAAATAGAGCGCTATGATTGGTCCACCAAATGGAGAACTGTGATTGGTCCACCAAATGCAGCACTGTGATTGGTCCACCAAATACAGCGCTGTGATTGGTCGACCAAACTTAGTGTTGTGATTTGAATACCAAATAGAGCACTGTGATTGGTCCACCAAATAGAGCGCTGTGATTGGCCCAGCAAATAGAGCACTGTGATTGGTCCAGCAAATAGAGCTCTGTTATTGGTCCACCAAATAAAGAACTGTGATTGGTCAACCAAATAGAGCACTATGATTGGTCCACCAAATACAGCACTGTGATTGGCCCAGCAAAAACAGCTCTGTGATTGGTCCACCAAATACAGCACTGTGATTGGTCCACCAAATAGAACTCTGTGATTGGTCCACCAAATAGAGCAATGTGATTGGACCACAAAATAGAGCACTGTGATTGGTCCACCAAACTTAGTGTTGTGATTTGAAAACCAAATAAAACACTGTGATTGGTCCACCAATAGAGCACTGTTATTGGTCCACCAAATAGAGCGCTGTGATTGGCCCACCAAATTGAACACTGTGATTGGTCCACCAAATAGAGCTCTGTGATTGGTCCACCAAACTTAGTGTTGTGATTTGAAAACCAAATAAAACACTGTGATTGGTCCACCAAAGCGAGCACTGTGATTTGTCCACCAAATAGAGAGCTGTGATTGGCTTACCAAAAAGAGCACTGTGATTGGTCCACCACATAGAGCTCTGTGATTGGTCCACCAAATAGAGCGCTTTGATTGGCCCACCAAATGGAGAACTGTGATTGGTCCACCAAATGGAGCACTGTGATTGGTCCACCAAATAGAGCTGTGTTATTGGCCCACCAAATAGAGCTCTGTGAATGGTCCACCAAATACAGCGCTGTGATTGGTCCACCAAACTTAGGCTACGTTCACACTGCAGCCAAATGCGCTTCAAATCTGATTTTTTTCCCTCATGCGACCCATATCTGATTTTTTTAAGACAGTCTGAATGGCACAGATCCGATTTTTTCAAATCCGACCCAGGTCACTTTCATATGTGGTACTGAATCGGATACGTATCTGTTTTTGGAAGCGACTCCAGTCTGAACGGACATGTCGCATTGAATCCGCCTCGTACGTGACCGACAGGAGGCAGACCACTAAATGCGCTGGCGGAGGGAAACGCTCCAACACGTAGAGCTGATACTGGAGACGGAGTCAGTCGGTGGACAGAAAGTGAGGTTTTGGACTTGATTAGTAATATATTACGTGACAAATCTGTTCAAGTGAACTTAGCGCCGTGGCGTGGACTCGCGTTTCTGGGAAGCGCTGTGGCGGTCCCGTGTGATGAGTGATCTGACGGACTAAAATGGTTTTAAATCAAAATAACGGTGCAAGCACGACGTGGTGCAGCGCTGATGTCTCCGGTGTATTTCAGCCTTAAAGATATCTTACCGTAATTGGGCCATGGTCAAGTTTGCAAAATCCATTTTACTTCCGTAAACAGAGCGCGTTATGTGTGACGTCTTGTAATCGTCTGCGCATGCGGGCCGCTTTGGGGCCGTGATTCGTTCACACTGGAGATTGTTTGCTGTCACATTTCAGTTGAAGTGTGAACAGCCAGACAAAAAAATCGGATTTGATTAAAAAATCAGATTTGAGCATTAAGACCTGCAGTGTGAACGTAGTCTAAGTGTTGTGATTTGAATACCAAATAGAGCACTGTGATTGGCCCACCAAATTGAGCACTGATTGGTCCACCAAATAGAGAACTGTGATTGGTCAACCAAATACAGCACTGTGATTGGTCCACCAAATACAGCACTGTGATTGGTCCACCAAATAGAGCGCTGTGATTGGCCCACCAAATTGAGCACTGTGATTGGTCCACCAAATAGAGCTCTGTGATTGGTCCACCAAATAGAGCTCTGTGATTGGTCCACCAAATAGAGCTATGTGATTGGTCCACCAAATAGAGCACTGTGATTGGTCCACCAAGTAGAGCGCTGTGATTGGTCCACCAAAGACAGCACTGTGATTGGCCCACCAAATACAGCTCTGTGATTGGATCACAAAATACAGCACTGTGATTGGTCCAAAAATTGAACTCTGTGATTGGTCCACCAAATAGAGCTCTGTGATTGGTCCACCAAAAAGAGCTCTGTGATTGGTCCACCAAATGAAGAACTGTGATTGGTCCACCAAATACAGCGCTGTGATTGGTCCACCAAACTTAGTGTTGTGATTTGAATATCAAATAGAGCACTGTGATTGTTCCACCAAATAGAGCGCTGTGATTGGCCCACCAAATAGTGCACTGTGATTGGTCCACCAAATAGAGCTCTGTGATAGGTCCACCAAATAGAGCGCTGTGATTGGTCCACCAAATAGAGAACTGTGATTGGTCAACAAAATAGAGCTCTGTGATTGGTCCACCAA
>SSNR01000192.1:784975-878253 GCA_006937965.1 Callopanchax toddi
CTGTGATTGGTCCACCAAATAGAGCACTGTGGTTGTTCCACCAAATAGAGCGCTGTGATTGGTTCTCCAGATAGAGCACTGTGATTGGTCCATCAAATACAGCTCTGTGATTGGTCCTCCAAATAGAGCTCTGTGATTGATCCACCAAATAGAGCTATGTGATTGGTCCACCAAATAGAGCACTGTGATTGGTCCACCAAATAGAGCTCTGTGATTGGTCCACCAAATACATCACTGTGATTGGTCCACCAAATAGAGCACTTTGATTGGTCCATCAAATACAGCGCTGTGATTGGTCCACCAAATAGAGCACTGTGATTGGTCCACCAAATACAGAGCTGTGATTTGTCCACCAAATAGAGAGCTGTGATTGGTCCACCAAATAAAGCTCTGTGATTGGTCCACCAAATTGAGCTCTGTTATTGGTCCACCAAATAGAGCACTTTGATTGACCCACCAAATTGAGCTCTGTGATTGGTCCACCAAATAGAGCGCTGTGATTGGTCCACGAAATAAAGTAGTAAGTAAGTAAGTAAGTAAGTAAGTAAGTAAGTAAGTAAGTAAGTAAGTAAGTTAGTAAGTAAGTAAGTAAGCAAGTAAGTAAGTAAGTAATAAAGTAATTAAGTAAGTAAATGTTATTTGTATAGCACCTTTACACCTTGTGTAAAACCAATGATTACTTTACCTGTCGACAGCATCCTGAACAGCCTCAGTTTGGAGAAACACAGTTTTATGTCTTAAGGGACCAGATACAAAAAGAGAAGAAAAAAAAGATTTCTGAAAACAGCTGTAAATGCCAAAACTTCATAATGTTTCATGTGTTGTTACTTTATTATAACAGAAATTATGTCATCAGTTTAAAAGTAAAACATGACAAATCATGGGAGAAAGGTCTAAGTTCTGTAGAAACATATGTGACACCGATGGTGTTTTCCCTCTAAGGCTGAGCGCTCTTCCGGGATGAAGAATTGTTACACTCAACAGGCAAGTAGGACATAAGATTTTACAGTTTTCTATAAAACATCTCCTCTTGTTCCAGTGGCAGTTGCTCGAGGCTCACAGATAAGGACGGGGTTCATGCTTGAGCTGGCAAACGAACTGAAGTCTAAAATAGTAACGCAGCAAACCGTGCAGCAGGGGAAATAGCTGAAATGTGTGTGGAACATTGAAGAGCAGAGGCCAAAGACAAAGAGGACAGACACTGGACCAGAATGCATCTCAGCTGTGGTCAAGTCTGCTCTGGAGACCATGCTGATGTGTGGAGGTCTGTTTATTTATATGTGTGTATGTGTGTGCAGAGGCCAGCACCCATATTAGCTAGGTCAGTGGCTGTCTCATGGGGCGCCTGAGGACACACTGTTAGTTTACATGGCTGGATGAACATGGCTGCACATAATGGTCCAGGTTTGCCAAAAGCAGCTAGAGCTCCCTTTTGGGTGATGATCTTGTTTTCTGCTGCATTCAGGACTGCATGGAAAATGGAGTTATCTCAGATTTTCAGATAAAGAAAACAGATCTGTTCTTTGACTAATCGGTTTCCCTCAGGGTTCTGTTCTGAGACCCCTATTTTACACCTTTTTTTCACACACCATTTCTCCACCACCCACTCGCTCAATGCTATAATCAACTCTGCAGACAAATCACCCATAATGAGCCTAATTCTAAGGGAAAAGGGCTTCCAGGGTCCAAAGGCTGTAGCATCTCTGGATGGTTCACCAGCTGCTCCATCAGAGAAAATGATCAGTTACCAGCCTCTCTGCCTGGAGGAGATTTACCTTATTTTCTACCATGAATATCCTCAAGGACTTCGTTCCTTATGAGGACATTTCAGTATGTGTCCTCTAGGTGGTGCTACATTTCTGCCAAATTTAAAAAAAGTTTTTTTAAAGTCTTGATTTTACAACTCTCTTCAATTAAAACTATGTATGATTTAATCACTTTCACAAGTTTTTTTCCAAGATTTGTTCTTGATTTTTACTCAATAAAAACTAAAATTTTTATGCGGTTGCTCCTATTTTTCCTGCTTTTTATTGTTTTCTTACAAGAAAAACAATAAAAAACTGTAGTGTTTGTGCAAATTCAAACAAATTAGAGTATTGAGAATCATTAATAACAGTCCTTGAATACTTCATACGTGAGTGAGCCGATCCTCCCACTGACGCTCACAGAGTTCATCCTACACAGTTTTCAAACACTCCCTCAGCGCTTCCTCAGATAACTTCTTCAGGTCACAGCTGTTGTTCTGTTTACAAAGGGGTTGTAAACAGGTTGGAGATAATCCAGGTTGTGATCTGATCCTCTCAGGGGAGGAAGAGGTGATGAGGTCTTTGAGTTTTATTGTCTCTGGTGACTGAGGTAGACGGAAGGGTTTGGGCCACGCTGCATGCAACGTTCACATCTACCATTCTGTTACTATCAGGTTGTAGACAGCATGCATTCTCTACATCTGTTGTGGGAGTAACTAGTTACAAAGTAATTTGTTACTGTAATATATTCCTTTTTTGAGTAACTAGTAATATATTAACATTGCTCTTTTAATGTAAAGTAATATATTACTAGTTACAGTTTGAGTAACTTACTAGTTACAACACCCCACCCTCCAAAAGACATTTACCAAGGAGTTGGATAAGACGTGTGCTGCTGTGGAAAAGGAGCTGAAGAGAATATTTGAAGCCCAGGAGTATCAACAGCTGATATATGGACTGACATTAATAAATTATCTTTTAGGATTGACTGTAGTTTAATAAAATAGTGAGAAAAATACAGTATTTACTAGGGTCATTCTTGTGGGAAATGTAAATTCATCAGTTATAGTATTTTAGAATGCCGTCACATAAGATATTTTGCCAAAAGTAACTCAAAGTAACTAAAAGTAGTGTAACTTAGCTACTTTTTGGGGACTGTAATATGTAATATAACTATATCACTTTTTTTTGCTGTAACTAGTAATATTAATATATTACAGTTTTAAAGTAACTTACACAACACCACTCTGTACTTCCACATATTTTATCAGCAGTTGTACAATAAAAGCATATCAGGGGGCTGCAGAGGACTGGGAGAACTAAACCCCTCAGTGGTGCAACAAGGATTCTGCCACCCAATCCAGTCCAGTCATCCAGGGTCAGGATTAGAACTCCT
Source organism: Callopanchax toddi (assembly GCA_006937965.1). NCBI lineage: Eukaryota > Metazoa > Chordata > Actinopteri > Cyprinodontiformes > Nothobranchiidae > Callopanchax > Callopanchax toddi. The sequence continues at coordinate 788,117 of SSNR01000192.1, forward strand.
TGCAGCAGATCAAGAAGTTGGAGCACAAAATAAATCAGTCTGACTGCAATCCTAACATTTCTGAGCAGCTGAAACAAGGTTTTCTTTTAATTCTTAGTGTCAGTGAACCCATATGGGTTCAGTTTCTTAGCTGTCACGTGAGCTGAGTGTGTGAAAAATCTAGAGTCTCAGAAGCCAGTTTTCTTGGACACTTCAAAACAGTTTCGACAGAAGGATTTTTTTGGATTTTTATTGATGTTTTTGTAACTATACATACATATATCCATTTTATGAAAGTACAGCAGATTTCAAAAGATTTTTTTCAAATTCTTACTCTCAGTAGTTGAATCACATTTTGTTTTCTGTTATAACTTCATCAAAAAATCAGCATTTAAAAAAATCCTGACACTAAATCTTTAATCAAAAGCTGAAAGAAGCAGAGATAAACAATCAGGCAATCTTGTCTTTTATTTTGAAACTTTATCTTTGCTTCTGTCATATACAAAACGGATCATTTTCTCCTTCTCTCAGCTGTTTGTTAATTAGTGGTCCAGATAACTAATAAAAAGTGAAGTGTGCAACAAATTCAAAATGCCAATGCCTGTCAGGACCTTTCACAGCCTTTGTCTTTTTGATGGATTTCGCTGCAACAAATGCTTAAAACACATTTCCTTCCATGCTGTTTTCTTTGTTCCTTCAGGCACTTATTTTTTTGCCAAATTCCAACCTTTCTTCACATCATTAAGGGGCTGCTGTTCTAAAAATAGCTCTGTTGTCTTAAAAAAAGACTTCAGCCTATAAGAAAATCTATTTTTGTTTCCTAGAGACTGAGAAGCATTTTGATTCCAGACTCGGTTTCTGGTCTGAGTAACACAGATCTTAATATATTCTGTCAAAGGAGGAATGCTTCCATGCATGAATAAAGTCAATGATGGGTGAGAGTTGCTTATAGAAGAGAGGCTTTTCTGTTTCTGAGTGTGCGCTCGGTGCCTGTTTGGACAGCAGATGGTCAGGATTCACCCTCTGGGTTCTCTCCTCTCATTGGTCCACAGAACGCACAGGAAACGGGTCCCCAGTGAAAACTTGAACTGCGTTTGGACTCGGCTCAGATGCACCAACCACAACATCGTGTCAGCTGATTAGAAGTGACGTGTAGAGTCTTTTATCCAGCGTGAGTCAGTGCTGAAAGTGCAATGATTTCATTTCCTTTAAATGCACTATTTTCAGCTATAACCTCAGTATGCAATCATTTCATTTCATCTTCGTATGATCAACCTTCTTCATTATTAAAAAAAAAATCTAAATGTTTTTCTGAATTCATTGTCTAAATAATTTGTTTTGTGCACATTTTTTCTTAATTCATACCAGGATTTTAAAAAAGCTGTAACTAAAGGGCCTTACCCCATTTTTGTTTTTAGTTTGAAAGATGTTTAACTGTGTAATTTGAGGGTTTTATAGATTATTTTTCTTCATAAACCAGTTAAAAACATTTAATTTATTCTTTAGGCATTTAAAATCTTATTTTTTTGTGAGAGCCAATTCAACTTTGAAGAAACATTGAGACATAGGCAAATGCTTTTTGGTTTTAAAAGGGTTGAGACTTAAATGTAAACTTTAGCGGGGGAAATTATAAAAAAGATAATAAATCTAACTTTAAACATGCCTTTCAGTTAAGAAATTAAAGCTACACGCAGACAAATGAACAAAATGTCTTTTATGAAGAATTTTCAAAGCATATACATTAATAGGATTTTGATGGATGCATCTTCTTTACTGGTTTTAAAGCCAGCAAACAACTAATAATGTCTTTTCTTCTAAACTGGTCACCATCCCATTAATTTGCCCGTCTGAGCTGTCAACAATTTATAAAAATATACTGAGATCACCAGAAATGCATTTGATCATTTAGCTTTGAATGCAAAACACTCAAAAGAAAACCTGGTATCTAAAACTAAAGAGCATACATAACCAGAGTAACAATAATTTATATGCAATAATCATCAAAATGCCAACACTTCTCCACACAAGCCAGCAGGTGAAACTGCAGAAGGTTAAGTGAGCAGCTGGAGCTGTTTTTGTGCAGCTGTGTGTGAATTCGAAGGAGACCTGTGTGCTCCTATGTCTTCTCTGGTGTTAGTTTGTTGGTGGAGAAGAGAATGGCAAGAAAAAAGTGCAGATTCTGCCTGGTCCTTCCAGCTCGTCTGACGGCTGTGTCCCCTCCTCCATCACAGATGGAGTCCTGAAACTTCGGATCACGTGGATGTGCACCTTCGATGGACATGCTGTTACAGCTTTGCAGGAAGCTCCTTGTGTCCTCCTCAATTCTGAGACAGACGCTGCAGCTTTCTGCAAACACATCCAGTCCTTTTATGGACGCCGCAGATTGATCCTTTTCTTTATTCGAGCTGCACTGCAGAAGTCCACTTTCTCGATTTGTGCCACATCTCCTCAGCTTCAGGCTCTGCACTTCCTGACTCTGCTCCATGTCTGGTTTCCCACATCAAATCAGAGAAAAGCAGCACCAGAAATCACACAGATAGTCTGCGGAGATTTCAGAGATTTTTACACAAGAATCTTTGCTGAGTTTCTGCAGGGATCAGAACGCGATCACCAACGTCTGCCTCTGTGTTTTCAATGTTGGCAGCTTTTACTGTTATTTGGAATGCAAGATTTCACTTGAAGCTGTAAGTAAACAACTCATGGCATAGACATGAAGGACTGTATTTATAAAAAAAACACACACAAACTGCGGAGCACAAATTTACACACCCAGTAGTGCATCACGTAAAGTGTTTTTTCCTCCTTCTGTTGAACATTTTCCCACCACTTTCACATCATCCTGACAGGAAAATCTACATATTAAATCCAGATTTTGGTATATACACATGTGGAAAACAGCTGTGCAAAATGATATGATAATCAATACGTCTAGTGCTGTTAGTTTATCTGTTAAACTATCAAACAAAGGAAAATTGGGATGTAGAAACGAGGCTCCATCAGATGGAGGTGTATATATAAACAAAAGCAAGCAGCAGTAAGTTGAGCAGGATGCCGATTAGTCCCAGCACGGCCAGGAATCTCTCCTCTGGTGTGCTCAGATTTGGACACATCAGTTCCGTGTAAAAACCTTTCTTCAGGAACTTGACTGATTATATAAATGTGTAATGTTGAAGTAGATTTATAGGTGCCCCTCAAGCCTACATACTGTGATTTATGGGGGTTTAAATGATATAATTCCTCCCTCCTTATCTCCTAATTGGCTCCAATCATTAGTTTAATCGCTTCCTATATTTATCTGGCAGTGATAATATTTTAAAGGTCACAAAAAATTAAATAATTACAGAAGCACTACTCTCACAAAAGGTGTGTAACAAAGTGGACGGTGCAGAAGCTTTTCCTGTATAAATATATAGAGAGATAAATTTATGATGGATGATGTTGGCAGGCATTCAAAATGAGGATGTTCGCTGGAATAAAAAATACAACAAGTTTAGAATTAACAGTGCAAGAAGGTCCACTTCAACTTCCCCCTTCAGGCTGCAGAAGGAGTGAGGCGGTAAATCTCTCTAGCTGTAAACTTCACTTTCAATCAGACCTTTTAGTCGATGAAAAAACTGTGGCAGTGTGAGGAAACCCTCGGTCAAGTCTTCCAGAGAACCTCAGGTGACGGAGGTGTAGATGTAGACAAATATAACCACTAATAAATTCAGGATGGTCCCGATGATGCCCAGCACGGCTAAAATGCGCTCCTCGCGGTCGTTGGTGGAGTCGTCCTCTCTGGCGTGAGCGCTGCAGACATAGTGGCTGCCGGGGATCATGGTTACCATCACAGAACCCCACCATGAGAGGGCACGATGCCTGTGGGGCCAGAAGGAAGGGAGTGAGAGGAAAAGGGGGAAAACAAAAAGAAGGAAGAGAAAATTAAGATTACATTAAATTTTAATCTTAATTAAATTAAGATTTTTTTCATGAAAAGCAGCGGAGGTTCTAGACCAACACTAGAGGAAGGGCCAGGCTGGGGCCTTTAAGCATTTCAAATTTTAGTGTATTCTCAGCTGAACTGTTTGAAGATTCATTAAAACCTATGAAATCCATTACAGTCGCATTTCATCAAGAGAGCAGTTTTTGAATCTAAAGTGCTATGACTTGTCCCCAAAACACCTTGACATGCGCGTGCGGTCCCATGCGCGCGTGTGAGTGAGCGTGCACACGGCGCATTACGTTGCTGGACATAAACTGTGCCACTCAAACTGTAGGGTTTAATCACTCACAGTTCCCAAATCACACTATACGAGGCTCTGATGAGCCCTCTCTGACCCTGCTGCTTCTGATACTTATAGCAGCGAGCTGCTGTGGTGCTCTGAAGCTGAACACAGAGATGACTAGGCCCTGGATGAACTTCTTGACCAAAATAAACGCGTATCCTTGGCAAGCCTTGCCATTCTGTGAGGTGAAATGTTTAAAAATAAAAATAAATCTGTCAATAGTTGGGGAATGGATAAGTTTTTAGTAGAAATTAGTTCTGTCTCCTCAATGAACGGCTGAGAGGTAAACAGAGAAACACACGGAGCGTCCTGTATGAGAGCGCCCCCTACTGCTGGTTTGCTTGAAGCGCGTGCACGTTGACAGAAAGTCGACAATGCAGAAATTTGAATTTTATTGGCTAAAAAAGTTCAGCGGCCAGAAGGGAGGAAGGAGGAAGGAGGACCCTCCTCCATGGGAGGAAGGAGGGTCTTCATCAGAATAACAGATGTTGTGGAACTCTACCCATAGATCAGCAGATGAGCAAGTTTTTTGCAGCCCTCTGAGACAGTTTGACAGCACACAGAAAAGTGAGAGAAATTCAAGTGTGCACGCACATAAACGTGTGCAAGTCAGTGTTAAGCAATAATAAGCAATGTGAGACCTCCAATACAATGAACTGTAAAAAATACTTTATCACACTAGAACACATGTGTTGTTGTGGATAATCACATTTTCTTTTCTAATTTTGTGAAATGCTATTTATATCCAACTTATATCTAGTAGAGATGTCCGCAAGTCACTTCCAAGTACAAGTCAGGTTTGAGGTGAAAATCGGAGTTGCTGATTTAAATTAATTTACTCTCATCAGATGTCTGCAGTTTGTCTAAACATTGTAGTGCCGTATGTTCTTAATGGTCATTTTTGTGAGACAATAGTTTGTAATTTACAAGTTTTTAATATATGTATTAATAACAATTTATTCTGTATGATAATAATGAACCTCAGCAGTGTGACATCATCAGAGGCTTACTTTGAAATCATAATACCCCTTATTGGTGCAAATTTTATACAAAGGCAAACATCAGTTGGTTTTAAAACTCTTTCAATAACACAGCAGTGAGCAGGAAAGGTGTGTATTCTATATTATAAATGCACAAGTTAGCTTTTTCTTTTTTCTTTTGAAGTATTAGCTGACTCACATGATGATCAGAGTGCAGAACACTTTCAGTGTCTCTTTGGCGTTTATGCTGCAGTTCCTGACTTGAACAGTAGGTGTAGCCTATGAGGAAACAGGTGAGTCTGCAGGAGATCAGTTAGCTACACCTTTTCAATTGTTTTGCTGTTTTTGCCTGGAAAAAACTAAACCTGCTTGTAGATTTTTCATCTAAAAGGTAAATTAATTCATTTCATTGGTGATAAACATGGATCTAAGCACAGAGAGCTGCTCCACCCATGTTAAGATATTTAGCTAACATCAACACAGTCACCTGCCTGTTTATTTATTTATTTGACTGAAACTTGATTCCTCATTTCTTGTATGTAATGTAATATATTTGATATACACTATTAAACACCCCACTGCTATAATAGAACAAAAGGGGGAGGTAGAAGCTCCTTACAGTGAATGGAGGGTTCCAGCACCCTGACTGGACACTAAGAGAGTGAGTGTCAGGATGAATCAATCATGATCCAGGAGCAAATCAGTAAGAAAACCCCCCAGTGATGAACTGCTAAGTGAACCATCTCAGGCACCCAATGTGGAAGAGAAGCCATCATGGAGGGATAAGGCCCTGCATGGCATGTAACATGGGCATCAATCATAGCAGAACAAGAACAGGCCCTCAGCAGAAGAGCAATAGAAGCCAGGATTGTCCACACCAGATGGGACCTAACATACTGACTGGGTAAAGATGCCCCTGAGACAGTCCAGGACGGAGTAGCCTGAGTGTTGTGATTCTAAGTGACGGTAACACCAGGAAGAAGAAGCACGAGAAGTTTGGGAAACACCAAGGGTTGAAAGAAAAAATAGAGAGGCTGAACCTCTCAAAAGCTTCAGCAGAGCCAGAGGTCACCAGGAGCAATCTGACCCCCAAACAACCTCAGAGATCTCTGTCCAGAAGAGCACAGTTCAAGGAACAGTCAGGATATTGCATAGAACCCTCAAGCTCCCAGACCTCTGAGGACCCGAACACAAAGTGAAAAAGTGCAACGACCCATAGGAAAGGACTTTCTAGCAGCTTTTTTATGTTTACGGCACCACAACAGGGATGTGTTGGTGTCTTGGTCTAAATGCATTTGAACGTAGCAAGAGACACGACATGCAGTTTAGTCATTCAGCAGTGTGACATCATTATTTCCAACCCACTTAGAGGAACTGCATGCCACACCCCCAGAAATCACAGCCAGAAAGGTCAGAGAAAATGTTACAGACACCAAAAGCAGAGCAAACGGATCTCTAAGGAGCAGTAATGATTTCAGGTTGGGAACAGAATTAATAACTTGTAAATAGAATTTTGAATCAGCTCTAGGGAGATGTGAAACTCTCATCCTTCAGGAGAGTCTAACATTTAAATAAAACTGTTTAATCAATAATAAATATTCTGTGGGTATAATTAAATAAAAGAGGCCAGTACCGTGGTCATGTTTCATCTTGTCTGGTTGGTTTTATTACATCCATAACGTTGAATGAAGCTGCTGTTATCAGTTTATTGTTCTGTATTCCTGTCAGCTTTTGTTTCATTTTACACATCTGACTGTTCGTTTCTGCCTCGACACACCAGATCTGTCTCTGATCGTCACTCCTGCTGCTCAGGTCTGATTTATCTCACAAAAATACCATCTTTAGCTCATAGTCGGGTCTTATTTGGTTTTCCTTGTGTCAGCCCTGCTTTGTTTTCACATTTTTGTATTTGTATTTGGTCAAGTGTTGATGTTTTTGTTCTTTGAAGGTTTTTTTTTCTTCCTTTGGTTTCTTTTTCTTGGCTTCCAGCTACCTCTAAGTTTAATCTTGAGGTTTTTCTCAAACAGCCAGTTCATACCTTAACATTTTTAATTATTCACCATGTATTTACAAGTTATCTTTTGATAAGTAAAAGGGCTAGCACAATCTCCTTATACTGTGAAATGTGTGTAACCTGGGATTCTGTTAGGTTTCAGCAGCCACATCGTATCATATTGAGACTGTCATTGGACTTAGCTGGAAAAAACTATTAAAAAGCAAAAAAAAAAAAAAAAAAATCTAAGAAAATATAGAGATGTTCAAATAAAAAGTATTTTTTTTTAAATACCGTAATATCATGAATCATGTGTTTGGTTTTAGTTTGACCTTGGTTTCTGCCCCCTGTTGTCCCTGACCAGTTCCTGTGTGTTAGATTTATCATGTCTGATATAGTTTTAGTTTCATGTCCCTGTGTTTCTTCATGTTCACGTCCTGTGTGTCTAATTAGTTCCACTGCCTTTGTTAACCCCCCACAGGTGTGTCTTATCACCCTGATTGCCTTCATCATGTATTTAAGCTCCCTTGTCTTGTCTCTTGTTGTCAGTTTGTCTGTTTCTGTCACACAGTAACAGCTAGTCTAGTCTAGTCTAGTCTAGTCTAGTCTAGTCTAGTCTAGTCTAGTCTAGTCTAGTCTAGTCTAGTCCTGTTTCTGTCTCATAATCTAGTCCAGAGTCCTTATAGTCTGGTTTTATTTATAAGAAATCCTTTTGAGTTGATTTAGCGTCTGCACCTGCCTTCCACCTGCAACACTGGGTCCTGCTACTTTAACAATCATAACCATTAAAAGTACATTTACTAGATTATTTAACACCATTTAGCAGAGCATTTTTTTAATGATATTATATTAATAGTAGGCGACAGGCTGCTGCATCCTAGATGCAGGAAGGAGCGCTATCACAGATTCTTCCTCCCAGCAGCCGTTAGACTGTATAACCATCACTCCTCTCAACAAACTGCTTAAGTGTTTACATCCCTGCTATATTTGCATAGTTTTCATGCACAAAAATATTGCACATCCCTCATAAGAACCCTATTCAGTTTGATAGTTCTGTGATTTTATCTGAACTTGACTAAAGTGCTTATATCCTGCTATATTTGCACAGTTTCTTATGCACATCCCTCTAACAGTAACCCTATTCATTTGGATAGTTCTGTGACTTTATCTGGTAATGACTTTTGATGATTGTACATTGTTTTACTAGTATCTATGCTAGTATTACTACATATGTTTTTGTGCGGCTGCATGGTGGCGCAGTTGGTTAGCACTGTTGCCTCGCAGCAAGGAGGTCGTGGGTTCGCGTCCCGGCTCTGCGGCCTCTCTGCATGGAGTTTGCATGTTCTCCCCGTGCGTGCGTGGGTTTCCTCCAGGTACTCCGGTTTCCTCCCACAGTCCACAGACATGACTATCAGGCTAATTGGGCTGGTAAATTGTCCTCAGGTGTGAGTGGGTGTGTGGTTGTTTGTCTCGTTCGTCTCTGTGTGGCCCTGCGATGGACTGGCGACCTGTCCAGGGTGTCCCCCACCTCTCGCCCCCTGACCGCTGGAGATAGGCACCGGCTGCCCCGCGACCCTCTGTGGAGGATTAAGCAGCTACAGAAAATGGATGGATGGATGGATGTTTTTGTGCCATGACGTTTTTGCTTTTAGTTTTCTATTTTACACATATCTTTTTGTTCTTGTGTGAATTAGTTTTTTTCTTTCCTGTAACTTGCTGCTGGTGCATCTAAATTTCCCCACTGAGGGACAATAAAGGGCTTTTCAAATCTATTCTGTTCTGTTCTATTCTAATAGTAAGGGGGCCACATCTTTGACTGTAACATCAAAGTGTAAAATGTACTTTTAGTGATTCTAGTATAAAACTCTCTTTTGTATGTAGATAAACAACCTGAACATATAGCGTTTTTCTAAGTCATGGACTCCAAAGCCCTTTTACACCCATTCATCCACACATTCACACGCTGATGGCAGTAAGCTACATTGTAGCCAGCTGTCATACACCAGGCACTACTAGACCCTGTGACCACCAGCAGCAGGCCATGTTAGTGAAGTGTCTTGCCCAAGGACACAACGACACAGTGACCCAGCCTGAGCTGGGATCAAGCCGACAACCCTCCGGTTGCCAGACAAACCTACTGAGCTGCTGCCTATAGGGACCTATCTACTGACAATAGATCTTTTGATTTAACACATCTCTTTCCCTTTTTCTGCCTCGATGTATAAAAACCCCTCTTTGTATTTACAGCATTTTGTGTTTTCCTGACCGTTCCTCTGCTGAACGTGGATCAGGACTTGTGTTATTTTCCTCTCCGGTCACAGGCGAAGACATTGGACCTCTGCTGCATCAAATACACATCAAGATATCCGAGAAGCACACTGTCTTCCTCTTTTACTTTCTTTCCTCTCTTTGCCTCTCCCTCCTTTCAAGAACACACATCATAATGAATTGAAGCAACTCGAGCGTGAAGTCAGTTCTAATTAATATTTCAAGGCATCCCGTACATTCCAGCCTGACCCACTCGTCTTCATTACTGTAATTAAGAGCAGGAGCAGTCGCGTGTGATGATTTTGCAGTTTTTAGTTGCTTTTTTACCCTCATCAGCAATTAAAATCTACCATAAAATGCATGCATTTACTTTGTTATATTATAAGTATAACAAATTAATTCATGTAACATAGAAAATCTAACTTTTTTTAAATTCTCTTACAGAAAACCTTATGATAAACCATTTAATTTTGAGTGGATTTGTTTATTATTAGCAGCTGAAGCGATAGTTGAGCTTCTTTCAGGCAAAGAGAGCGTGACTTTAGGACAACATGTAATTAAAGATGGTGTATAACAGTTCTATTTGGATTATTTTATTATAATTAGTCTGAAATTGTTGAGGACACTGCAGTGCAGCAAATGGACAATCCTCCTTTGGCTGAGTAAAACAAGGCAGTCTGCCTCATGATAGAGTTTTTATCTAGTAGCAGACTTTGCTTCTTGTGCTCTCAGATTAAATATTATGTGATATAAATTCCCCACACACACCTGCATGCGTTGCAGTGTGTGTGTGTGTGTGTTGAATATGGAAACGTAAGGTAATCAGAGGTTCAAACTAAACCATTGACTGCAACCTTGTAAATGATTTATGTATTTTGCTTGCTTGATGTTTTTTTAAGCATCTTTGGAACCTATTGAGGATTGCAGGTGTTAGTTTGGATCCTGTAGCAGTTGTCTGAGACCCAGAATGTCAGAATAAGTTTTACTTCTCTCTATTCAGGCACAATTAAAAAAAAAGACTTTTATTACAATTTCTTTGTATTTTCATACTCACGAAAATGAAATTGAGAAGAGCTCTTTAAAAACCTGTCGCTCTTGTGTCTGATTGAGATTTACCTGCTTAAATAAAGGGGAAATAAAATTAAACATTTTGAAAAACAACTTTTTAGATTTGAGCCACTTTAAAGTGATGCCCTGCTGGTCACTAACAGTTCAGCTCTGTGAGATAAAGGCTAAAGAAATATTGTTTTATGAGTTTTTTGATTTCTTTGATGTTCCATTGCATTTTGATAAAAGTTGTGCCTTTACTCAGGTTTTGTTGTATTTTGCATCCTTTGGTGGACTGATGACCTCTATTGGGTGAACGCCACCTCTTTCTTGTTCACCATGAAGACACTGTGGTTTGATGCACTTTCACCTGCATGTTTGCTCCATTAAATGAGTACATCTTTTTGTAAAATGCCTAAAATAGCAGACACAATAACCTACTAAAAGAGAGATATACATGCACCTGCTAAAAGGCTGCATGCTGTTAACACTAATTATGTTATTGCCCTTTAAATATCCAGTACAACATAAATATAGTTTAAGCGACTCCATAAAGGGCTGAAAAAAGAAAAGACAATGAGATAAAGGGTTTAAAAACATTTACACAGAAATAAAGGAGATTTAGATTAAGATACATTCGATTGGTAAATATTACAAAAAAAAGAGAAATGAATTGGATTCCCATACCTGTTTTTGTTTTTACTGACATGGAGTTACTATTTTTAATGATGTTTAAATCACTCTGTTAGTTTCCTACATCCTACAGTGTTTATGCTTTGTAGAAATTGATATTTTAACCAATTAATATCACACTTCTTCTATCTAATTTCAAAAACAGAATAAAATATTCTAATCTGAGTCAAAGCACAGCAAGCCGAGGTTTCCTGTGTAAAAGAAGCTGCCATTTCAGAACCATCGTTTTAATTTCCCCACCCTGGAGTGAAACAATCGTGCGGTTATAGCCTCAGAGTGTTTGCTACGTGTCACCATCAAAGTTCAGCTGTGGTGAATTCTCACCCAGCTAATAGATACAAGGCATTTATCAAACTGATGCCATCTGAAGGTAGACTTGGGACTGGTCTCCATGGAAACAGAGCTCCTTTACAAGCCTGAACCGCTATGTGGACCTTAAATTCACATTATGACCCGTCTTCATAGCTGACAACCCTTTACAAACCAACAGCTTCCAAGTTGCTGGCAGAAATTTTATGTATGATTTTAGAAATGGAGCCAGTTTAGCTCTCTATCCTCTCTGTGGCGCTCTCCTGTATCACATGAACTTCAGTGTTGTTGTGTATTCAGTTGAAAATGTGCCCTTGAATTTAAATGATTGATCATATAGATTTGTGCTGTAATTCACCTCAGAGTGAACATGAGTGGGGTTGGCTTAAATAAACCGGACCTCTTTAACCCTTTGACTGGTAGGTTAACCACTAGAGCCCCTCCCTCCTCCGCTCTCCTCTGGTCTCTCCTCCCAGCACTTCTTCATTCATTGATCCAACTCACCTGTTACCAGTCCCACTGATCCTACTTAAACCATCCATCACTCAGCTGTTATCCCTGTTTAGAGTTGTGTGTGTGTGTGTGCGTGCGTGCGTGCGTGCGTGCGTGCGTGTGCGTGTGCGTGTGCGTGTGCGTGTGCGTGTGTGTGTGCGCTTTCTTAAAGTATTCAGATTTCTGTTCTTTCTTCCTTCCTTTTATTTTGGATCCTCAAACCCAAACTGTGACAGAAGCATGAACTGATCTAATGAGGCCAAAACAATATTTATATTTAAAAAAATCAGGGATATTTGAGTAAAATAAAACTTTACTAACATTTTTATTACCTGAACTTGATTTTTATTTGTTTTATTACCAGTTTACACTGCCCCAAATAAATTAAAGAATTGCTAAATAAAACTACGGTGACTGGTTTTTTTTTTTTTGCCCTCCAAAGTCATGATGCATTTATTAAAATTAAAAGCCTATCATTCCTTAAAGAGATATAAATTAGCCTCCACTTTTCATGCAAGAGTTTAAAATCAGAATTGTTTTATTGAGCTACTTTATAGCTGCTCTTGTTAAATATTGTGCACAATCTCATGCAATAAAATGAAACCGATGTTATTTATTCTCTGCACTCAAACCTTTAGAATAATTGGTGTAAAAAACACATGAAAAATATCATCTGTGGGCCAAGTCAAGGCTGCAGAAACCGCCTTCCTCTGCGAAGAAGCAACATCTTTAGTTGTCTCTTCCTCCCTCTCTCTCTCTTCTCTCTCTCTCTCTCTCACACACACACAAACACACACATTCAACTAATTTTATATTGTGATGGTGTGGGAGCCAGATTCTTATGACACTAGAATGTTCCACAGCCTCATTACGAGCTTGGCCGGCCAGCGCTGCTCAAATATTAAAGCCAGCGGCTATCAACCAACTGTCACTTCGCCTCAGCCCTGCTTTCCCCGTGTGTGTGTGTGTGTGGTTTTTTTTTAATTTTTATAGTGTGTGTCTATGTGTCAACAATAACCAGAGATGGGAGCATAAGAAGAGAGATCTGTTTGAAAGCAGAAGCCAAAACAGGAAGAGAAGCTCAGATTTTGGGACGTTAATTCTGTTTCTTGCTATGTTGAGTCTCTGGAGAAAACCTGGTGAAACGTGAACCTTGCACGGCTTCGAAAATATGCCAGAAATCTCAAATCTGTTCCTGTTAGAGCGTGCTACTCCGACTTGTTCAGTCTTTATTTTTGCTCCCAGGCTGGTTGTCATGTGACCCACGGACACCATTATCATGTGACCTAGATTTAACAGTTTGAATCACTGGGTGGAAGCGCAGTGTGTCACACTCGACCTCAGCATCATGTGGACTCTGTCGGATCACATGACCTGCACCCAGTAACCCATTCTGATACCCCTGAACTCAGTCTGGCCTTTTGGCCAACCTCCTGAGGGACGATGCTGCACACCGACACCGACACGGAGACGTAGGAGTAACGCGTGTACTCACCACACATTGCACCAGGGGGGAAGCCAAGGACTCCTTTGTTTCTTCTCTTTATCTGAGCATGTTGTCAGTGTTTTCCTCTCCTTCGTCCCACTTGGTTCTTTCTTCTTCTCCTCGTCCTCCTCCCCCTCCCTTTCCCCCGTTTTACCGCTGCTCTTCAGGTCCAGCTCTGTCGCTGGTGGGGAGAATCCAGGTGACACACACACACAGACACACAGACACACACACACCTCTGAGTGACTGAAAATTCACTGGCTGAAGTGGCTTCAAAGCCCAATGCAAATCAATACTCACATAAGCATACAAGGAAACACCGCTGATATCCTCGACGGTACTCGCACCCCCTCGCTGCCCCACATAAACCCACAGCTGGTCTATCCACAGCTGGATGGAGACTGTGGTATTGTGTCGGACTACGCAGCTGGTTTGAGAAATCACTGGTTTAAGTTGGAGAGAAGGCAGTTCCTAACCCAGCAACCTGGTCCCAATGTAGAGATCATCCTTCATACTGATGCCAGTTAAGTCTGTTTTAGGCCAATCAGACTTTTTCTTTTAATCAATCCAGGACCAAATAGCTGTAATGTATACCTCAGGGGTGTTGGTTGATCTCACCTGGCAGTGATTAGAACAGAAGGATGTCAGTCCAACAAATAAATCTGTCTTCAGCTCTTAAATCCAGTCTTTATCTTTGTACTCCACATTAAGGTCCCGGTCTTCTCTCTGTGGTCACTACTATCCCTAAAGGGTCGTGCAGATGTCCATAAATCCTCCAGGAAAGCAAGCCCAGCTACTTGTTAGGTCTTGTTGTAATTTGCGGCGACATCCTTTTGGTCATCGTCTGACGCAGGTTGCCTGTTGAGCTGTAAGAATCCTTTAGAATAGAAAATCTGCTGTTCTTTCCAGAACGGCATCAATATTTAACAGGATCCTCTCTGCTTCTTTCTGTCACACTTAAGGTTTCCACATCCCCATTGTTGGGTTTCTGTCTATATCGTCATTTGGCTGCTAAATGTTGCTTTAATCCAGGGTTTATTTAGGGCGGTTCTTGTTACCTTTTTGTCTTCTCTCTTTTCCTCTCATGGTGTCCTTTGGTCAGCCTTCCTGAAGCTTCCTTTCCCATATATGCAGACTTCAGTCATGCTCTCTCCCCTGTAGCATGAGGCAGTCACTCAGGACTCGAGGAAGAGCTGGAGAAATTGTTCATTTAGCCGGCCCTTGTGACCTTTCCAGCTCCACGTCCACAGTCCACCCTGCAGCAAACCTTCATTCAACCTTCCCTCAGCCAGCTTCAGTCATACCAAACACTTAACTTTCTAAACTCACCCTCTTTCCTCCTTCTTTTCTCTCCCTATAGCGAGCTGATTCACTCGTCCTATTTCCTCACTATAGTGGCAGCCTCCGTCCTCATCCTGTCCTCCGTCTGTCCAATGACAGCTCAATTCTGGTCAAGTCCTCGCTGGTTTTGCTCCATATTCTCCTCAGTGTTCCTCTAGCTCTCTGTCTGCTGCTCCTCTTGCATGCAGAATACAGTGTCTCCTCTCTCTGCTGTGCTCTGAGTCATACTGCTCCCTCTCTCCTCCCTTTTTCCTTCCAGAAGCTTGAAAATGTTCCTCTCTTTTATTTTTTTTGGGAGCCTTGGTGTTCCGGCAAGCCGTCAGGATTCGTTCAGCCTTTCTTTCTATCCAGGCTTTGAATCCTGCTGAGACTAACAGAAGGGTTGCCGGTGGATAGACAGTGAAGCAGAAAGCCCCTATCTACCCAACAGACAGAAGAGTTTGCCTTCAAATGCTAGCCTCATCTGAGCGTCCTTGGCAAATGTCTCAACCTGATACCAGGTGACTTTCTCTCCTTCTGGTTCTTCAACCTGCAGCAAAACAAAAATATAATTCAACACTATTATAAATGTTCTCTGAAAACACACACACATAAAAACCTGAGAGGAAAAAAAGAACGCAGGAGGAGAAGAATGTGCATGAAAAAAAGAGATGCCCTCAGGAAGTGTGGAAGTGACAGCAAAGGAGATCCTAATGGAGAGAGGAAGCAGGGAGGAGGATGAGGAAAAGGGGGCGGAGGAGGAGGGAGCTTGTGTGTGGGTGGAATGGAGAGGAGACTGTGGGATGGATACAGAGTTAAGCAAAAGTGAGAGCTAGCCAGGTTATGAGGGACGGAGAGGACAGGGGGCACGTGGCCGTACGAAGGGACGGTGTTTAAGGATGGATGAGTGGTTTGGCAGGTTGACTTCTGAAAACGTCAAGGGAATCTTCCAAACAGCTGTCATGAGGGGAAAAAAGGCCTCATGCGTTGTTTATGATTAAAACTAGAAGCATTCATTCATTTGGTGTTTTACCTGTGTTGTGATGCTCTCTTTGACAGCTCCCTTTCTCTGGTTCCCTCTCTCCTCTCTCTTTCTGCTGCAGCCTCAGTCTGTGCTATCACTAAAATGCAGCATCCCTCTTCCCTCCCTCCACCTCCTCTCTGTCTCTCCCAATCTGTTTCCCTCATTTCCCTCCATACTCCTTCTATATTTGCCCTCCTCTGCCTCTGTCTCGCTCCCTCCATCTCATATGTTCACTCTTCTCTTCTCCTGTCCCTCCCACACTCCCTGTCTCTTCTTTCTCCTCATATTCCAAGTAGCACCTCTCCACCTCCCTCTATTTTTTTGTACCCCTCCCCTAACTGAAGGAAGCTTCGAGAACACGGTGGCCAGACTCGGAGAGGAAATCTCCCAACACCATTCATAACACTACAGCATGAATTATGCACACACAAATACATTCATATGTTTCCAAATGTTTGCCTATAGAGAGAACCTGAGCGCAGGCTCTCTCCTTCCAGCTGGAGGGCAAAAATAGAACATCCTGCTTAAAAATGCAGGGTTTTGTGAAGCATACAAACCCAAGTACTGTCTCTAAACCAGCCACTGAAAGCAATGACAATAGAAGTTGTTTTTAAACAATGAAATATTGAAGAGAATCTAAATTTAGCACACACTCACATGAATGCAGGAGCTTCATGTCTTCATTTCCAGGGCTTCTGCAGCGCTTGCTCCTAATTTTTGCCTCATTGTCTCAGATTTCCCACTCATAGAAAATCCCAGTCAGACTCAGCAATTTGGAAACACTTTTTAATTTTTAAAATGTTTTAAACAACACAACAGATAATCCCACAGAGATAAAACAACCCTCATTAGAGGTCCAAACCGTTTCTTTAATCCTTCAGGGATGTCCTGTTTGGACGGCTCTCAGATCATGACTCAACCATCACAAAACATTTTATTATTTTCTCCTCTGTTGATTGGATTGTTTGCTTTTGAGGCACAAAGACAACTTCCTGTTAGCCTCGAGTCACGAATTGCTGTCTTGATGTTTTTCTGTTAAAGAAAAGAAAAGGAAAGGAAAGGAAAGAAAAGAAAAGAAAAGAAAAAAAAGAAAAGAAAAGAAGAAGCACCAAAATAAAGTTGGATCATGCAACACCTGGAAAAAAAATCAACTGATGTACTTTTAAATTATTTTGTAAGGACAGTGTCCTATTCATTTATATGGAGACTTAAAACATACATCACAGCAAGCCACCAGAAGGCATAGGGCTTATTTAGGCTTCAACTTCTGTGTTTTTATTATATATGTTGATTTTCCATACTGGGTTGTATGGTGGAGCTATTGTTAGCACTGTTACCTCACAGCAAGGAGGTTGTGAGTTCGCATCCTGGTCTCTGAGTGGAGTTTGCATGTTCTCTCCATGCATGCATGTGTTTTCCACTTCAACTTCCTCTCACAGGCTGAAAACATGCTGGCTAGGTCAATTGGTGACTCTAAATTGTCCCTAGGTGTGAGTGAGTGTGAATGGTTGTCTTTATGGCAATCTGTGCAGGTTGTCCCCCACTTCTTGCCCCTTGACCGCTGGAGTTAAGCACCAACTGCGACCGTCTGTGGAGGATGAAGCTGTAAAGAAGATGGATGGATTCCCCAAACCAGTGATCATCCAGCCAGGTCTACATCCACTCAGAAGCTCATCTGGGTCATGAAATATTAAATAATGATCAGATTGTGCACAATCCAATTCAGGAATCAAATTATTGACAATAGTCCATCAATATGCACACAAATAAAATCAATTGTTCTCATCGCTCCTCATTCTAAACATGGCTGCCTGATGTTACAAGAAGCTCTCACAGCAGTTCCTGAGTCTTCAGTCTCAGCTGAACACTAACGGTTTAGACATCTAGGACCCTAACTCATTGTTCAACTCATGTTTTTTTTATTTAGTTCTCATTTATCATAATTATTTATCACACTATATGCATCAAATATGCACATGCATCAAAGTTTTTTCAAAACGGAACATGGAAAAGTGTTGACGCCTTTAAAAATCAAATAGTTGATGAAAGTATTTTTATTCTAAATCCAGCAGACTGGTCATATTTACCAGAAAGGCGACTGACTCTGTCTGCTTGCATGGAGTTATTTGTCTGGATGCCCTGTGAGCATGTGTGCACATGAGTGTGAACTATGATCTTATAGTTGTGTTAAAATGTGTGTGTGTGTGTGTGTGTGTGTGTGTGTGTGTGTGTGTGTGTGTGTGTGTGTGTGTGTGTGTGTGTGTGTGTGTGTGTGTGTGTGTGTGTGTGTGTGTGTGTGTGTGTGTGTGTCCAGCTGGTTTTGGCTTCCAGCATCACCCAGTAGCACCATCTGCACAGCCAGCCAGATAAGAAGAGTGAAGATATTTCATTATATGTGAATAAAGATAACATCTGAACATTTTGCTTTCTAGATACGACTTCACGTTTAATCCTTTAACACCCACAGCAAGAGAAAAGCAAGGAAAATATTATAATTTTTGCATTTCTATGTTTATATTCTTTCTGTTGTGTTAAGATGATTAAAAATTAAATGAACAGAGGGGTTGAGCTAAAGAAGGACACGAATACAAACATCTGCTTTACTAAAGGATAACTCAGTGATTATGTAACACTTATCAGGGCATGACACATGTGTCAAAACATTTGTTTTTGTTCATATCTTGTATACTTTTTAAAAATAAGATTTAAATTCAACTCAAAGGAGAATTAATCTACTTTTCTCTCCACACTCCCTGTTCTGGTAGAGGATAGCGTGGATCGATGGAGACATCCAGGCATTCATTTTCAGGATCAGAATTGTCTATCGTCTCTGGCTAGATAGATAATTAATGTCACTGTTAAATCATCGGCTGGTAAAGATTATTGTCAGTTATTTTTTCTGTTCTTCCTCTCGCTGTTCTCTGCTGTCATCCTATTTTATTCACTGTCAGTTTTTAATTGGCTTCCTGTATTTTAATTCAGCAGTTCAATGAACTCGAGTTACTATCAGAGCTGTCATCAGACGGTCCTTTAAAATCACCCTGACTGGGCTAAAGATAGTAGGACACTAAAGCAACAATAGGCAGACATGTAAACCTCTTAAAAAGGTCAAATAAATGTATGAGTTTGTGTTTGATTTGAAACACAAGATCTGCTTCTTTTTTCCCTCTTTTCTGTAAATTTGGGTCATCAGTAGCTAACATGAGGCTCTGCAGCGCCTTCATGTGTTGATGTTTGGGACTGCAGGGGGAATATTTTATCAGGTGTTTCGCCTTTAGCTCAGCCTGAAAGAGGGGCATCAACAGAGCTCAGGTTTAATGCACACAGGAAATGGTTTTGTACAAATGTGCATTAAATAAAATATATATTGATGCCATGGAAGAAACTGTGCACTATGATTTTGCCTGGATAAATAAAAGCTCATGATGAGGCTAAAAGAACTTTTCAAGCAGAAACAATGAGAAAGTCAAACGCTTGTTTTGATGATATGGTTGTGAATAGGGTAATTAATGAAACAACACGTTATGAAACAGAACTAACTCATGTTCTGCCATGAGTCATTGCACCGATTTTGATTTCCTTTATAAACTTTTATTGAATTATACAGAATTTTTTTTTTTTTTAAGAAAATAAGATACATTTAGGTACTTTTGTGATTATATTACATGAAATAATTGTTGATAATGTCACAGATTTTACAATTAACTCAACAATGTATTTGATCCTGATGATGATCGTCCCAGAATGCAACATTTTACTGTCCCATGATTGCATGAGTATGTCTCCTAAAAAGCATGGAAAAAATTAGCAAACTAGTGCAGCTAATGTTGCCATCGCTAACTGGTTTACTCCATGTTGACACTCTACTTAGTGATGCATGAATCTTTTACTTTAAAATGAAAACCTCAGAAGAAAAGCAGCTCTAAAATGTGTTTTTTCATGATCAGGTTGAGCTAGTGAAAAAGAAAATGTTTTTTTTAATAAAATGTGGTGTTCAGTGCTGAACTCTACCAGCTTTTAGTGGTTAAAAGATTAAATATGACTGCCTCCCTGTGGCTGGAAATGTAATCTTTTTTTTAGTCAGTGGTGTCACATCCTGGTCCTTTAGGGCCACTATCCTACAGGTCTTGTTCCTGACTTGTTGATTGACCTGTTCATTGTGTCCTCTAGTCCTACAGAAGTCTGTTCATTTAAATCAGGTGTGTTGAAGCAATGAACATGTCCAAAACATGCAGGATGTTGGTCCTTGAGGCGCTCCTTTGCTCCCCAAATTAAATGACTGTGCATTTATTTAACCACTAAAGTGTTTTTTTTTAATGTAACCAAATGCACACAGGTGGAAATGAATGTTTAGAATCAGAGCATCAACTATATGTTTGTCTGCAAAGTAATAAAAACGTGCATTTCATTCATCTGACTCCTTTACATGTGGCTCTCAGACGCTGGACTCTGTTCAAGTCTGTTCATGTTTTTTTGTCTAAACATCGTTCATGAAACTAGAAAACTGGATCTCCTCACTCTCTAAAAAGGATTTGTTTATTTCATCTTAAATTCCCAAAATAAATGTCCATCGTTCTCCAAAACTTACTGCAAAACTTGATCAAATTTACAATCAAGTTGTTTTTAATGGTTATTATTTGGAGTTACTCACTGTAAATAAAGGGTTTAAAATATTTTTTAAACTTAGAACAATTCTATTTCTTATAATTTAGTAAAATAATTTGGTTAGAAGTTTTGAGTGTGCTGAACTTGGTCGACACATCTGGAAACCATTTAATAGTCCACTATGAAGGCTTGATCATAAACATTCACTTTACTTCCTGTTGTGACAGAAATATAACTGAGGTAAAGAATGTGCTCCGCTGAGAAAACAGAAAAGAAAACCAGAAGGCAGGTTTGCAATAAACTTTATTTAAATCAGAGGCATCCTGTGCCTTTAAATTTCTTTATGTACTTAATGCAGAAACATTTGAATTCATCCACTGTACAAAATGTCCAGCATTTTCAAGTTAAAGGTCAACTACATTCATTCAAAATGGTTCAAAATGATTTAGAACGTGTAAAAAACATAAATCTGTTCAAACTGATGTGGTTTTAAACTACAAGCTTACTCACCTTAGTAAAGAACTGGATAAACTTTTTGATCAGACCAAATAAAGAAAGTTTTAACATCAAAGTCTGGTTCTGTATAGTGACTTTCTTTGGGATACAAAAGAAGACAAATCGGTTTGTAAATCAGAAGAAAAACACAAACCATAAAAATGCTTTTGATTTCATCACTAACCACAGATCACTCCAACATCCTCCCTGTGTGTACAGTTGTGTTTGCCCACCTTTGACCTCTTGCAGTCCAGCAGCGTCCTCTCCCCACCCTCACACTCCACATCGTCCAGCAGGACCCTGACTCTGCTGTCCGCCGCTCCCAGGGCCGCCCTCTTCATCACGGCCAGTGAGGTTGTGAAGCCGAGCTGTCGACACACCACCGTTCCAGCTTTGATGGTGAAAAGGTCGTCGCACACCGTTCCCCACTCGCCCCGGATGAAGATCTCCACCCTGCCTCGATCTGACAAACCCTCAGCGCTCACGAGTCGCACTGAGCCAGCTGGCAGCCGTCGCCCTCCTCTTCCTCTCTTGGTACCTCTGCCTCTGGGCTTCTTGTTCACTTGGTTGCCTTCTCCAAAACTTCCCTCCTTCTTTCCAGGCAAAAACATCTCAGCCCGTGCTTTGGGAGCTGTGGTGCTGTTTGGTGTTTTGATTGGTTTTTGGCTTGAATAAGGAGCCCATGTTGTTTTTAAAGGGATCGTAGTAGTCTCGGGTCGTTTCTGGGACGTGGACGGAGTAGGAGGAGGGTTTAGCGGTCGGGTGGGGGTACCAGTAGAGTACTGAAGAGGTCTTACGTATCTTTTAGTTGAAGGTACGGTGATGGTGGGAGTTTGAGCAGTCCTAGAGAAGGCTGCAGTCATGAGCGTTGCACGATAACCTGAGGGAGAGACAGAATCACCCTCTTTATTTGAATTTAACTGAATGTAATCTTGTGCTGAAGGAGATTCACTAAAAGTGTGGCATTCTGGGAAATTAACTTATTTGTTTTGTGGGTAAAATAATAATAATGATCATAAAAAAAAACAAGGATAAAACTCTCAGCAGAAAACTAGCCTGCTAAAAAATGAAAGATTTGGCTAAAGCTTCTTGACTTAGTAACTTTAAAAGAACATTTGACTCAAGTTAGACATTTAATTTGTCTGATTTATAGTATTTATTCTGTTTATTTAAGAATTCAGATGAATAAATTGTACAATAATTTATGGGAATGTTTATTGCACGCAAGAGACCGGTATGTTTTTGGCCTATTACTTTAAATCAACACTATCCAAGATGGCCTCCAGTGTTTCAACGTTAGCAAACACATAAAACTTGTTCAGTTTTACAAAGATTGAGATAAAATTTCATAGTGATGGATGATCTTTGTTCCATTAAGCCAATCCTGTCTGTCTTTTTACAAAATGCCTCATAAACCGCTGGACAGATTATAATAAAACTCATTCAAATGCAACTGATTACCATTAGGCTGAATGACTGACAACCTCTTCATTTTAGAAAACACAAACATGGCTATAAATCTGTCATGAGCTCAAAGTTTGGCGTAGCAGCAGCTGAAAGTTACCCTTAGCCTTCTGTCTGCAAAATATCTCAAGAACAACTGAATGGATTTTAATGTAAACATAACAGTGTACATGTAAATTAAATATGACCTTTTTCTAGTGTTACAGATTACTGGAACATTCTCATTCAATTATCTCAACAGAGTGGAAGAAAGTTTGAAAAGCAAGTTAGAGGTTTAATTTAAAATATGGGAGGATGTTTGAAACACAGAGCTTTTTATGCTGTGGGTTAAAACAAGCATCAGTTTTATTCTTAGACATTAATTTAACATGTGGTGAATGTCAAGTCTAGTTAGGGGTTTGTTTATGTGTTAAATTATTTTTCAACAAAGCAAATGAAGTAAATAGTCTTTGCACAGGATAATGGGTATTAATATTCACACATAAACTATTGATCTCCTCCAACTATGTCAAAAAGGTGGAAAATAACCAAAATGTTAAACGACTGCTTTGACTAACATATCAAACTGGTTGTTTAAGGCGATTTTACTGTGAAGAAACAAACACAGACACAAGGATGATTGTCCGAACTGAAGCTGATGCAGAAGAAATATTTATTCAAAATAAATAATCTTTGGTTTAAATTAAAATTGTGCAAATATTCAACAAATAAAAAAAGCACCATTTGTCCTGCTAGAGACTTTTGCACCAGCCGAAACAATAAAATCATATTATCAGGTTTAAATAAGAAATAATGTCCATGTCACGCATTTTTTATTTAGGGACAACAAATTTGTTTTTTAATATAACAAGAAAATTATTGTTGTTTTTTTACTTCCAATATCTTTTACAGTAACTACTGTTTTAGTTGTTCCCGCCTTCATTTTCCTTTCATCCAATGCAAGGATGTTGCAAAGTGCAAAAACTGATAAAGAGTGTCAAATTTGAAGTTCTAAATAAAAAAACGAAACAAAATGAAAACAATTACAAAATAAAATTACCAAAAAATGATCGTACACATAAACCTTCATTCTAATACTAAATTCATGAATGAGTTCCAGTTTGACCTCCTTGTATTTGACCGTAAAAAGCAGCTCCAACCAGATTTCAAACACAGCGATCATCGAGGTCATTTAACCAGTTATCATAAAAGCTAAGCTGCTTGTTTAGTGCAAAAACTTTAACTTCAAAACTTATACTAGAGTAATGTTAACTTACCTAATAAAGTGTTAAAGGGTAAAGCAAGAGAAGAGTGCAGAAACCACAGCCAGCAGGGCTGGTGCTGGTGGCCTCTCCCCGTACCAAAGTGTGTACTGGTGTCGGTGTGGGTCTACTGTTAGCATCTGACCCAGACCCTGGTGGATCAGTAGAGCTAGTGAGATAAACACATGCACCGTTAGGCCTACCAGTTGTTGCAGTTGTAGCTGGATTAACCAGGCCCGCCTGGACAGTTGTTGGTGTTCCTGTTGCAGTCGTTTGTGTTGTTGCTCTACCAGGAGGGCTTGTTGCAGGTGTTTTTCTTGCTGTTGGCGGGAGCCTTTTTCTGGTCTGCCTTGTTGGGATTGGAGGTTTTATGATTATTATTGGTTTTCTTACAGTCTGTTTTCTGGTTGTTGTAGTTTTTGCGGTGGTGGTTGTGGGAACAGGCGTTGTGGTCGGTTTCTTGTTGATGACAAACTCTGCAAATAGAAGAAAAATAAATTAATGGTTATTTGTTGACTGTGCCAAAGGCCTGTTTGGGAGAATATTTCTTCCCTTTTTTGTCTGTTATGTTTGAATGAAGAGTTAATCTCATTGATTGAATGCAAATAGAAACAAGTCCTGGAACCCCCCCCCCCTTCTGCAGGAGATAAGTCAGGGTAACCAAAACATTTACCCACAAAGCTAGTCTCGTGTACAATGAATATAGGTTCTTTTTTTTAAATCTTATTATAAAGGTTTATTATTTTATTTTTATTTTTATTATTTAGAAGTGGGGTTCTGTGGAAACGTTATGAGCAACTGGTATTTAACCTGTTATAAAATGCTTTTGGAATAGCCACAGTTTGGAGAAACAGAGATTGGTTCTCAAACAGATGAGCTAATGGCTAGTTGCAGAAAAGCCAAGGCCAAACTGGATTCCTCTTCATATCACATTATGCTGTTTATTTGACTTTTTTTTTTTTTTTACCACAATTGTGTAAGTAAGTCAAGATTTTGAATAAAAAATAAAGTAAAATAAAAACTCTAGAGTTTTATAAGGCCAAAATAACTGACCAATTTGGCTTTCCATACATCCACCTCTCTCCATCTGGCTCACCATATCAGGACAAGCCTTTCCATTCTGCTGATTGAAAAAAACAAAGAGGTCCTCAAGCTCCTGTGAACTAATTATGCTTTGGTGCTTTAGATCATTTATTTCTTCACTCTTTTTCTGTCAGTCAGCAAACAGAAATTTACAATATTAGTAACAGTTATTCCAGACAAAACTTTATGAAATTCTGCCTGGAAGTGTTACACAATGAACAGAAGTGCTGCAGCTATAACTCCCTTTGAAAATAACAATAGAATTATATGTAAATAATAACCATGTGTTTGCATGAAGCATTATTATTTTCTTTAAGAAAAAGGTAAAGATGGCACCTTGTCACTCACTCTGTGATTAGTTATTAGCTCAGTTTCTCAGAAGTCGTTCAAAGAGTGAGCCAAAAAAAAAAAGTTTATATTAACTGTTCCTAAACTTTCCACAGAAACCAATTTCAAAAGATTAGAAAACATTTTTAAATCCATTTTTATCCATATACTTCTGCTAAGGTCAAAATTAGTTCAGGATTTGAGGCTCCTTGAAACAAGTACACCTGTCAGACGTTTGGACACACTCACTCAGACTTTTCACTTTAAAGCGAGTTCTGAAATCTACTTTCTTTAGGAAAATAGAACAATAAATGAGTTTTTATCAGCCACACATTGTATCCTCAAAGTATGATCACAAAAGAAATGATGAGCTTTAATCTAATAATGCTCATATAACGCTTTCATATTCATCAGTTGCTCTTTATTTTTTCTAATGAGCAACAATAACTGTATTTCTCACCTTCTTTAGGTTGGAAGTGAATGAGTTTTCCTTTTATTTTAACAGGTAGAGGTTTGACGCTGCATTTTCCCGGTGGAGCTCGTCTGCGTGGTCAAAAGAGGAAAAGAAACAATAAGTTTGCAATAATATCACAGTGTGTCCGAGCCTTTGGTATCAACTCTTTGAGTCATTTTACATCTGTGTTGGAGCAGCGATGATGTGCAAACATACCTGGAAGGATCCACAATCTTATAGATGACTCCTGATCTGGCTGTGGCACTTGGAACTCCAGTGGATAAGAAATACAGTTCACCTAAAGACAGTTTAGAAAGGAAGGGGAGGGGAAATGTGACCATGTGGGATAGAAAATAACAAAACAGAGAGGTAGATATTTACCTGCTTCATCCTCGGCAAAAGAGATGATGTATCTGTAATAACTGTTGATGAGTTTGGGAAACCTGCAGGTCTGGTCCGTCCCCATACAGATCTCATTATACAGCCATTTACCGGTGGACTCGTCCTCCTTCAGAGACATCAGACGCCTAAACACAAACAGACGCACTTAAATAAATGAACACATGCACAAATATCCTTAAATCCCATGTTAGTGTTTAGGAATTTTCTAAATTGTGGATTCAAAATAAGCGACTCCCACCCGCTCATGAAATCTCCAAAGATGTAGAGGCCGTTGAGGTTGGGCATCTGACAGCCTCTGTAGACGTATCCTCCGGTCACGGACTTGCCTAACTTGTGGGGGTAGTCAAAGATCGGCAGGACGTCGTCTGGAAATGCATTTTATAACAAATAGGTTCACCAAATTATTAAGACAAATGTAACCACTTCACTCAGTCTTTAAGTTCTTTATAACGTTTTTTGTATTTTTTGTGTAAATATTTGATCAGCTTTTTCAGAGCGACACTCACCTAGAGAGGAGTTTTGACAGAGCTTGCGATCGTAGCAGCTGAAGCCTTCTTTGGCCCTCCATCCGTAGTTTCCTCCTTTAAATAAATGTAATCACAGTAGAGAGAATTTAAAAGACTTTTTCTCCAACTGGGACAAAAATAGTTTAGGATACAGAGAGTCTTTATATGGAAATGTTTCATGAGCTGTAATTCATATTTTGTTGTATTCTTTCTTTATTAGCAGATTGGGTTCATTTTAACAGGCAGATGGAGGTTAAACCTTGATGTCTGAATCAGAAGAGTTTGCACATTATGTTATAATGTGCAAATATTTCATTTTCATTGTGAAATGGATAAATTGAGATTACAAACAGGATTGATTACCGTTTTGCAAAAATAGTTACGTTTTCTTGAAACAAGATCAGTTGAACGTCTCTGATAAGACTAAGATATCTTGAAAAAGTGAGTTTTTTAATGATAGTCAATTTGTGAATCTGAAGACCCACTACTGAACACAAGTGAAAACATAAATGTGCAGAATTGTTTGCTGTAGCTGAGTTATTGTAGGTAATAAGATGTTTTTCTCCAGGCTTAAAAAATCTATTAGTACTCCAATAAATATGCTGTTGCAAAAAAAAAAAAAGAAAACTACCGGCAAGAATTTTCACTCCAAGTCTCTGATAACAAACGCTAGAAAGAATTAATGTAAAAAATCTCTCTCCTGATCCTACCTTTAACAATAATGTCTATTTCTTCAAATTTGTTCTGGCCAACGTCGCCACAAAACATCCTGCCTCTGCCGGCGCCTGTAACGAGGTCACCGCGGTCAATGGAGCAACGCCACATGTTGCGAACGCCATAAGCATAAATCTCTGCAACAAAAAGGACAGATGAGAGAAAGAGAGTCAATTACAGCCTTTTAAATTCTACAGAAACTGTAATAAAGATGTCAAAGTTTACAGTTCTGGAGTGAAAAGATACTTTTCTTTGTTCACAAGGCAAAATAAAGTCCAGTCATCACATTTTCAGAGAGGTTTTTAAGCTAAACTATATTGTGCTGCATGTAAATCTTCCCTCCCTCCGTCTAGAATATGATGAAACAGTTTGAACTGAAGGGATTTACCAGGCTGTGCTCCTGGTTCCCCAATGAACGGGTTATCAGAGGGGATGCTGTACGGAGCACCATCGTCATTGTTGTCCACATCAATACGCAGAGCTTTACCGAGAAGAGCGGACCTGTTGGAAAAAGATACATTCTTCTTATTATTATTCTTCAAGGGATGCAAAAATACATTAACTAGCTTTCAAATACGGTGGCAAGATGTTTGTTTTCAGTAGCAGCTCATGCCAAACCTGAAACTGCCAGCACATATTCAGTACTTTAAAGTTAAATCCATTAAAGGAATTCTACTGACTTGTTTTGTGAATTTCCAAACTTTCCAAATGGATCTCCAGCTCGTCCCCCATCTCCTATGAAGATGTACAGATATCCATCATGACCAAAGAGCAGCTGTCCTCCATTATGATTAGATGCTGGTTCCACCACCTCCAGGATGGTCCTACAGCAGGAGACGCATCAGGAGGATGTGTGTGTGTTGTTGACCTGCATGAACACTCTGTCAGCGCAGATGTGAGGTCTTACCTCTCAGAGGAGTGGTCCAGCTGGTTATCATCGTGTTGCGAGAGCGTGAACTCGCTGATCCGTATCCTCTCCTGCTTCTTGACTGACACGGAGTAGTACACATAAGCTTTTCTGACTGCGGTAAACCTAAACACAGAAGAGATGCTCATTTTAAATACCTTAATTGTACATCTCGTCATAGCACTGAGGCATTTTCTTCTAAACATAGTGCAAAAAAAAGGCACCCCTTGGTTGTGGTCAGAATCCTCACGTTAACAGAAGTACGAACCTTGGATGCAGGGCCATGCAGAGGAATCCTCTCTCGTCTCCGGTCCACGGCGATGTGAGCACAGCCTGGGTGAGGTTAAGGAAAGGACGGTCGATCCTGGAGCCGTTGGCCAGATAAACCCACACATAACCCAGCTGCTCTGCAACAAAGAAGCGATGGCTCCCATCATCGGCGTGGATCATGGCCACTGGGTTGCGGAGACCGTTGGCGACTTCCTGCAAACACAACTCCAGGCAGCCTTTAGGATCCTCACGCACGAGGCCCAGGTTAGCGTTCAGTTCTGGAGAAAATACAGGAAATTAAAGATTAAATAAACAGTTTTAATCTCATTAAGGAAGGGAAAATAACAAAATGTTTATCTTCAAATTACATGGTTTCTGAATATGAAGTGCATTAATTAAAGTAAATAACACAGCTGCCAGATAAAGTTTAAAATAACACGTATCCACTTAAAAACAATCACTATTATTACTTCTTTTTTTTTGTCTGTGGGATTGTTTTTTTTTTTTGCTTTATCTCAACTCACTCATACCTGCATTCGTCAACACATTGGGGTAGCAGTACTGTTTGTCCTTCAGCTCTAAAAAGTCACAGAACCTCTTGTGATCTTCCTCTATTGTGGCGGTCAAGTTAGCAAACTGCTGTGGGCTCCCCAAGTCCTCCAGGAGGAGGCTGAGTGTGTAGCGACACTGCCGCCAGAAGTCAGAGCAATAATCCCTGCACAGTCCAGGCAGGACCCGCATGGGCGTGTTGGCATCCTCAGCATCATACAGGTGGGCAGCGTATGGGGCACACTCCTGGAAACGAAAAGAACAAAACAAAAAACAGTTTAATCGTTTGCAGAAATTCAGGAATTTCAGTACCTATCAGTGTGATGTATGCTTATTTGTGCAGCTCACAACTAGAAGACTGAATTGTTTATGAATCCTGGCAGTGCTTTGGTCAGGCGTGGATTATATACAGCTCAGTAAAAATGGATCCAAAGCAGGTCCACTCAGTGATTAAGTCACAACCACACTGTCCACACCCAAAATGGCAAGCTTCAGGCAAGAAGGAAGCACAACCCCCAAACCATCATGTGGTCAGCTTGGGCATTTTCACTGAGTGTGAGACCGTCATGGGACCAGGGGCAAAAAAAACAACAACACCAAACAGGAAATTACACAAGTGTACGTGCAACAGTATTTTAGTAACTTTAAACACATAAGAAACTAAATCTAGATGAGGAGATGTCACACATTATAAATGTATATAAACCATAGCAGAACCATGCCAGGCCAGTGGGTGGCAGTATTACCAACAGTAAGTGTAGTAAAGGTGTCTGTTTGCACTCCAATGCTGGAATTTCTAAATCAAGAGTCAATGGAAAAGCCTCCAACCTCAAAAGCCAATATGGTGGCTTTACGCGTGAAAAGCTGCAATAAGTACATTTTTATTTTCACTTTTTTTGTTGAGTATCTCAGTAGTTTTGTCACACATTAGATGTTCCAACCACTATTATGATTAAGTACAATGCTACAGTGTTTGAGTGTGAAAATGCATTTCTATCATCTTGCATCACCCCATTAGTGAGCACAACACATAGCTAAGGCTACTGGTTTCCTGAAATGAAACTGGAACTGAGATGGTTCACAAACCTGAGTTGGAACCAGGTCATGACAAGCTTTAACCTCATGGCTGATCTCTTGAGCTGTCGCTCCACATGATGCTCTTTCCTCATGGTACCATCTATTTTATGAAGGGTACCAGTCTCTCCTGCAGTAAAACATCATGATGCTACCACCACCATACTTCACAGTTGGGATGTGTTCTCTGACTCACAAGCGTCACCATTTTCCCTCCAAATGTAACGATGGTCATTATGGCCAGACAGATCATCACATGACAGGACACATCTCCAAAGATTAAAGTCTTTGTCTCTGTGTGCAATTGCAAATTGTAATCTCGCTTTTTGATGTTGCAGTTGTTGAGTTGCCTTTCTTCTTGTGTTGGTACAGAACTTGTTGACACTACCAGCTTCAGCAAGCATCATCACAAGGACTTTTACCTTTGATCTGGGGTTGATGAACACATTTCACACTAAAACACATTCATCTCAGGGTATCCACCTCCTTCCTGGGGGGTATGATGACAGGAAATTCCCATGGTGCTTATACCTGTTTATAATTGTCTAAAAAGATGAATACGGCACCTTCAGTATAGGCTGGAAATTTGAACCAGAGTTATTCCATCTGATATGTTTGCTGATTTCTTTTCGTTTTCCTATGATGTCACAAAATAAACAGTGTGTTTTAGGTGTGCCTGAACCCTTTAACACCATTTGTATCAAATCTGATACACAGATTATAGTATAGGATAGTATATATGTATAGGAGTTCTATCTTTATAATAAGATTTGTTTTTTTTTTTTCCTCAAAAAGCTGCTGTACTGATACAGGATTTCTGCCCTCTGGTGGACAATTTAAGTACTGAAGCTGGTAAGTGCAAATTTTATTTAGTTTTATTACTGTTTCATTATTATATGATTGCACAATGAATGCATTTTTTTTACAACACAAAAGCCTTTGTTGGGTGTTTAAATATACAGCCCCACTCATTTAAATGTTCTTTGTCATGTTTTTTGTAACGTTTTAACTTATCCTTAGTTGTGCATTTTAAATCAAAATTGAGAAATGTTGCTCAGACCTTGATGAAAAGTCTTTTATTCATACTGATGCTGAAGAAACCCAAACCATTGTTTTGGAGATCAAATTCTGAGTCTTTTCATCACAGGGCTGCACAAATGCATGCAACAACAAACAGCTGTGCCCTGACAATAGAACCATTTGCGACTACTATAATTTAGTGTTTTCATCTGTCTTTCTAAGTCCCTAATCTGCACTGAGTGCTCCAAAAGTCTGTGTTTTATTAAAGCTGGGAGCCAGACAAGAATCGTGGCAAACAGATGGCAAAGAAACTGAGATAGAATTAGGTTAAATCTCTCCACTGATTTATTTGATGTCTGTAGGGTTTTTAAACTATTATTTTTATTTAAATTATTTACATTTTAGCAGGTGGTTTATTCTTAGTTTAAAAATATTAATTTTATGATGTTTTTTTTTCATGCTTGATATTAATTATTATCTTTCTAAATTGCTCCAGCTCTCTAATCTCCCCTCTTTTGGTCCATCTCCTGCAGGAACCTGAAATATCCTGCGGCTGGAGGAGGAAATCGCTGTTTGTTTGGTTGGTCTAGCTCCAGGACGGTGACAGTGTCCTCCTTGTTTCTTTGACAAACACACACATGAACACACACTCATGTGCTTTCCACTCTGTCTCTTTGTTTTCGTGTGCAGCTGATATCAATGCAGGAAGCTCCTGTAGCGATCCACACAGAGGGGCTTCTGGAACTGGGGGTAACTCAACCACCTTCAGACCTCCTTCTTATCTCAAACTACTGAGTTTGGAGCTGGAAACCACCTGATAGATGTTTGTTACTCAAAAGAAATGTTTAAATTTAGACATTTAGAAAAACTTAATTTTAAATGGAAACATGCTAAATATGTTTAAAGTTCTCATTTCTTTGCAGAAGCTTTTAAAAAAATGTTTTTTTATCTGCATGTTTCATCAAAAAGGAAACATTTCTCCGCCTCACATATTTACATTGTTTTAAAGTCAGCCAACAGTCAAACTTCACTAAGAGCAGTAAGTAGATGCTCTGCAGCACTATTATTACACTCAAACCAGGCCTGCACAGCATGGAAAGTACAGCTGTGGGCTATAATTACTGCAATGATAGAACCTATATTTTAAGATTTGGTAATTTGTCACTGTCTTTACTTAGTATATGATGCATTAAACATTCAAAAGCACTTGAATTTAGTTTGATTTTACCGTGTTGTGGTTGCATTAAAATGTGAGAAAAAGTCAACGTTTTTATGTGTTTTCAGGTCATTTTAAGATCCGGCCATCGGCTCATTTAGTGCTGCTCCTGCAGATTTGCCTTAAATACGAGGGCCACGCCAAATTTGTGCTGCACCTACAATTCAATTTGCACTCGGGGGCTGAACACAGTTAAAGAGTCTGGGCTGCAAAGTCAGCACGTAATTATGTAATCAGTGAGTGGGGCTGACTTCAGGGCTTGTTCCAGGAGAGGCTGGACTTCATTCAGGGATCTGTCTAAAATTAGAGGACTCCAAAAACACACTGGAATCAAAATACCATTCAAACGAAATGATGTGCTAAATAAAGGCAGCCGTAATAATGAGATTATCACGATAACTTCTACATTTAGTTTTTAGGCTGTAACAGGGAAGTTCATACAGAATAAATGCAAGATGATTTAAATAGAACAGATTTAGATTTTACTCCTTACTGACCATAAAAGGTAAGTTATTAATGTTTTAATATTTGCGTATACAAATAACATTTGCATTCTTATGAATTTAAAACAATTTTTTATCTTGAGTTAGGTGATAAAATTAGTGTATACTACAGATATCATTTCTGAAAGTTGTCTTATACATTATTACAGTTTTTTCCTATCGTTTACCCACTAAAATTAAAATTTCCACACAATTTTCAAACAGTTTACTCCAATTAGCAAAACACCTCCACAGGTTTGCACAACACCACACACAATGTCCACTTCGCTCTTCTTGCAAAACTTACACACAGTGATTTTTCAGATTGAACACATTTTCTTAGTTTAGACACAGATACGGATTGTCAAATCACTTCCTTGTCATTACAAAGCCCCGGATTGTCAACGACTACACTAATGAAGAACTGGATAAACACATCCACCAGGCGTGGAAGCACACAGGTGCAAATTTGAAAACACAGCATTCAGGTGTGTTATCATTTAAAAGTATAAGATAAGATATCCATGCAACACTTCCTGCATGTTATCAACCATGAACTGACACTGATGGATGGTGGATTCATCACGAGGCGATTCTTCTAACAGTGCTAATGAAGACACACACAGCCTGATGTGATGAAACCTTCTGTCCTGATCCAGCCAGATGGACAGATGATGAATACACTGTCAGAAATGAAAGTACAGAATTGTACCTTTTGTCGTCACTGGGGTGGTACCCTCAAAAGTACAATTTTGTACCTTTAACTGGAGGGTTGTTTCCTATGAGGGGTACAAATATGTACCCTAAGGTACAGGTTTGACTAGTAAAAAGTACAAACTACAAGGGTACACATTTGTACATCAGTTAAGGTACAAAATAGTACCTTTTGAGGGTACCATACATATTTGTACTCCTTAGGGGTACAAATATGTACCCTAAAGGCCTTTAGGGTACATACTTAGGAAACAACCCCCCAGTTAAAGGTACAAAATTGTACTTTTGAGGGTACCACCCCAGTGACAACAAAAGGTACAATTCTGTACTTTCATTTCTGACAGTGTAGTTACAGTATTCTTGTTGGTTTTACAGTAGTTTTTCGTCAGAGTCAAAGTGCTTGTACTTCATGCAGTAATTTTTATTTGTCTACAGATTTTATTTGTTTCATTGATTTCATTGTTGGTTGATTACTGTAACTGATTATGGACAGAAATACTGTAAGTATTGAAATAAATACTTGAAATCTTCAGTCTGCAGCATCAGTGTTGTGCAGTGCTTGGTCAGTTTATAGTTTATATGCCTATTTGTGTACATTCAGTCTAAATCTCATATAGACTGCTGTGGGTTTGTCACTTTATTTTTATCTAAATGATCCCTCACATAACAATGTTTGGACTCAAATCTACCACATGTTATTTCCTAAAATTTGTTTTTTGACAAATGTGTTTTATATTTATTATCACATCAGAGTGAAACAGGCTGCAATGGTGTCTGATCACTGAGAACTGTGTTTGTCAAGTGACAACTAATACCATTTTTACAAATGTGTGTATATGTTTTGACTGAAGTGTGTATGTTTTGTCAAAAGTGTGTCATTTTGCAAACAATCACAGAATTATGCAAACTGAGTGTGGTGTTTGGATAATTGTAACAATATTTTGAAAATAAAAACCCAAGTCTTAAAATCGTGTGTAAACGATAGTAAAAAACTGTAAAATCATTGATGAGTCAATCACACTACTCATCTTTTTTGCAGCACATTAATCTGCTACAGCTTTAAAAAACTATTTAATAATGATGTCATTGTTGCAAGACTAAACAAACCAGGGGTAAATACAAGTGAAATGAAAGTTTTCTTGTCCGGGGATCGGACCGCCACACCGGACAGACTCGGTCTGCTACCCGATCCACAATGTACCGGACCCTTCATGTTCCTCCTGCAGATGGTGGATCTGGATGAGCCCATGTATCTGGTTTGGGCTGAGCCAGGCCAGGCCCTATAGGTGAAAGCCTGGCCACAAGGCGCTCGCTCACGGGCCTCAACCCCAGGCCTGGCTCCAGGTATGTGACCCTGATAACCCTCCGGGCCGGGTACTCGGATTCTGTGATTTTGTCTCACCTTTCACCTATAGGACCAATTTGCCATGAGAGACCCTGTTTAAGTATCTTATTCATGAGAGGACGGTCTGGGATTGGGATGCTGCCCCTGTGACCCGGATAAGTGGGAGAAGGCAAGGAGTAATTAAAATACTTTAAATATAAATGTATGTGCTTCCTTGCAGATGCATTTTCAAATATCAAAATGTTCACACTGCATGATGAGAAATAAAAACATGTAAGGTTTGAAAATTCACTGAATGAGGCCTTAAACTGACTTTTCACTGATCATAAAGGACAACAAACACAATGACATTAATGATCAAAAGAAACTCAAAGAGGTCAAAGGTGACCACAAGAGGAGGCTAGAGGAGTCTGACAGGGACTGATCTCCTACCTGGCAGAGGATGCTGCGGATGTACTTGCCACAGGTTGAGAATCCCGAGTGGTCAAAGTTGTCCATGATGGAGTAAAACCTGCTCGATATCGCTTCATCCTTCTGCAGATCACAGCATCCAAACTTGGCGTACTCTTTGCAGAAAACCAGTGGCTGCTGGGGCTCAAAGGGGGGCTTGTAATCCAAACACTGAGGGTGACAGCACCCCCATCTGGCCTGGAGGAGCAGGATCAGAAGAAGTGGCTCAAGGAGAGGAGTCTTCTGCAAGATGTGACTGAGGAGCAAAACACCAGTCTGCTGAGTCATGATGTAAATACGCCGTCTCTTAGGGTGAGCTTGACCTTTGGCTCAGTGATCAAATTAAAGCTGCTTTTGGTGGAAAATTTGGAAACCCCCCGCAGGATCTATGAAACACAGAAACAATATTAAAAATAATTAGCAGTTTAATACTTTTATTTAATGCCCTTAATTCTGCAGCCTCATCCATGTGTTCTTATTCTAGTGTTGTGCATTAATGCATACATCACACGACATACAGCAGAAACAGAAACATGATTAATTTGATCTTCTAAGGTTTGTGTTTTAATATGAGGAATAAAAGTGAAGCAAGCAGATGAAGAGAGCTGAACAGAATTTTCCTTCAGAAATGTGAACTTACACTTCGCTGCATTAAACACACCAGCCCGCCATCACACCTGCCTGCAAGTTGACCAGAGACCTCCAGAGTCAGGGTGGATTACATCATCACCCCACAGACCACTCTCGTGCTCAACACAGAGCGCTCTATAAAACTGATTCAGATTAGAGGAATTATTTTGAGCAAGAAGACAGACGTGGTCCGGTCCAGTTCAGTCCTGTTCCAGTTTATATGGACAGAAACACCTGTGAGAGAAACCATTCAGTTATTTAAGTTACAACATTTAAAAAAATCACAAAGTAAAAAGGGACAAACCTTTAAAAAGGGATTTAAAATGAGTTCCCTCCTCATCCAGGGTTTCTGCAAAATATTTACTTCCAGACTGAAGTCACCTTAGACTCTCTCTGTGTTTGCTCTGGACGTGATCCCACTGAAACGGGTAGAAGCCATTCAGACAGACAGACAGACAGACAGCAGGAAAAAGTGTGAGAGGGGTTCTTTCATTTCTACGAGCAGCCACGCTGCAGCCTTGGCAGAAATCCCTCCCACTGCGTGTCTTCTCTCCTCCTCCTCCTCTCCTTTTTCATTTGCTTTTTAACTCTTCTACGAAGACACAGGCACTCCTTCCTGTAGCATGTGGCACATTTTGCCCCACAGTTTCCACCTCTTCTCCCTTCAAGCTCCCCCCCCCCAAACCTTTAGCATTCCCACACCTCCTCTCTGTGTCTGCCGCCTCCAGACAGACTCACACGGTGGATGTGTGTGTGTGTGTGTGTGTGTGTGTGTGTGTGTGTGTGTGTGTGTGTGTGTGTGTGTGTGTGTGTGTGTGTGTGGCCAGATGAATCAGGACGTGTGCTGGAAGAGAAGGCCAATGGATCCTCCAGGCTCCGTTCCAAACCAGACTTTAATGTTGAGGAGCCCAGCGAGCCAACATTTGCATCTAATTGTATTCCTAAACTTTGGGTCCAAAACAGACACTCAGGGCAAAAATGATTTTTAACAGGGATGTAAAAACTGGAGCTGGAAGTTGTTACCTTAAAAGCAGAAAACTTCAGAAAACAGAGCCAAACTCTTTCTTTGTTGTCAACTCAAAATGAACCACTTTAATTTTACAACCTGAAACACAAAGAACTCCCGTAGAGCTGATAGCAGCCTTTTGCAGGTTTGATTTCATTCAGATTCACAGGAGAAAGTGGCTGAATATACTGTATAGTAGTTAAATATACTACAACAATTAGATTTTTAATTGAAGAAATGTGAGGGGGGGGAGAAACTCTTGAGTGTTTTCTTATTAACAATAATCTTAACATGCAATATTTAAAATAAATAATCTGTTTTAATCTGTAAATCTTTGTAGCTGAGACATAAAAAGGGTTTTGAATGTTTGCCTCAAAGCATCAAATAACTAGAATTTAATGAACTGATATGTTTTTTTTAGTTTTCTGGTCTTTAAATTAAATTTTTGTCAATTATTAACAACAAGTAAACAAGTCACGCTTTCTTCAGTATTTCTTTAATATAAAGTTAGGGTTTTTTGTTTGCTTTGTTATTTAAAGGCCAGTAGAGGTTTGTGTCAACTCATCGTTAATTAAAAAAAACATGAATACAATATAATTTAATTTAAACTTTTCTATTTTATAAATATTTTAATGTATCTGCATTTCTTTTGTCTCAAATTAGTAACAATCTTTAACATTTTTCTAAGTGTCAAACTACTTTCTATTTCTTTGAACTCCAGAGGTGCACAAAGCCACTCTGAGGGAGGGTATAATGTCAAACTGATGGCAGTGTACAGGTTTAAACAAGGTTTGCATGAACAGCTGTGAAATATTGGAGAATTAAACTTTTTAAAGAAAGCTTTAGATTTTTTTGTTTTTGTCTGTTTGGATTGTATACTGACAAGATTTTTAAAATGATCGTTAAACATCTCCCTGGTGCTAAATTTGACAGCTGTTTATGTGAATTTTAGAAGATTTGCTGTTAGTTTTATCATCTTTTTGTTTAATCCTGAGTCTGAATCCTCAGATAGTTTACATCTGCAGACATAAATAGACCTGTGTCATGAAGCACAAAGGAATTTTCTGCAGACGATGTTTAAACTGCTTGTAAAGCGTTCTAATCTTTATAATGACTAAGAGTGAGTCAGGTTTACTGGAAAAGACTAACACACACACACACACCCACAGAGTAAATTAGGCTTCAAAACTTCTTTTTTGAACTCTTCACATCACTTGTAGTCATTTGCACACAAAAGACATTAACATTTTACAATAAAGAAACTGAATTCGACAGGCGGATTGGGGCAGCGTCTGCAGTGAGGAAGACGCTGAACTGGTCTGTTGTGGTAAAGAAGGAGCTGAGACAGAAAGCAAGGCTCTCGATTTACCGATCGATCTACCTCCCAATCCTCACCTATGGTCATGAGCTTTGGGTAATGACCGAAAGAACGAGATCGCGGACACAAGCGGCCGAAATGAGTTTTCTCCGCAGGGTGGCCGGGCTCAGCCTTCAATCAATCAAAAAATTTTATTTCATTCAGTAAAAAAACAAAACAAAAACTAAAATACACAAAACTGCTAATAAGCATAAAGAATGAAAAGGAACAGAAAGAAGAGGAAAACTCTTATTAATATCTGCCCCTTTAAAAAGAAAATAGTAATATTAAAAAAAATAAAAACAAAATAGAATTAAAAAGAAAGGCTTTAAATGAAAATTAGTTTGTTTACTGTCCAAGCCCTTTCGGCAATTAATGTGTAAAAAACAAAAGCTGAATGTTTACCGCGGTTTACCCAGAACTCAAAAATTATCATTTATATATACATACTCATATATATGCATATACATACCCATACATCACACATACATAAATCAAACATAGCCCATTAAAGGTCTAAATCATTTCTTTATAAACTTTAAATATAAAGTCTTTTGTCTTCTTTTTAAACTTTATAATGTTTTGACATTTTTTCATGTCATCACTAATATTGTTCCATAACTGGACTCCTCTTGATGAAACACAATGTAACTTAGCATTAGTTCGTACGGCTGGCTTCATAAACATGTTTGTTCCTCTCAAAACAAAAGTACTCTCCCTGATTTGGAAAAGCTTTTGGATACTGCCCGGTAATTGTTGATTTTTTATTTTGAACATAAACTGAAGTATTTTGAAGTCAACTAGATCTTCAAATTTCAATATGTTTAATTTAATAAATAGAGCATTTGTTGGTTCTGTGTAAGATGATCTAGTAATAATTCTTATGGCCTTTTTTTGAAGAAGAAATATAGAATTGATTGTTGTCCTGTATGTACTCCCCCAGACTTCAACACAATAAGTCATGTATGGGAGAATGAAGGAGCTGTACAAGATGTATAATGATGGCTGGTTTAAGAAATATTTGACTTTGTTAAGTATTGAAATTGATTTTGATATTTTTGAGTTGATATATTTGATATGCTTCTTCCAACTCAGTTTTTCATCAATCAGGACACCAAGGAATTTAATTTCAGCCACTCTTTCAATTTCTATATGATTTATTGTGAGTTTCTTATTGGTGATGGTTGATCTATTGCCAAATATTATGAACTTTGTTTTATTTAAATTCAGTGTTAATTTATTGGAGGCAAACCAATCCTTAAATTTATTAATTTCATTTCCAACTGCATCCAAAAGCTCCTCCAAGTTGTCACCACAACAAATTAAACTTGTGTCGTCAGCAANGAAACTGAATTCGACAGGCGGATTGGGGCAGCGTCTGCAGTGAGGAAGACGCTGAACTGGTCTGTTGTGGTGAAGAAGGAGCTGAGACAGAAAGCAAGGCTCTCGATTTACCGGTCGATCTACCTCCCAATCCTCACCTATGGTCATGAGCTTTGGGTAATGACCGAAAGAACGAGATCGCGGATACAAGCGGCCAAAATGAGTTTTCTCCGCAGGGTGGCCGGGCTCAGCCTTAGGGATAGGGTGAGGAGCTCGGACACTCGGGAGAGACTCGGAGTAGAACCGCTGCTCCTCCATGTCGAAAGGAGCCAGTTGAGGTGGTTCGGGCATCTGGTAAGGACGCCCCCTGGACGCCTCCCCAGGGAGGTGTTTCAGGCATGTCCTGCCAGCAGGAGGCCCCAGGGTCGACCCAGGACACGCTGGAGAAAATATATCTCTGGTTTGGCCCTGGAGCGCCTTGGGATCCTGCCGGAGGAGCTGGTAGAAGTGGCTGGGGAGAAGACCGTCTGGGACTCCCTAATTGGGATGCTGCCCCCGCGACCCGGACCCGGATAGGCGGAAGAAGACGAGACGAGACGAGACTGAATTCACATTTCTTTGTCTGTAGTGGAAACTTTACCCTCCCTTAACGGGATATTTGGTTTGTGTAAAGTCCTCATGAGTAATCATTGTCTCTCCCACAGAAGACAGCGGTCAGCATGATCAGCATGAGGTTTGGACATCAGGGAGGATTTCTCACAAACAAGTTAATCCAAAAGAAAAGAAAAGAACAAAATCAACCACCATCTGGAGTAAAAGTAGTGTGTAGAAGTTCACATACATACTATTCATAGCCAGTATAAAAGCTGTTATTTCACAGGCTTTGTCATGAGAACGTACTGCCTTAGAGAGCCGGTAATGATCCTAAAATCACACCATGACCTGCTGCTCTTGCTGCATGTGGACTAGTTTAATGCACAGGGCCTCACAAGCCACTAGGGGGCCCTAAAGCTAAATGTTCAGCCTCCTCTCAGCAGTATTCAAATACTCTTTATTCTTTATATGCTTAAAATAAATGTAGGCTATAGGAAGTTGTAATGATAAGCTGTGTTCGACTATACTGTCACACAGTGAGTGGTGTCTCAACGTAGAAGTCGTTTCTCAGATATTTGCCTCTTAATATCAGGAGGATTCATTAGTTTTAGTGTGAATATTTAGGCCTCTAATTAGAGGTGCTGTTGCTTTATAAATAGCACTATACATATTTTAGGAGCATAAAACAAGACTGTGATGTAAATATACCAATCTAGTACAGTATTGTTACTACTAAGCTGATAGTAATTTGTTATTTGGTTTTTGTTTTAAAGTTTCAGGTGTCGTTTAATGAAAACAAAGTACATAGACGCTGCTCAGAACAGAGAGCGTTTTTCAGCGTGGTTCATGGATGTATGTCAGAAATGCTGGTCGGCTTCGCAAAAAGCCTTCACAAACACAGACGTCTGGTTAAAACATTGTTTTAAAAAAAGAAATATCAAATGTTTTTGTGTGTTTGTTCACAAACACAGAGATCAGATGGGACAGCCATCAGCAGGATCCACTAAAAATAGATTTTACTTTATGTTCTATTTAAAAATGCATATCATGAATAGTACAGAGGATTTCATGCAGAAAAAGTATTTCATCATGAGAAAATGTGCTTTAAACACGATAGTAGTAGCTTATTTCTCACGTAAAGTTCTTTGATATCATCCACAGATTCAACTAAATGCACCACTAAAGAGAATAATCACTTGTTCAGCCTTTACAGCCTTGTTGTTTAGATACTTTTACTTTGTGAGAAACACTATCTGTTAGCATTTTTGTGAATCAGAAAATGAAATTCCATAAATCTGAGATCAACCAAATCTTCCAGAGTAATTCATACAGTAAAGAGTACTTTATGTGTGGTGGTGCATGTGTTGCAGAAGATCGTTTTGTTTTGCACGACTCATTCGTCTGTGCGTTTGAGGATCTTCCATCTCCTGAAAGACGGCTGTGGCTGGCAGCGCTGCAGATGGAGCGTCTGAGATAGCCTGAAGTGATAACATGTGACTTCAGAGGACATGACTACATTTAATTAGGAATTCTTCTTGCATAACCCCTTTACTCTAAACCTCCAAAATGTTGGCCACATTCAGCACCAATAGACTTGAATGAGATCTCACTGCTAAATGATGACCTCATTATCATAATGAATGAGTTTATTGATCTATTGGAGGTAAATGTGTAAAACGCTTATAGTAACTTGAGTGTGTAAAACATGTTCTGGACCTGAAGGATGCTGAACTGATTATCCCACATCTCTGCAGTCATTGTTCAATCAAATTATAAATAATTAATTCCTCGTTGAATTATTGGAGCTCAAGGCACATCAAGGCTACATTAAATAAGATATTTATCATTAACTTTGGAAGATAAATCCTTAATGCAGAGCGCCGTGGGAATGCCTGTAATATATTTAGATTTTATGCTCATTTAAATTTTCTGGTCTTAGAAAAAACAAATAGAAACACTAAATCAAAGTCTGAAGTTCTGTACTTTACTTTGAAAGTGTTTTTTATGTATGATGTCACACTATTAGGGTCAATATGTGAGTAGTAGTCATGATGATTCAATAATCAAATTAACAATATTTCACATTTGTAAGCATCACAATTAACACCCGACTTTGCAAATCAAAGGACCAATTAAACGACTCACGGTAATGTGGTCGATTATCACCATTAATTCATCATTTATCTAAATGGTTCATCTGGTCTATAGTCTCTCCTCCTCTTTGATAACTTTATTTAAAGATGATTGAGGGGTTTTTATCATCATTTGAATTCTAGAGTTTGCAGTTTTCTAAATTTTCTGGCTCTCTGTGTTTCAGTGATCAGTGTGTTTTCAGTGTTTGGTGTCATATGTCTAACAGCTCCATGGCACCGATTCACACAGCTGGTATTAATCTGGTAATCAGCTCACTTGTTTCCTCCCACTAATCGACCCTCCCAACATAAACCCTCAGTTTATCTACCTAGCTGTCCAATCCCACTG
The DNA here is from genome assembly GCA_006937965.1 of Callopanchax toddi. Classification (NCBI taxonomy): domain Eukaryota; kingdom Metazoa; phylum Chordata; class Actinopteri; order Cyprinodontiformes; family Nothobranchiidae; genus Callopanchax; species Callopanchax toddi. Next base: position 830,682 of record SSNR01000192.1, read on the forward strand.
TTGTTCTCACCGTAAAACGTAGTCTGGTACTTTCTCGAATTTCATTTTGAACTAATTTTGATGAAAGACAACTTGTGGTAAAGCTGCTGCACTGGGATGTCTTGATGCAGTGAATGCACCATCTAAAAGGTCCTTGGTCCTTTAGCAGCTTCTTGATTGGCTTGATGAGACTCAGCTGTGCTTTTTGGTTTAGGCATGAAGACAGGGACTCAAAGGGGGAAATCTTTAAGGTCAATGCCATGAACTTCTTGGAATATTTGAAGCTAATTAATTCCTTATTTTTGTAAATCCCGTTTTTTAAATAAAACTTGAGTGGAAAACTGTGGATAGACTCACCAGCACAGTAGGTCCCTACAAAACCAGTCTAAACAGCAACTGTTTATACTTCTTTCTGTCCTCACTTCTTATCATTAAATATATTCCTATTATAATTCCCATGAGCACCTTGTGTCCATATTTATCTCCACATCACAAAATCATATTAAAGGCACACTCTGCAACTGTTTCATATTTTAAAATCTTTATGGGGCGGCATATAGCTCAGTTGGTAGAGTGGCTGGTCTGACAACCAGAGGGTCACCAGTTCAATTCCCAGCTCCAGCTGGGTTAGATTGTCATTGTGTCCTTGGGCAAGACACTTCACCCAACTTACCTGCTGGTGGTGGTCAGAGGGACCTGGAGGGCACTGGTGCATGGCAACCCCACCTCTGTCAGTGTGCCCAAGGGCAGCTGTGACTACAATATAGTTTATCACCACCAGTGTGAGAATGTGAATGGGTGACTGACTGATCATGTTGTACAGCACTTTGGGGAGTGTTCAGCGCTCTATAAATACAAGCCATTTACCATTTTATCTTGTGCCAGTATGCAGCACCATGACATCACCCCGGAACTAATAGAAAGTTAATCCCCACTACAATAAATTGATGCTTGGAGTTCACATGATTGGCAGAAAAAAATCTTGGAGTTCATCCAGATATTGTCCCACAGCTCGACACAATAACGTTTTCGTCTCGTGTCGTCTCGCCGATGAATACTTATTGAAGTCTCGTCTCATTTTAGTCAACAAATAGTCGCATTTAGCTCATCTGCATCTTGTTAACTCTTTGGCAAATTGCTATCTCACAAGTTCTCATTAAGGACAGGTACCAAAACAAGGTACCGTTACATATCACGTGAATTGGTCCTCGGCCGACGAAATTCGGTCGGTGTCTTAAAAAGTACCGAATTCGGTACCCATCCCTAATAGACAATGCTTACGTTTTTACAACAGTGACTTAAAACGGACACTAGGGGGTGCTAAAAATATGCCAAAACTGCATAGTGTGCCTTTAATAAATAGCTTTTTAACTGTGGCTGGCAGGTCAACAATTTGCTAAATGACATTTTATTTCAAATGACTCATTAAAGCATGAAAGAAAACTCCAACTAAAATAAATCTAGAAAATATGAAGATGTTTGAATATAAATGTCAGCATATTAACTATTCATCAATATTACCTTTAATGTTATTTATATTATTACATTTTAATGTATTATAGCCCTCATTGCCTCAAATTAATTTAAAAAGATGCTATATATATATATATATATATATATATATATATTGTCAACACTTCTGCTAGTGTGGATATTAGACAGTAGAACCATAATTAGCTATAAATTTAGGTTGTATATTTCATTGATTATGATTGAATAAAAAAAACACTCAAATTTTAGGGAACTATTTATTGAAGATATTTTAATCCTAAAGAGAATCAGGTTAAATTACAAATTTTATTTTTTTACAATTTAGAATAAAATGATGCATCATTAAGTTTTCATTCTTACCAATTTATTTACACTGTTACAGAATATTGAAAGTATGAGCAATAAAGTAAAAAGAGCAGTTTTTAAAAAAACTCTCCAAAAAGTCACATAAATACAGTATATGACACGTGGCTATAAAGGGAAGATCAGTCAGTTCAGAAAGCAGAAATGTGACAACAACTTTTAATCCGGAGATCCTTTTATTGCACGTTTGTTCCAGCGGTCGGTCACAGAGTTTGTCAACTCATTTGAGGAAAAATCATTTCTCATCTGTGCAAGTCCATGAAATGAAACACTTTCAGTTGTAAGGGAAACAATATATATAAAAACAGTGAAAGAATATTATTAAATCTGAAAAAAAAAAAAAAATGGCATAGATCACATCACATCAACAAGGAAGGGTTCCAGGGTTTTATTTTCCCAACTAAGAGCAAAAAGTACTTTTGCAATAAACAATGAACGTCTTCTCAATATGGCAGTGTCCCCAGAAAGAAAACTTTTGGATTGTCATTAAAGTTTTAAAACATAAAAGCTTGTTTTAGGTTGGTGTAGATACTCAGCCATCCAGGATCTTAAGAGAAAAGAAAGGCACCTGGACTTTTTTTTGTTTCTTGAAGATGTTTCACCTCTTACCCAGGAGGCATCATGCTCTCCACGCAGATTTCCTTCATAATTCCATGTAGTTTTAACATGTTCTCTATCAGCAATCAGCAGACTTAATTCAGAACGTTGTCATCCATATTTTAGCTGTAGGGGTTTTTTCTTATGTCCACAAGAAGCTGATGAAGATGAGCAGGTTCCATGTCTCCATGTGAAAATTCAGCTCTTCTTTTAAAGTCTTTGATGTGAACCTGCAGAGGAAACATAAAGAAAACAAATGCATTTTTGCGAAAGCTTAAAATTGAAATCTCAATGAGAGTTTGATGTTCAACCTGTTGATTTCTTTTTTAAAGGTGACCCTTTGCATCAGGTTTCTTCAGAACAGAGTACCAGCTTTATTCTCACCTTGTAGCTGAGTAGTTGAGGTTTCAGATCTGAACACCATAGAGACGACATCCTGTGGTTAACGTGTGCTCTCATCAGCAGCAACATGGAGGCGTTTAAACAATAGGTCTGCTGATTTGGGTTTTCTTCTTCTTCTTCTTCTTCCTTAGAGCTGCTGTAAATAACTGTCTTGTTGATCAGGCTGACAGCTAGTGGTGATGCACTGTGGTCATCTGAGCCTTGTTCAAACAACGCCCACAAACATTTGGGTCGAAATGTTCTGAACTTGTTCTGTACAACTGCAGGTAGGAGGCCTGAATGACTAATCATTTATTTTCTATTCTATTTTCTGCATTTAAGCATCACTGGGGTACAATCTTAATACAAATGGAGGCATAAAAAATGAACTGAAACATGACATAAAGACAGTTGGATGCTTAGAATAAGTTCTTAACTCTAAATATCAGCCCTCTTGTCCATATTATCTCCTTTACTCACAAAAAACACTCTTATAAGCCGAAGAAGAATGAGCTAATCTGTCAAGTTATATATATATATACATGTATATTAAAAGGTCTACTTTTAAATAAGTTAAATGTACATGATTAAAATAAAGTAATGACTTCATATCATTAGAATTTCTTCCTGCTCTTCACAGATTTTTCTTTTATCAGATCATCTCAGAAGTTCAGATTTCTACTGATAACTTCTGTTCCCTCTCATCCTGACACACGTCACGAATTTGTTCTTTTGTTTCAACATATTCCGCTAAAACACCATGTCTGCATGTTTCTCCTCTGGTTCATTGTGTATTTTGCACCAACGTGTCTCACTTTATCTTTCTTTACCAAAAATAAAGAAGTAATATCTTTTATTTTTACTTCTATAAAAAGGTACCTGCCCATTTCCTGTGTTAAAGTTCTCATTTCCATTCATTTCTCCCTGTCCTCTCTTTAAGACTCAATTTTGGTTCCTTGTTTCTGAAAATTGTAAAACATCAAAATGAGCTCTTTATAACCGTGGTTACCAGTAATAACGTATAAAAGCCTCTGAAGCCTCTTTTTCTGTGGTTAGGTTAAAAACAGGAGGATTCTCAGGAAGTGCATTGCTGATCATTACTGCTCAGAAACAACAGAATAATGGAGCAGATCACAGGGGTTGATGGCATGAATTCATGCAGACACACGTGTGCACAGATAACAAGAAGCTGATAATCTGGGTTAAATCTACATACATCCAAGGATTACAAGCTGTGATGAAAAACAGATCTTACAACATGCAGCCAACACAGTCATCACTTTAATGGAGAGTATGTGCAATGGTCATACTGTATAATGGTACATTTCTGTGCAGCCAATGCTGATGTGACAAGTGAATCTCCCCCCTGAGGGATCAGTGAAGTAATTCAGTTCAGTTTGATGTCTTTAGTTACAGTTTTATTGTTTTTGATGCTTTTGGTTTTGATTGGGGACCTAGCATCTTGTTCTGTGAGCTTACTTCCTGTTTTATATTTATAATTTATGTTCTTTTGTTTATTATCCCCGCCACACCTGCTTTGCATTCGTTATTCATTGCATCCTTAGTTTCCATCAGTAAATGTTCAACCTTCCTTTGATCCTTGCTGTTGTTTCCTTGCTTGTCCTACTGTATCCTGTTACAGTAGCATTCTCAGTTTTGTTTATTTATCATTTGCTTTTATCATTAAAATTATCCCTGCTTGCCGTTTTGAATGTTTTAAAACATTTTCTTTAAATTCATCTCAAGATTCAGGAAGGGTTATGATTTTTTTTCTTTTCAGTAAATGATTTGGGAACAACACCTCACTGGCATCAGACCCAAGTCTGTCAAACTTTGTACCGATTAAATATTATAAAATTATAATTTTGCATTTGCTCTTAATATTTCATTTGATCTCCTCTGACCTGATTGGGCTTCTATTATCTTTCATCACATCTCTACTTCCTCCTCTTAGTGTCCCTGTCAGCTGTAGGGACACTAATGTCCTCACTGATAATCCCAATGATCTGAACAGAACTGAAAGCAAATTATACTAAAAGTTAATGATTTTAATAAGTGAGGGAACCTATAATCCTGACACCCTGTTGGGAACTCTTCAGTTTGTTAAAATTATCTGCTCAGTTGACCCTTTTATAAGAAGCTTCACCTCTAAACTTTGATTTTCAACAAACAGGAGATAAACCTTGTGAGTCATTCATTAAAGTACAAATATACTAGTTGTTCCTGTCCAAGAGGGGGGGGGGAGCAGAGAATTAAAAGTCATAAAAGAAGATGGAAGGAGACTGACATGCAGCTTTGACTGAAGCGAGTAAAGTCTTATATTTGCTACCAGGGAGTTAAACCCTTAAACCTCTACGTCTGACTGATGCAGCATCAGATTTCATGATGGTTTCAGAGATCGAGCTCTGGTCAGGTCTAATCCTGACCTTTACTGAGTCTGTGGTGTAACCAGCACTGACTGGCTTTACGTAACAGCTGCTTGGCTTGCATAACCAACTGACCAATGGCAACGCGTGATTCTAGAAGTCTGAGGCTATAAGGCTGATTTTCAGCCTGTTATCCAAAACAAAGCAACAAATGTTAAATTTCGCTGTAGGACCTGTGCTCATTATGCTGGAGCCTGAAATAGAAATCCCTGCAACTGAGTGGGTTTTTGAGCTTTAAAGGGCAAACATGAGGACAAGTTCATCTAAACACGATCTCAGTTGTTTTCAGAGAACAAAACAAGCTCTAAACTGAATCAGTCATGTTTTATTAATGAATTTAAGCAGAGCAGACCCAAAAGTGACCAGAAAACAATATAAATGGACTTATTTGACTTTCTATCTGACAGAGTTGAAGGTAAAAATGATTTGCCTTTCAGTTACAATAAAAAAAAAACAATATAATTATTTAGTGGTTTAATTGTGGTCTTTAAGATGTTTGCCAGTATTCTACATTTATTCTGCGTTCCTTAAAGTAAGGCTATTTACATTGTTACTGAGGAAAAAACATATTTTCAGAATGTACAAGATGCTGATCTTCTGACAGCTGGAGTTTTTCTGCTCTGCTGTGTCAGAAGGCGCAGGCACAGACCACAGCCACCACCACTATGTTGCCAATGGTTGCCAGCACAGCAATCCACAGCCAAATGGTGTCGCTGGACACTTTCCCATCATCCTCTGCTTCCGAAGGCCGAGAATAGCTGGCGTTGAGGTTGGATGTGGACGTCTGCAAGGACGCGTTGCCGTTGTACGGAGAATCCATGAAGGCCCCACTCACAGCCGGGAAATGCTGCCAAAGAGAGCGAAAGGAGGAAGATGGAAGGAAAGTTTTAGATTAAAGCCAGAGTCACCCTGTTTACAGGTTTGATTGGAAACTATAGGCCTGTCAATGGATTAATGTTTTTTTTAATCGCGATTCATTGCAGGAGTGTCCGTAGCGATTAATCACAATTAATCACAAATTTTTAAGATGTTCTCAACCGACCTAAAACAATGTTTGTTTGTTTTTTTCTTATTTCAACTATTCTTTTAATTTAAATAAATACAGGCCATTTACCATTTACTTCACTTGCTAAAACATGATAGAAATAAGATGAAGCATCCATTCTGGCTCTGACAGGTTGAATCAGCCTTAATATCAAATCATTTCTCTCCTTAGTTCTACTCATCACATCACACTGGGATCTTTGCATCATCCTAATTAACCCCTAGATGGCTAAAACTGGACTTTTTCTGCCAGATTCTTAGTGTCATTTTTGTGAAACCAATGCTTTTCAGATTTCCCCCTCAGTACTCCGGTCATAAAAAATAAAATATTGTGACTCCTAGATGTTTACTAAAGTAGTAGTCTCCTTAAATAGTAGCTGAAGCTTCCTGCTCTGGGTCCTCACTGCTGTCCACAGCTGGTCCAGGGTGCTGCTGACACTGCTCCCTTCTCCATCTTTGTAAGGACAAATCCAAAAGCCATCCATAATATTCCAGCTGTTTATATTTAGTAATGAATTGGCTCTGCTCAACAAATGTTCTTAATCTCAATTAAATTTACCTGGTTAAAATATATATATATATAAAACAAAAATTTCAATATTGTGTGTTTTTGTATGTTGACCATATTCTAACATTTGCAACATCCTTTGTTACAACTTAAAACTTTAGTTTTATGAAGTTAGTTGTTAGTTCTTTTTAGGTCTCTCCCTTTCTGCTCCACCTTCCTTTCCTCTTATCCTGTCGATCTCAGTTTGCCTAAAGGTGCGCCAGCGCGCACACTCTTGCGCGTGCGGGCCGACGGAGGGGGAAGGGGGGTCGTGTCTGCAGAGCTTTGACAGACTCTGACACACAGGGAGGAGGGGCTGTCTTTGTGGCCCATGCAGCTTTGCTGCATTAGTGTGAGATTCAGGAGGGCAGATGCCCTGATGAGCCGCATGATGGATTGTTTATTTATTTATCAAGCACGTCCTGACCGTCAGCGATCACTGAGTGGGCCAGATTCGCGGCCAGGACACCAGGAAATCTCCCGTTTCTCCCGATTGCCAGTCCGCCACTGGCTATGGCCGTTGAATATTTACTGGATGTAGGATTGTCCAGGCGTCTCCGCTGAAAACGTTCTAGTTTCGGCGAGGGTGAGGAGGGCTTAAGCCTGTGCGTTAATCACGCATCAAATAAATTAACGCAGTTAAAAACACGTTAACTTTGACAGCCCTACTGGAAGCACATCAATTTACTGCTTACAAGTCTTTTGCAACAAGTTTTCCTCATGGCTGGATCGCATTAAGCATAGTTAATTTGTGCAACTCCTGCAAATTCTCTTTATTCTCATTTTTTTGCAATCTACCATAATTCTGTTTGCTATTTACCAGCCCCTCTCCAAATTGATTCACATATTTTACACTTTCTGACTCACAAAAATTTAATGGCAAGGCTTCCAAATCTCACCAACTGTAACTATAGTAACACGAATTTGTCTCAAAAACATTTTGAACATGTTCAAAGATCTTCAAAACGAGAGTGAGGCCTGGTAACTCATGCAAGAAAACTGAAAAACATTCCTAAAATTTGTTGCTAATTGTTGCAGTCCAGTGATGAACTGGATTTGCTGCTTCATTTATAAGGTTAGCTTAACTTGGAACCACCAATAAAAACACATTTGCATCTAGAAAGGAATTCCTAGCATCTAGCTTCTTCAAAATGCTGCTAATATTATAAATATGGATGCAAAAGTTGGGAAATCAGCTACATTTTAAATTATGGAAACAGTTATGAAACAATACATAAAACCATCATTTATTTTTATGTAGACTCAAAGGTAAAAAGGTCAGTAAATAGTATAATAACATGTGATGTTGGAGGCTGCAGCCCATCTGTAGCTGGTCCCAGGACAGCTGTACAGTGAAGGGAGCTCAACGTCTCAGGAGGGTTAATCCTCAGACAGATAAACAAGCTTCACATACAGTATTTATTTCAAAGCCCCTGCAGGGACAAACAAACAGAGAATGACACAGAAAAATAAAATAAATCCAACTCATTATGTCTCTGGTGAATATTTGTCCCTGATGGACGTCCTCTGTCACGTGGAGATGGATTTACCCGTTTTAGAGAAAATCTGCTTCATTATTTCTTTTTGCCATGAGCTCCTCTGATCCAGGAACACAGGTGTTTGATGGAAAATGAAATGTGGATTTAATTTACTGTAAATGTTCCACACAAACACACGCAATGACACACTGACAACTGAAACATCACTTATCATTGCTTCCCCTTCAGGTCCCCACCTGTTATCTGCTAATCAGCTGTTTCTCATCCAGTAATCAACACCACTTTTTGCAATTCAGTTTCAAAATGCCTTAAGTTGTGTCCTTTATGCTCAGGTTATGACTTTAACATGTTACCAATCCTGCAGAAAACCTTCTATATCTTCTGCTTTTAAAATGTATTTTTAGTTATAATTCTGCACAACCACTTCCTGTTTAATTTTACAAAATGAAATATGGTTAAGGAATAAATAAACCTGTTTAGTTTAGGAAAATTTGATATCAAGTTATTTTAAAGGAAACCAACATCATTAGATGATGCATAAAAAACAAGAAAACTGACCCTTGGCTGAGAAAAAAATACATAAGGTGTGACAGAAACAATCATTGTTTTTATTTTTAAACATTCTTTATTAAAAATAAGAAACAGTATCTGCCATTAAAAGTAAAAGTCTTATAATTCCAAATTGTGGACATTATAATTTTCAGAAACATCAAATTCTATCCAGGTTTCTGAGCTGATCCTACAGAACACATCACATTTCTGAAGATGACTTACTTTTATTTTGTTTTGTAAAATGTGATCAGATAAAAAGGAACTGAAAATAATCAAATTAGTTCACAGATAATAAACTAAAACGGACTTTTCTCTTCCGGAGTCGTGCTTCCAGCATCAGGTCTAGTTTGTCTCTCTTCTGTCCTCATCTCCACACCCAAACAGCAGATGTGGCTTCAGGGCAAACGCTCACTCAGAAAGTCTTTATAAAATTTAGAATGAAAAGAAAAAGCTGTTCCTTTTACCATCGCTGAATATTTCAAGAGAAATCCAATGTCAGGTTTTCCTTCCAAATCGTCATGTAGCACTTATCATAAAAATTTGATCTGGGGACTTGACTATTTCACCTGAAGACCTCAGAGAAGAATCTCATTCAAATTAATTAAAGCTTTATTTAAAAAAAAAAGAAAAAGGTATGTGACCCATCCAGCAATGGAAAAAGTTTTATTTTATTCTACTTATATAAATATATATATATATACTTATGTTAAACAATGAATTAATTTTGATGAATCACATAATTTGTAAAGCTGAGTTCAGCTCCATCAGCCAGACTCAGGTCTGATACCAGATCTGGGTGGAGGCGGGGTCTCAGCCCTGCCTCCTCTGGTTCTCCAGGTGGTTCCAGGTGGAGGCGGGGTCTCGGCCCTGCCTCCTCTGGTCGCCCCGTGTCGGTGCATTGGCTGCTGCTGTTGACCTGCTGCTGCCGGTGCAGAGGGCTCCTCTGATGGCGTTTCCTTAGAACCTGCTCATCTACTCAGCCCAATGTCCTTTGTGTGTATGTGTGTGTGTGTGTGTGTTTGCGTATGTGTGCTTTTATGGGGGAGGAATGGGAATGGGGTTTATGTGGGGTCATTTTAACTTGTTAAGCACCTTGAGTTACAGTTTTTTTTTCTGTATGAAAGGCGCTTTATAAATAAAGATTATTATTATTATTATCTGTAGAATTAATAAATCACTTCAATAGAACCTGTCTGACAACATGAAGGAGGCTAAAAGACCTCAAGAAGCAACACATCACGTCCTGTTCTAAAGAGATTCAAGAACCCAGAACACATCTAAAGCCCTGCAGGCCTCATAAGGTCAGAGGTCATGATTCTGCAAAAATGTTCCTTTGCTTAATATCCCCTCCACACCACAAAACGGCCTTCATGAAAGAGTTCTAAGGCCCGAACATCTCCTGACCAGAAACAACACAAAGACCCGTCTCACATCTGCAGAAATGATCTTGATGCTCCTCAAAACTTTTGAGAAAAATTCTGTGGACTGATGAGAGAAATTGGAACTTTCTGGAAGGTGTGTGTCTCGGGACATCTGGAGTCAAATTAACTCTGTATCAAAACACCATCATCCCAACAGTCAGACATCTTAAGGAAGCCTTTCTTAAGATGCTGCACAAATTAGGAAAGAAGTTAGAAATCAATCAGCTATTTATTATTTAGTGTTAATTTATTCAAACTCATGGGGTTTGAATCTGGGAATGAGACTAATTCCATGCAGCATGCTGGCTCATACAGAGAATCAGTGCATATCTCAAGGAAGCAACAAACCCTGAACTTCATCGTCACAGGATGAAGTTTCAGCCCAGAGGTAGTCTCATCTCAGAAAAGGTCATCAGCAGAAACACCTCACCAGGAATACAGACTACAGGTCTGTTCTAAAAGCGGTTGAGTCACTACTCAGACTAAATGCATTGATAATGTTTGACCAAGTCTCTGCAGGGGGGGGGGAGTTAAATCAAGCTAGAAGAATTAATCTGACCCCACCTGGGAGGTGATTTCTCAAATAATTTGTTAAACTTGAAAAATCAAAAAGAACGGACAAATAAAACTGAAATAGAACGACTGGAATTCTGATGTATTTTATTGCAGATGCATCAGTTCTATATGTATGACTGAACCAGTAAAGGCAGTGTAAATAGTTAGAGGCAGATGTTAAACCATCATATTATCAGATATGTTGTTTCTACAGATCAACACTGAGCTGTGGAAACATCAATCTGTTCACATTAGTTATAAAACGAAGACCTGTTTAACAGCTACGGCTGCTTTTCACTTTTTCCTGTTTTTTTCTATCCAATTAGAGTTCACTATCTCCTGCTACAGTTTTTATTTATCATATTTAGCTTTTAGATAAATTTACTAAAAAAAAAAAAAATTGTATTTTACAGTGGATAAAAATAGTTGCGTTGCTTATGTCCTCATTAGTTTTTTTTTTAAATATTTTACAAAAGATCATATTTTTATCTCTCTGCTGTGGAATAGGAAGAGCTCAGCTGCATAATTCAGTTTGTTTTTTTTTGTGGCAATTTTAGACACACAAGCTGACAAAAAGCAGCCTGTAGTAAATACTAGTGATTATTAATTAACTTGATGTCATCACAGATAAAATTTATGTTAAGATTGTAAATTGTTTTTTTTTAATTACAACCTAACCTAACCCTTTACATCAAAACAACATACAAGACACAAACAAAGATATGTCAAGTAAAAATGAAATAAAAGCATCAAATAGCAGCTGTAATTCATCAGTTCTCAACACAAAAAGCAATAAAGTAATGCAAAGGATTCAGATGTGAACAAAGTAAAGTGACTAAAGGTTCAACTGAAATAAATATCTGTGCCTAAAATCTCTATTCTCGTTACAACTTCACAGAAGAAATCCTTCCAAATCGCTGCCACTGTTGTGACTTTTAGCTCAGCTGACTAATAGATTCTCTGGAGGTGGATCAAAAGTTCAAACATCAAAAAAATGGTTTGGTTTGGAGCACAAAGCAAAAACCTTTTTTCTGTCCTCTTAATTTCATTTTGGTTAAAGATTTGTATTAAGTAACAGCTGCCTGGTAAAATGTGTGTTTCTCTTTATAAAGAGCAAACGAGAGAGATTTACCTGCCGGCTGTTGAGCTGTTGTGTGGCGTTGTGTCCTGTCCTGTTGTGGTGGTGTGTCCTGTCCTGCACTCTGAACTGGAGAGACTGAATCCAGAGACAGAAGGGAGCAGCGCTTCATACGAGTGAGAGGCTTAACTCCATCTGGGAGGCAGGGGGAGGTTGTGTGAGAGGAGCCCACTGAGGGAGAGAGACGTCGCTCCCAGTTAAAGCCTTAGATCATGTGTGTGAGACAAATCTCACTGTGAGGGGTTACAGTGTGTGTGTATGTGTTGTGTGGTATTTTTACTGTGCATACCCTTTCAGATGAAATGTAATGTGTTTAATAGAATATTTCTGGTGTTTTTATAAGGTTTTTTCCATTACCAGGAGGCATTCAATGACTCCTGTGAGTTTAGTGACAGCAGGACTCATCACAGTGAAGGTATTGAATATTTTTTAGTGGGAAGTTGCATTTTGTAGATATCTGAAGTGTTTTTCTGTACAGTAGTGTCTCCTTTGGACCAAACATGATTCATACTTTAAGCTTTTTACTTAAACCAAACTAACCAGTCTGATTTTGTCCTTGTAAGATTTCACTGAGCTTCTTGCTGCTGCTAATTCAGAGGAGGCAGGACATGAACAAAGCCACCATCTAGCGTGATAGTTATCACTCTGTGACCTTTGACATTTGAGTCAGACATGTCCATCCTACCAGTTCATTTCAGGGAGACATTCTGCTGTGTCTGTCTCTGTAACTTCACTATAGTCCTTGAACTCCAGTGTGAACTCAGATCTGCTGCTGAGTGGAGCTGATTTTTAGACTTAGATAGAAACTTTGATCCAGTAAAAACTAACTCCAAAGTTATTGGCAAGCATAAAAATGTGCATTTGATCCCTACCAGCAACAATTCTGGCTCTCACAGACCTGTTCATCTTTAAAAAGCCCTCCTATCCTCAATCTTTACCTGTATTAACTGCACAAATTAAAAGCACACTGTAACTTTTTCATATTTTAAATCTTTCTCTTGAGCCAGTATGTGCTAATATGACTCTTTACAGGGTTAAAGAAAAGTCACTCAGCCCCATCTGCTGCTTGTGTCCAGAATACCACGTTTGTGATTTCAAACTGGTTCGATGCCGTCTCACAAAGTATCTAAACGAGGGTTATGCTAACCCAATGTGGCTAGCTGTTATGCTAGCAGCAGAGTGTTTTTAGCTCATGATTCCTGCTTTTTTTTTTTTCGATCTCTCCCTGATTGAACACAGCTGATTTCTTTGAATGTAGAAAGCTATGAAGGCTGAGGAGACATTTCAACAGTTAGATTTAAGTGTTTCTGATCAAAGACAATGCTAACGTTTTACAGCAGTGACTTAAAACAAACACTAGGGGGTGCTGAAAACAAGCCAAAACCGCATAGTGTGCCTTTAAATAACTATAACATGAATAAACAACAGACATCTAAAATGAAGGGAAGTTCACTATAAATGTTTATGTAATTCATATTTATTACATAAATAATGAATTTTTATTTTTTTATTTTTGAAAAATATGATTCTTGACATGATTTATTTGTTTATTGACCTAACTGATTTAATTAATTTGGTATTAATATTCATTAAAATGGCATGACACATCGCATGAAATACTTTTTTTTGTTGTTGTTGTTTAAGTTAAGTTAAATCTTCACCACACTTTCCATTTCAGCTTTTTCTCTTTTGTACCTTTTAGAAAAAAAATGTCTCTGATCACAAAATACAAAGTTTTGACAAATTATAACAGAATCAGCTGAAGTTGGTGGGATAGAAGCTTTGAACATCTGGTTATTTATTTGAGTGCATTAAATTTGACTTCAGTGTTGTGGACTGCCGAGCTGTTAGAACAGCTACGAGTTGCTCTGCAGTCTTGTTACTCGCTGTGACGACTGAGTCACTACGACTCACACCGTACTCACTGCTGAGTGTGCGCTTTGTGAAACTGAGTGATTTGTGATGACATCAAGAAGGGGACATGGACATTTTACCACAGTTCAGGGCAGGAACTTTCTGGATCTGAATGTTGTGTTAAGCTGCTGTAATATGTACAAAATCTGCACATGTGGTGTCTGTGTATAGGCCATGGAAAATGCTTTTTAGTGTGTTTCTTAAAGAATCCAAAGTGTATTTTGAAAAAAATTAATTTTCCTCTTTGAGCAGATTTTTCTTCCTCTTGTTTTTCTTAAGCCGTCAGACTACTTTATACTTTACAGACCCTTAAATCTGTGATGTGGCACTCATGAAAAATAAGGGCTCAAATTATAAAACGTTCTCCCAAGTTGGCAGGAGATGAACAGATTGCCTCTGGTGTTTCCTCCCACAAACACACACAAAGACACAAATCAATTTGCAGCAAAACAAGCAATCATCAATCACTGAAACACACATCACCATACGCTGGAGGCTGTTTAAAAATGAGGGGAAATTTAGAATAATGAGGAGGTTTGAATTAAAAAGTAAGAACTCGCCATAATTTTCACAGCATGAAAGAAACAGAACACCATTTATGAGACGTTTCTCTAATATCAGTGAGGATCCTGATGTGCTATCTCACAACTGGAAAAAAGACGAACTAACAAAAGACAGATGATATAAACTTCCTCATTATGCGCACCCCTCTCTTCTGATTGGATAACAGAAACGTCACTACTCCACCCCCTTATTCAGATTACTGTATCACATCAAAATGTCGGACGAGATTCTGCCTTATGTTTTTGATCCCTAATCCAAGGACGAAGGAGACTTTTTAGAGGAACCGCTTCCTCAGAGTTTGTCAATGAATGTTTCTTAGCATGTGTGGCTAACCACAAAGACCTCAGAATAACTGCTAATATTGCAACAAAAATATGTTACGAACTTATCAAACCTTATCCTTTACTGAGCTCCTATAGGAAAATGTTAAAGAATTGACTTATGCCCAGCCTGAGACTCAAACCCAGGTCTCCTACATGAGAGGTGGTGTCTTAAACCACTACTACAGTTCAGTTGTTATGACTTTGTTCTGTTTCTATACATAAACATTAAGTGTCACCTAACGTGAGTCAAGATTGTAAAAAAAGCTGCATCGCTTATGATTTTGTGGGCCAATTCACTTTAAGAATATTCTTGCATGTAAATTTAAATAAAATAATATATTTTTACTGGGCTGCATGGTGGCGCAGCTGGTTAGCACTGTTGCCTTGCAGCAAGGAGGTTGTGGGTTCACAACCCAGCTCTACAGCCTCTCTGTGTGGAGTTTGCATGTTCTCCTCATGCATGTGTGGGTTCTCTCCGGGTACCCCGGCTTCCTCCCACAGCCCAAAAGCATGACTGTCAGGTTAATTGGTCTAGTACAATTGTCCCTAGGTGCTAGTGGGTGTGTGACTGGTTGTTTGTCTCTGTGTGGCCCTGTGATGGACTGGCGACCCGTCCAGGGTGTCCCCCGCCTCTCGCCCCTTGGCTGCTGGAGATAGGCGCCAGCTCCCCTGCAACCCTCTGTGGAGGATGAAGCAGGTATAGCAAATGGATGGATGTTTTGATCATGTTCCTATATATATATATATATATATATATATATATATATATATATATATATATATATATATATATATATATATATATATATATATATATATATAATAAAGTAACAAAATTAGGTATTGTTTTAATCTAACACCTGTGTCTAAACCAGATCTTATTGTAAGGAATTGTTTTCTTGTTTGTATTCATGTCACCATTTTGACAGCTCTATGGTAAATTCTGGAGGCTTTGTGCAGAAAGTGGTGACAGATAACAGAGCTTCAAATTGGGAAGAGACCCCAATGAATTTTTCCATGTTTTTCCTTTTCAGATCACCTGTTAACCTTTGACCTTTCTGTTTAAATCATCTATTCCTGGGTCTCTTTTTTACATTTTATTTTACATCATTGTCTTTTGTACAAGTGTTTTTCATTGTCTTAGTTGATTGAGATCCTATTAGAACAAATTAAACCTGGGAGCATTATGTGTTCTTGATGATAGACACTGATTTATCAATAATCAATCTACTCCATATTTAAAAGTCTGCAGATTCTGCAGGATTAAGGTTGGTTTATCTGGAAAAGTCACATGATGTTAGCAGCTTTCAGGGAAAGTCGAAACTAAAATTAAAAACATCAATTCTGCATCCACTGAACATAAAGGTTGAGATGAGCTGTAAAGGAGGTTAAGAACAGTTTACGTTTTTATATTTACGTTTCTAAACATTTCCAGGACAGAAAATGTAGGTCTCCATCTGTGACTGCTGTAAACATAATAAAAGAGAAGATGGAAGGGAAAAAAAGACATGGATGACAGAAGAGAGAGGAATGAAAGGGTGAATGAGCAGCCTCACAGCAGCCAGATGTTCCTCTTCTCTGTCAAACATCTGTCATCAAAATGGAAACTCATGAGAGAGAATGTAGATGATGACAAGATAGTAAATACAGATGAGGAGAAACAAACGAAACAGTTTGTGTTCAAACTGAAGTGTTTCTAACCTCCAGCTTACTTTCATATCTGATGTCTGATTTGCTGGTGGATCTTGTAGAAAAATAACTTCCTTTAAGCATCAGACAGGCCTAATTTATTGTGATATTCATTCTGCATTAAAATGACTGATCAAACCGTATTTGCATCCAGCTAGCCTGGATAACAGGAGTCCATGGTGAGATGCAGAGTGACGGATCATGACCTGTGATGAATATGTTCATTCTGCATCAGCAAAACTGGACCAAAAGCCTCCAGCTACCAACAAAACTCATGAGCTCATCTTAATACAATGCTAGAGTGACAGAACAGTTACAATTAAACATCAAAGGGAGATTATTTTAAATAGTTTATTTTAGGTTTATAATTAATAGTCTGAATAGATTATTTATTATAATAAAATTAAGTATTATAATACCTTTACTTTATCCTGCTCAAGTCTTTGTGTTGAATAAATTCTAATTTGAGCTAAATGTAACTGTTAGTAGATGATTATTTGTCCTGAATTAATTTATACTGCACAAATTAAATCAAAAAGTAAGAGCAGATTAAAGTGATTTCCATAATTTTCAACTTATTGAACCGTGCAAGAATAAAAGACAATATGGTTCACAAATATGTCTGGAGGCAACTTCAGCTGACTGGTTTCATAACAGGAACAGAGAGAGCAGGAACGAATGAGGGGAGGAACAGAATAAACAAGAAGATGATATTAAGTTCATAACACACACACACACACACACACACTCAGGGTTATGAAAGTTGGATATCTTTAGAAATATTTTCTAATTCTCCAATAAAACATTCACAGCTAACATGCAGCATATTAAAAACACCAAATAGATTATTTTAAAACCTTTAGCGACAGAAACTGAGATCCTTTCATTTAGTCAATTTTATAACTGAAGCTCGTTTAGTTGAGATGCTGAGAGAAAGCAATGAAGTGTTGCTGCTTAGTTGTTTTAATTTAACAGTAAAACTAAATTAAATAACTCAAAATAAGTCACATTAAGTCCTTTTTGGTAAAAGTTGGCACAAATTCTTGAAATCTTAACACACTTTCAAAGGGTTACTGAACAACGAGCTCTTTTATAACTTGTTTCTTTCCCCTGTTTTTCTGATGGATTATAAAAAGCATGCTGAGTTTATTCCCCAGCTCCTCTTAGGTAAATGAGGTATTTCTACATGGTTATACAGATACACATTGTTATAACTCCAACCATTGAGGAGATTTTACAGCATCTAACCATGAAACTGATTAAGTTTTACTCTAAAAAAGAAAAGAACCATTTCCCATGTATCAAAGGATATGCATGTATTATTATTACCATTTGTATGTGTCTCGCAATGTCAAATTGTAAATAATTCCCATCTCACCTGTTCATCACCACCCATCAAAGTGTTTCTGCCATCTTGAAACAGCTCCAATGTCAACATAGCAGTTTATGTAAATGGTATTTTATAAAACATTAATTTTGATTTCTTAATTGTAAAATGCATTGTAAAATGTCCTGTTAGACATAAATGACAGTTATCCATATTGTATATATTAATAGATGGAGGTTTAAACAAATTTACTGCAAAATTCTAACAAAAACACCATTTTGGACACCTGGGTTTCCATTACTCCTCAGCAGTGCCACAGGCTGATCGCCTCCATGCCACACCACATATACTGCAAATTCATGCAAAAAGGTCCCAAGCAAATATTGCGTGCATAGAAATGACAACTTTTCAAAAGCCTGATATTTCTGTTTAAAATATCTTTTTAAAACAGATTTTATGTAATATTCTAATTTTCTGAGACACTGAATTTTAGGTTTTCATGTTCCGTAAGCCAAAATCATCAAATATACTGCAAAGAAAGGCCTGAAATATTTCACTCTTTGTGTAATGAATCTATGAGACTCACTTCTGAAATGAGTGACAAAAAATATTGAACATTTTCATGATATTTTAACTTTGATGTACTGGTACTTGCAAAAAATAAGTTTTTGGGAAACCTGAATGATTTGATCCTAAAAATACCAGACCACAGATCAAAGACTCTAAAACCTGCACAAAGTATCTGCACTGCATGTGCTCATCTCAAAAATCCACTTCACTTAATATGCTGACTGTAGTTTAATGCCTCATTTAACAAAGTGGAGACATGACATCCATCACCAGCTTGAGGACGACCTGAGAGCAGCTCAGCTTCATGAGAATCACAACACAAGTTCTCGCTTTCCTCTAGTTCGCCCGTGAAGTAGTGAGAGTGCTGGTTGCTGCGCTAACTCTCCGACAGTTTGTGCAGGGTGATTAAAGACCAGACATTCAGCCCGGTCTGATTAACTATCTGAGAGCAGATGGCTATCAGACGAGGCTTTCCATCAAACTCCTTCAGCCAGACAGGGTTCACATCCAGAGCAGAGGGCTGAAGGTACACAGACAATTAAAGGGACATTCCTCTAAGTTCAAAGCTAATCAACTCATCACAATTGCTGCTAAATGAGAGGGAATGAGAAATAAATTCGTAGAAACTTTACTTCATCAATATTGAAATGGGCACATCATTTATACAATGGCGCCACCAAGGGGTGGCCGTGGTGGTCTTCACGCTGCCGACATGCAAAGGTTACATGAGACGGAAGTGCCCGTACTAAACACACAAACAGGAGACTTCTGCGTCTGCTCTTGACTGCGTGAAAGTCGGGTACAGAACGAGGATCTGTGCAGCTGTGTGAGGAAGAAGTGTGAATGACTGACGAGCGCCAAGTCTCTCACCTGAGAGAGGTCAGCGCTGAAAGCTCCTTCCCTGGGTCTGGAAGGTGAACCTGGCTGGACTCATCATCAGGGCAGGCATTTGAATCCCCAGTGGGCCTGTAACTTTGAGCTGGTCCGGACCGGGACTAGTCGCTATCTGAGCGGCTTCCTGTTGCTGCTGCTTTGACCAGAAGCCTGCGCCCTCTGCTGGTTTGGTCATGTAATGACCCCAAAAAACTAGGCCGCGATTATAAGACGACTCCCCCCCTTTTCAAATAATTTTCAATGAAAAAAAACTTCATTCAATCAATACGGAAAATCCACTTGCAATGGTTTACATCACGGCTCAGTCACTCCGGTCATCAAAGGATCATCGGCTAGCATGCCTACACGCTCAAGACAATCCAGACTCTTCGCATGTGTCGTTCCAAGATGGTGGAATGACCTACCAAGCTACCAGAACAGGAGCGTCACTGTCGTCTCTCCTGAAGACCCAGCTGTCAGAGAGCATCTTCTAAATAAGAATATACCCTTCACTAGTGATGCGCGGGTTGTCTTTTATCCCGCGGGAACCGCGGGTTACCCGCAGGTCGGGTCAATACATTTTTACCTTCGGTGCAGTGCGGTTTGGGGCGGTTTGAAATCGCGCATGTGTGTGTGAGTGTGTGTGTGTGTGTGCACGCACGGTAGGACCACGCTGTTAGGTGAAAATGTCAGCGATCGTCTGCAGGTATATTGACAGGCTGAGAGACGTCCGTTTCTCGCTCCGTGATCGATGTAGATATAGACACATGTGGCCTCATTTATAAAATGTATAAAATAAATATATATGTTTATAATTTATTATAATATATTCTCGCCTCGGCTTCTTCCGCTTATCCGGGTCCGGGTCGCGGGGGCAGCATTCCAAGTCGGGCAGCCCAGGCCACCTTCTCCCGGGCCAGGTCCACCAGCTCCTCAGCTGGGACGCCCAGGCGTTCCCAGGCCAAACTGAAGATGTATTTCCTCCAGCTTGTCCTGGGTCGACCCGGGGGCCTCCTGCCGGCAGGACATGCCCAGAACACCTCCCGAGGGAGGCATCCAGGAGGTATCCTTACCAGATGCCCGAACTACCTCAACTGGCTCCTTTCGATATGGAGGAGCAGCGGCTCTATTCTGAGTCCCTCCAGGATGTCCGAGCTTCTTACCCTATCCCTAAGGCTGAGCCCGGCCACCCTGCGGAGGAAACTCATTTCAGCCGCTTGTATCCGCGATCTCGTTCTTTCGGTCACTACCCAAAGCTCATGACCATAGGTGAGGATTGGGACGTAGACCGACTGGTAAATCGAGAGCCTTGCTTTCTGGCTCAGCTCCTTCTTCACCACAACAGACCGGTTCAGCGTCTGCATCACTGCAGACGCTGCCCCAATCCGCCTGTCGATCTCCCGCTCCCTCCTTCCCTCACTCGTGAACAAGACCCCGAGATACTTGAACTCCTCCACTTGAGGCAGGACCTCTCTCCCGACCCGGAGTTGGCAATCCACCTTTTTCCAGTCAAGAACCATGGCCTCAGATTTGGAGGTGCTGATCCTCATCCCAGCCGCTTCACACTCGGCTGCGAACCGCGAATATAATATATTTCATATAGAATTTATAAAACAAAAAAAAACGGGTCAGAAAAGAAGTAATTTTCTCTGCAAACTTTAGGATTTATAAAAGAAAACGTGACAGAGAAATGAACTGTGCAAACTTTGCATAAGCACATTTTGGAGACAGTCAAAAAAATTGGAGATGGTCAGATTAAATAAAAGAGCATTCAGTCACATTATAACGTGTTTTTAATAAGGCCGGTCGGGGGGTTGTAAAAATAGACGCAGTGATACAGGGCGGTTTGGTACAGGTTTTCAAATGTGCAGGACCTGCAGGTCGATAAAAACCCTAACATCAC
The DNA here is from genome assembly GCA_006937965.1 of Callopanchax toddi. Classification (NCBI taxonomy): domain Eukaryota; kingdom Metazoa; phylum Chordata; class Actinopteri; order Cyprinodontiformes; family Nothobranchiidae; genus Callopanchax; species Callopanchax toddi. The sequence continues at coordinate 851,838 of SSNR01000192.1, forward strand.
TACCCTGCACCTCCCTTACTGTATACTCTCTTTGTGCACTTCCCTCTATGATTGTAATCTTTTCCCACACTGTCATCCGTCTGGCAGAGCCTGTTTGTCCCTCTAAGTATTTTGTTGTTAGTCTCAGTGGTAACTTCTTTGTTACGTTATCATTTTTAAGTTGCTTTGGATAAAAGAGGATAAAAGCATCTGCTAAATACATAAACATCATTTTTTTTAAATGTTTTGCCTTCAAACAGCCAAACATTCTTGTGAAATAGTTTTGATCAATAGATTCTCAGACTTTCTGAAGGTGTTTCACAGCATTACAGCCCATTGTGCAGTGCATTTTAAAATGAGCCAAGTGGGCAAATAGAAGACAAAATTTTAAAAAATGTCAGTGTAAAAATTAAAACGACAAGATAAAAATATAGTCAAAGGTCATGTCTGTTAGAAAAATGGAGGAAAATCCTGCAAATACCTGAATTAGAACCTTAGAGATGCTGTGCATCGAGTTTGTCATCTTCAACATTAATTAGCACAATTACCAGCACTTAACTTATTATAATAGAAAACTTCTGGATATTACTTATTTAAAGTCAAAGAAATTCAATGCATCAGCAAATTAAATGTTTGGATTTCTTACCTGTGCTGGCATTAGAGACAACTCCATTACCTCTGGATAAGTGTGCAGAAAACACGTAAAACAAAACGATGTTGACCAAAGAGAGGAGGGAGGAAAAAGTCTTCAAAGCTGCAGTGCTGCCTCGCTGACTGTTGAGAGGTTGCTGTGACACAATGAATGTTTTTTACGCTTCATGGAGGAGTTTACCCACTCAGCGTATCTCTCTCCCTCGCTGTGGGTGGGTGTGTTGGAGGGCAGAGGTGAACTTGCATGTGAAGCATGTCAGACAAGCTTCGTGCATCTATTCATGCTGGTCGCTTTGATACGATTTGACGCTGCCACAAATTATTTATCTGCATAAAATAAAAATGCATGTGATTGTATGTTTAAGTTTATTACAAATAAAAGCCTTGTCTGAAAAGTCTGCCTCATGTGATATTGACCACACTGATAGGCCAGAGAAACAAACTGGGGGCTCGTCCGGGATCTGAACCTAAGATCTCTCACAGAAAAAAATACATTAAAACATGATTTGCTTTTTGTCTTGTTAAGTATATTTTCTATACATTGCCTGGGGTCTTCTGTAATTTTTAAATGAATTTTCTCATCTATTGCAGTTACACCTAAACATGTAGGTTTTCCTCCTTTTTTGTTACAAATTCAAGCAAATCAATCTATGATTTTGAACCAAATTAACTGCCTTAAAAAAGTATACAATGTAATTAAAATTCTTAACTACCACAATCAAAACTATTATAAGTTTTTCCATTTCTTCAGAAAGTTTAATCAGAAATTTACTCAAAAGTATGTTTTTATTAAAGCCATACTCAGTAGCCAGGTAAACAAACGAGGTCTCGCTAGCTATTTTACAGAAACACGACTCGATGAACTCGCCCCTCCCGTCGGGTAAAATCCATACGCCAGCCTCCCGCCGACATAGGACCACGGTTTGCAAAGGTGACAAAGCAGAGTATAACTCCAGTCACAGAAATGTTCCCCCAGCTTTTCCTCTTTTCACCTCCAAACGTTTTTAGTTTTCTGCTACCTGAAAAGGTGCTTTTTGTGGGGGACTCTGGTATTTTTATCTTAAAATGGAAACAGTAATTCGGCTCTCTGTCCTACTTCTTTCACTTTCACTTCCGGGATGTTCTGCCCCAAAATGTATCCGGGCAGATTAATGCCAATCCAAGCAGTGAGGAAATGCGGCAGACAGACAGCTGGATTGTCCAATCCTATTGTTCGGTCCGAATGATAGGATTGGCTGAAGTTTTTAGAGAACTGCGGGACAACCACTTTATTGATTGCTTTCGGGTTTTTTTAAATCTCCACAATATATTTATGGCTATACTATGTTGGAACGTTGTTAAGAGGCTTTAAAAAAAACGTTAAAAGCTACATTGTTTACCTGGCTACTGAGTATGCCTTTAATAAAGTAAACAAAAATTACAACTTTGTCTCTTTTTGTTCCTGTTAAAAAATATTTAAGGCAACAAGACACAAGCTGTTTTAAAAAAAGAAAATCTCAGTATTTAAATGATGTAGATTCTCAGCCATCCAGGACATAATAAATCAAATAAAATCAAGAGGATTTCTTTCTGATTTTTTAGGATGTCTGGATTCTCACCCATTTTCTCTTCAAGAATCACAAAAAAGGACTTAATCTTGATTTAAATTGTTAGGCTGAGTAGTTTTTTTGTAAATGGTTGGGTGAAGAATGAAGGAAATGTGCTTTATACATTAACTTGACTTTTGATTTATTTTTTTTTTAATTGTCTGCAAATAAAAAAGCTTCATCTGATAGCAATGATAAAAGCAGTGACAATGAACCAAACAGTAAAGTAGGTCATGAAACCTAAAGGATGAACTGGGAGGAGACTGACGAGCAAAATCATGTTCTTAGTCATCCTGTCAACTAAAGCAGCTGGTCAACTTTACAGTGGCTTCATTAAAAACAGCAATGGCTGTCAGAGAAATCTGCACCACTAACAGAACAGGAGCAAAACCAGACAGGATGCTGTGGAAGAGACACAGCAGCAAACCTACAAAACAGCTGAAACGACACAAAAAACAAGGATCAACATGAATAAATGGTCCATTGGGCTAATTCATTCTCTAACAAATTAGCAGCTATTTATTGTGTTATATAATTGTGCTGTATATTGGTGGATATTTTATTGTGCAAAACATTTATTTTTGTAAGTTTTAGCTGCAGCTGGAGCCAAGAGTCCCCCCGCTGCTCCTACCACAAACATAAATAGGGGGCCAGCAGCAGTTTTGCATTAGCATCCCAGCTAATTATGGCACATATTGATGCATGTCTTTTCTTTAGCTTTAATTTGAAAGGCTCAAAATTAAACAACACAAAACTGTATGAATTGTGACAGTATTTACCATAGAAAATCAACAAGTCACACTTTTTTAAGACTGAGCTATTTAAATACTAAATCTTTTACATTTTGTTTTAACAGGACTGTAACCCTTAATTAGAGATAAGTCACAAACATTCAATTGAGTTTAATATTAAAGCTGCAGTTCACAACAAGTCATCTCAAACAGCTGAACAAAGCAACCAATCCTAAGAGGACTAAAAACCACAACCTCTGTTTTGTTATCTGATCCAAAACTTTGAACAGTCTAAAATCAACACCGTGTGTTTAAATATGAAACAAACTCACAATAAAAGAAAGGAAAATCCCAGATCTGCTCATAAACTGTCAGCTTCTGAAGTTTTGCTAGTGTTAGTGTTTTGTTGGTCTCCTAGCTGTTGTGATCTGTGCCCCTTTGAGTTGAGTTGTGTTAGTTTTCCCCTCAGGCTCCTCGTCACTCTGCACACCTGCTCCTGATTAAGGTAATCAACCCACCTGCTCCGCATTCCACCAATCACCTGGCCCTAACTACCTGTATATACATTCAGTCAGTGTCAGGTCCTCTTGTCAGCCTCCCTCTTAGCATCCTCCTGTTGTCGTCCTGGTAACCATCCACTCATCTTCCTGTGTTTTTTTTTTCTTCCCATGGCTCCTTAGCTTTTCTCATTTAGGGTTTTTGCTGCCTTGTCAGCGTTTGCTCTTTTTTTAAGTATTGTCTCCTTCCCTTTGTTTGGATCCCTTTTGTTTGCATGTGAGGGTTTTCACCACATTATCTTACATGTTTTACACATTCCTAAATGTCAAAGCAGCCCACAAACAAGTCACATTAAAATAGGTCACTTTGATCAATTGTACAAAAGTTTATGTCACAAAAATACAATTAATAAACAATTTTGTTACTTGAGAATTAAACAGAGTCATCTTAAGACTTTATCATCCTGACTGCTCATTAAGTGAATTCTTATTGGTAACAAATGATATACCGTACATTGTGTAATGCTGTGATTTGGCCCACCTCACATCATTTATCAGTCCTGCATAGTGACTCAGGCAAAATAACAACAAAAACTTTTCAATTAAAAGTAAAAATGAACAGTTGAAAAGATGGGTCTTGAGCCTGCTCTTAAAAACATTAACATCATTAAGTATTTGTGATGCTTACTACTACAGGAAATACTGTGTTATAATAACACGGGGATGCACTGATACTGATACCATGTACTCGTACTCGTCAAAGTTAACCGATAATGCAGTTGCTCCGACTGCGGTCAGAAGGTGAAGGCGGCTTCACTGACTTGTCTTTTCTGTTGTAGTTTTCTAGATTGGTCACTGGGGGAGCTGTTGAGCAAGAGGAACAGTGTGGTTTGGAGGTGAAAACTGCAATAATTTAACTGAAAATGTTTATTTTTCACATACTGTAAATATTTTAGTTCTGTGATCATTTTTATTAATATTTTATTTTTTTAATCTAATTCACCCTCATTTGCTGTAACAAGCAGAGAAGAAAATAAAACCTCTTTTCCGATTCATTGCATTGTTTTTGTACGGTAGAAGTATCAGTATTGGTACTCTGTATTGGCAAGTACTCAGTTCCAAGTATCGGTATCGTATCAGCTTGGGAAAACAGTGGTATCGCTGCATCCCTAGTGTTATTTGTGATTTTTGAAAATGTTACTTGTCATACTCTCAAAATGTCAGCAATTAATAGATCAACTAAAAAATTATTAGAATTTTTATCAACTTATGTTTGGGTTGCAGTTAAAATATAGATGTTTACCTTTTAATAATCCTTTACATGAATTCTGTATGTTCCTGCAACTCCAGATTATAAACCTATTGAGACAATAGATTTATAAGTAAAAGTTTCCCTCTCAGTTTGTTTACATTTTTTATTTTAAAAATGGTGTAAATCAACAAAAAGACAGAAAAATAACTTCTTGTATGGCCTTAATTCATAGATCTATATTTTGTCAGTCTTTGTTGTTTTAAAATACAAAATGAACCCAATAACAACATTTGGAAATTCTTGGGGGGTTTTTTATTTATGAAAGACATCTGTAAGTCTTTGTCCTATTTACAGACATCTGGCTCGCCCTCCAGCCTCCAGGGGCTTTCAGCAGCTAGCTAATGTTATTATAAACTACTGTACTCCCTCCTCCTGTGGATGTGCTCCATACAGGGGACTTTAAAAGCTTCTCTATAATGCTACACAATTTTCATTTATGAGCCAACATAAAAGTTTGAGTGGGACGCCCATCACCATCAGTAAATGGCCTCATCTGGTAGTAGTGACCTAAATAGCTAATTTAATTAGGCTGCCTTTATTATTATTTTATTATTACCTTTAGGGCAAAACAAGGCAAGTGGGAATAATAAAGTTATTGGTCTTTTTGTTTCTGGAAAAGCACATTTAATAACATTCTTGATCCCTAAACAGCTGTTGGAGATTAGCTGTGTTTAAACAAAATTAAAAATCATTAAAATGCTCTAATCATTTTTTTAAAATGTTTTATGTGCTAACTATTCTATGTGCTAGTGAATTTCTCAAGCTCACCTGAACAGTGTAGTTGAACTCTCTTTTCTCCTATTTTGAAAACTACTAACTCCTTGGTTTGCTTAGACGTGCACGCTGGTGCTAAACTGTCTAAATATGATCATTTGAGTCATTTTCTAAGGAAATGTGCAGCTATGGCTGCAGAGTGTGAATGATTTTGTACATTTTCAGATTGTTCTGCAGCGTGACTCCTTCTGGGTTTAACTTGAATTCACAGCTTAAAGTCTTTGAACTTTTACTGTATTTAATGAAACCACAAACTGACGCTGCAACAAGTGATCAGACAGAAATTCACAAAAACCTCAAAGAAGTTGAGTTACTCAAACAACAGTTTCAACATATCTGAACTGACACTGAACCTACCGTATGTATCATTCAGTCAGCAGCAGCTCCATGAGCTGACTGAAGCTGACAGAATTCATTTGTGAAAAACCAAAAGTTCAGTTTGAAATCATGAGTTTAGACCAAGTTGAACCATGAATCAGGTTTTATTAAGACAAGTTTGGACCAGATCAAAACTTTAGTTAGAACACAGATCACATTTCAGAGTTTATTCAGTTAAACTTAATTTTCAGACTTGGTTTTAGATTATTTTTAAAGCTCTGCTTTGTTCTAAATCAGTTTGTTCAGTGTAACTGTCTCTAAGTCAAGGTCAATTTTATTTATATAGCACTTTATAACTACCAGGGCTGCACTAAAGTGCTTGAAAGCAAGCAATACATGCATCAAGAGAAGCAAGTAGTAATTAAGAGACTAAAACATTGAGCATGAGGAGAATCAGGTTATCACTAGAGTCAACAGCCAGTGAGTAGAAGTGAGTCTTTAAAGGGACTGAATGCAGGATTTTAATAAAAGTAATCATGTATGTTCAGTTTATTTAGGTTAATGAGTGATGAAGCATTTTAAATCAAAAAGAATGAGGCCACCCATGTATCATTCCATAATCTTGAACAGGCTGTGAGCTGTAAAATGTTCTGCAATTCGGTGGCCGAATTTCCCGCGCTGTCCTACGGATGTGACGTCAACTGACGCTTATGCTCGCTCTTGAGAAAAGTAATACGAAATGTATATCCAGTAGGTGGCAGCATTGCACCGTTGTGTTGTGTTGCTTCCTTATGGTGGAATTTTTTCGTTTTTGTTGTCTTTTTGGCAGTGTTTATGGAGCTGAAAACCTCTCTGGTGGATTATAGGGTTTCACAGAGCCAAAGGTGCTGTTATAAATTAGCGCAAAGCGATCTGTGGAAGTTACTGGGCCTCGAGAGTTTAGGCCTCAAATCCCTGGGTGTTTCCTGGACCTCAGTCGGCCTCACAGTGCCTCAAAGGCAGCTGTGCTGCGCTGCACACACAGCTCTTTTGCTGTTAGCCATCACAGCCTTTTGGGGAGAACCGTTGAGAACACCGTCTAATTACAGCTTTCACTCGGACTGGGCCACCTAGTTCTGCCTAGAGGTGTGTGTAACCGGCTGCAGCTATTCGGAGCGCCGGGGGCGGCGCTCGAGAGGTTCGTTTATGAAAGCTGCACCCATTCCCTTTAATAAGCGTTTTTTGAAATGACCAAGATTCTGAGCAGATCTAATATAGAGAGGTTGGTTGTTCCAGAGGTTAGGGGTGGCAATCACAAAAGCATGATGACCTCTGCTCTTTAATCTGGATCTGGGAACAGTGAGGAGCATTTGGTTGTTTGAACTTATAGGGTTCTGGATGGAGTGTGTCATTAGAAAAGAAGTAGGCTTTTTACTAGGAGTTCCAGCTGAAAGAAGCTTGCTCAGACAACTAAACTGATTTGTTTGTCGAATTTAAGGCAGGAGTCAAAATGACTCCCAAGGTTTTTAACAGAGGATTGACTGAATGTGCCAGAGGGACAAGATCAAAGTTAGGGTCTACAGACTCATTACTATATAAAACTCAGTGAACAGCAACTATGTGGACACCTACTTTTAATGAAGTTGAATTGTGAAAAGAATTCAAATCACCAGGTGGAAAAGATTAAAGAAAGCATGTTTTTGAAGCATGAATCTTGTTTCCATTTGTCCTGCAGAATTCCAGGACGATGCTGTAGCTTCTTCAACTTCACGCAGATCTTCTTTAACCTATGCTGCTGCTGCTGCTGCTCCTTCTGATCTTGCTTTTGGTGCTGCCACTGCCTCTGTTGCTGCTCCTACTGCTGCTGCTGCTCCTGCTGCTGGGTTTGAGTTTTCTCTTTACACTCTGTCCAGGTGCAGCATTGTTATCGACACAAACATCTGCTATGTCCCCCTGTATGGAACAGCTGTGACACTCTAGCTCTTTATTTGTTGGTCTGTAACAGCGATACACTTTCTCAAGACCACCCATATAATAGCCAAGCTCTTTCAGTGACTCTTCCAACTTCTCTCTGGAAACAGCAAGCTGACCAAGGGGCTTATCATAAACTGTTGTGAACACAAATGCAGAATCAGACTTTACTTTTTTTTTAATCAAATCAATGATATTGAATTTTTCTCTCCCTGTGCACTTGCAACATGGTGAGAGGAAGGAGTAGAAGAGCAGGAAGGTGTTCTCTTTTTTTTTCAGTCTCTCTATGTCTAGCAGAACTCGGCGCTCTGCGTGAACAACGCCGCCTTTTGTGGGTTTAGCTACTATGATGTCGTTACTTTTGTACACTTCGTCATTCTTCAGTGCATCTGAAACTGCATGAGGGATGTTGTGCATGTCACCTTCTTGAAGTGTGTTTGATTCTGCTCCTTTATAGGGGTGGTTCTTCAGGATTTGTTCCAGTGCAGGTTGGTCTCTGTTCATTGGGATGTTTGCAGCCAGAGAGAACTGACCCTTAATGTCATACCTGTGAACACAAAAACACAGTGACACTGACAAAAGTCAAAAGTCAGATTGTTTTCTGTTTATAACAGTTGTTACAGTTGTATGAGCCATGTTAGACTCATTACAGATTGCACAGTTTAGGGGTCTTTTCTCTCACTGGAGAGAGAGAAAACTCAAGGAATTAATATTATTGTCATCTTTTAAATTCAATCATATTTAAATATTTTAAAAATCAGTTGTGGGAGTTCTGACATCTATCTTGCATAAAGGGTCAAAGTTTAGAGTCTGATTTTCATCTCCTGTTTTTTATTCTGTAGTGAGCACAGAAATCTCATAACTTTCTGGATAGTGATAAAAGTGAAAAACATGAAAATCTGACAGAACTTACTCAGTTGTGAGTGTTTTAATGACATCAGTCAGCCAGTTCACATTGACTGCAGATCGACCGGTTCCAGCAGACAACAGGACCACAAGCACCATCCAGTGTAGGACACCCATCTGCTTGATTCATGGAGTAAATGCATTATTGTTAGCCTCACAATTAGTCAAAGACTGAAAATAAATAGAGTTTGCAGAAAGCATGATAAGCCATGACACCAGGGTCCTTCTGTGTCAACAAAGGGGATGTTTAGCAAACACACATCTACATATTGTACAAACTGTTCAAGCTTTTACTTACTATGATCTGATCACCTAACAAGTCTGGTACTTCAACTGTACAATGCTGTGCTAACATTATAAAACAAATGACAACAAGTTGATTAAAAGTGAATCCATCCTGAACTCACCTGCTGCTGCTCACCTGCTCAGGTGGAGGAAGGTCTTTAAGTGAAGAATTACTGGAGACTGAAGTTCAAGTGGTTTGAAGCTTTGAAACAGATGATGGACACAACCAGTCTTTATGGCAATTTTAAAGCTGAAAAATGAGGAAGAGAGAAAACAGAACAAAGATTTTATCAAAGCCCCACTGAGAAACATCATCATATAAAGTCAGAGTCATCCTCAGAGGAACGGTAGCATGTTTCTGTGGATCAGAAATACAAACAAAAGCATGGACCGGTGAATAAGTGACAGTTATACTTTCCTTATGACAGCTTTTAAGAATCAGAGTCATTTTTATCCGTTTAAAACTAACATTCAAGTCTGATATTGTCACTTAATGTTGGGGAAACTGTCTGTTAACTTCAAACTAACCTCTAATTTCTAGAAACCTGGTTTAAAAAATTGGTCTTTTATTTACATATTCCAAAATCATCAAAATTTTGTTTTAATTTAAAGCTAATCCTCTTTTTTTCATTTCAGGTCACAAGAGTCATCCATAGTGACTAGAGACCCATAGCCTGTGAAACCTCCAGAGCCCTGGAGAAAACTGCTCAGTGATCAAGTGTAATAAAGCAAAACCGTTGGCATCCTCTGGGTTCAACCTGTGATGAAGACAAGTCCTTAGGACTGGCATATTTAAATTGATGTATGCTGATCTGTTGATTAATGTGCATTGTCAAATGAATGTTTCGAATTGCATCAAGTCAATGAATCAGCACCAGCAGGAGCTTTTCTCAAGAAAGGACAAGACAATGACAAAGAAGAAATATAATTTAGCATCTCATAAAGTCATAATTCTGACTTAGTATCTTAAAAATATTAATAAAGACATTTAATATGCTATCTCATAATTATGAGAAATTAAGACAACATGATGAGATAGTAGTATATTTAAGAACAGAACTTCTCTGTTGGTATTTTTGTAGATTTAAAGAAGGCTTTTGATACAATCGACCACAGAAGATTATTGGGAAAAAATTGAGAATTATGGACTACGAGGTATAGCAAATTCATGGTTAGAAAATTACAAGCCCGACAACAGTGTGTAAAAATTAAAAATACGATTTAGAGAAATAGTCTGTGGTGTTTCACAAGGGTCAGTAATAGGCCCACATAGCGCATTTACGCAGGAGTCCCTCTGACAGGCTGCAGCCACTCGCCAATAGCGCGAACGCGCACACACACACACACACACACACACACACACACAGACACACACACACACACAGGTGTGTGATTTTAATCCGTCAAATGACCGAAAATGACGAAAAACGATCAGCTAGCGTCGCAAAAACCAGGTGGACCCGCTACGTCGGTACCACCGGTTCCTCATAAATCCTGGAACCGTATTTGTTTTAGTACCGACTTGGTACAGAAGAACTGGGTTTTTTGACAACACTACTACTGGATACAAAAAACCTAAAACAATATTTACCTGTTTGCTGCAACTGCATAACATCCACACAGCTGCAAGCAGAGTGAAATCAGCTGGAGGCGGCCGCTATGCAAATTTGAAAAACTCTGCTGACCAATGGGGGCCCCCAGACACACGGGGCCCCTAGGCTTCAGCCTCTAGCCTGTGCATTAATCCGGGCCTGTTCATGTGTATGTATGTGCATGGGTATGTAACATATGTAAATGGATACGTATGTGTTGGTATAGGTATATATGTATGTGTATGAATGCATATACATGTATACAGGATGCTTCTGTTTACACAAATTACTTTCATGACTGAATAAATAAATAAACTATACTTATAATTAAGATGCTAAGTCAAACATTTGAGATATTTCATTATAATGAGATGCTAACTCTACAAGCAAATTTTTTATTTACTTCAAATTGGCGGAAATGTATGGAAAAAACGGGCATACCCAGCATTAGACCGGGGAGAACGTGAAAGGATTTTTTCTTTCATTATTCTTCAAGTAGTAGACATGTCTGGACTGTCGGGGGCAGTAATGCTCCACTGCTGCGCCTAGGTTGCCATGAAGAAGAATCATTTACTTCCGGGTCACGTAATGACGAGTTCAACTTTCCCTTGTAGCTCATGCTAACTTGTATGAACTCCAACTGATTACAATTGACTAATTGGCAACTTTATAAATACAGTTTAAATGGATTATACGGCGACTCAAAGTGGGTTCAGACAGCGTAAGTTACGTACGTATTTCTGTCGATAGTTGCTGAGAGTTTGAAGGGATAGTGACTGTTTTCTGGAGTTGAAAGTACAGTTAGCTAGCTTGCTGGACCTAACCGGTTGAGGCTAATAAACGAAAACAAACTACCTCTGGAAATCAAACAAACTGAAAATCATATAGTCTCCGTCCAGTGGCAAACAATTTTATTCGTAGCATCACTAAACACTTTTAATATAAAGGTTTGTTGATGCTAACGGACTCATTTGACGTCGAGTCTGAATAGAATAGGGGGGTCAAATAGGGTGGAGCTGGTGGGGAAATAGGTCAGGACAGTGGACCCACCACTAACCAGTGGCTAATTTGGATTAACTCCTGCGTCACTCCTGCTGTATTTTTAATACAGTTTCGTCAAGTTTATTTTTTCCTGTATGTATGTATATACATACATATACATATGTGTACAGACAGACAGACAGACAGACAGATAGATAGATAGATAGAAAGAAAGAAAGAAAGAAAGAGCTTCAGTGCTTCTCCAGGAATACAAACATGATTAAGGAAATCAGCTCCACAAGAAAGTTAGAGGCTTTTCAATTAAAAAGTTGAAAATAATGTACTGGCAATTTATATGACAAAACATTAATTACATGGTCATGCAATGAATAGCAACAATGTGGTTTCAGAATGTTGTTATATTTAATATGCAAGTTTCACACAAAGTTGTCTTTCTGGTGTGATCTTGTGATGAGTGTGTGATAATGTGATTACTCTTTCTAGGAAACGAGTACATTAGCTCTTTGTTCTCCATGGAGCTGACAGCCCAGGAATGACTGCACATAGGTGTTTTAAAATGTTAAAAATACAACTTTAACTTTAAAATTGTATCAATTTTTCAGCAGTGCACCATCAGATTTAGATAATGAATTGTTGCAAATGTTGACCAATGTTCTCTATATGCTGACTTTTGTATTTTAGCACAGATTTTTGTTCTTAAGAATATCAACACTGTTGAGTAGAAAAAGTTGTAAAATTAACATTTGCTTGTGTAATTTTTAAACTAAGTGGCCAATGAATGTAATATTATGTTGGGCTCCAATTTAGAAATTCAAGAACCTTAAAAATATATACATTACTAAATATTTAATTTATTAAAATTTAACAGTAAATTTGGACAAAATGCTTTTTTCAAAGGTACTAGTCTCGAATTATAAATCTTGAAAGAAATGCATGCTGGACTGTTAGATTTTTCTGTTTGTGTTATTTTTGCCCGCTTTAGACAACGTGTAAAAATAGTTTAAGAGCTTAAATCTGCTTTTTTGTTTTCCTGATGCCTTTCTGTTGACTCTTTGGTTCATTCAGAGCCCAGTATGCGTCTGAGGAACAGTGCAGACGGTTCGGATGGCAGCCAGCTGTTTGAGGATACGAGTGGAGCTGGACCTGGAGTCTACAGGTGAGAGCTGACCATTCAGGGTTAAACTAGGCAGATTTAAGAACTATTCAATCACCTACTACTGATAATAAAACAGCTTTTTACAGCATCAGCTTGGTTTAAAGTTTTGGTGGCATTTGTATCACAAACCTGTCATAGCAATTTCTTCCAGGGTTGATCATGTTTTTCAGATGATTCTCGTTTTCTGTCAACAGGGACCAGCAGGCCGGTCCTCAAGCAGCTGGATATCCTGGTCAGTCCTTCCTGTCGGACCCCATGTCCAACCTGGCTATGGCATATGGCAGCTCACTGGCTTCTCAGGGGAAGGAAATGGTGGACAAGAATGTAAGATCGGCTCTCATTATTACATTTTAAAGACTCAACTTATTAGGATATTACTCCAACTATTTAAAAACTGTGATGTCATAAATAATCTTACAGTAAAAGCATTTTAACAGCAACAAATAATTCATGTTTGTGTGTTTCAGTTGGACAGATTCATCCCGATTTCCAAGCTGAAGTACTACTTTGCTGTTGACACGGTGTATGTTGGAAAGAAGCTTAGCCTTTTAATTTTTCCTTACATGCATGAGGTAAGTCTGCTTCTAAATGAAATGAAAATATTTCTTTGGCTAATTTTAAATTATAATATTTTACTCTTGAGATGCAACTTCCTTCATATGCCTTGAATATTGTTTAAACTTGAGTTTGGGCAGTGTAGATCTAGTAAGAGTGTGATGTGTGTGTGTTTTGTAGAATTGGGAGGTGAGTTACCAGCAGGACACACCTGTTGCCCCACGCTTTGATATAAATGCCCCAGATCTTTACATCCCTGCCATGGGTTTCATCACGTACATCCTGGTGGCTGGACTGGCGCTTGGCACACAGAACAGGTGAGAGAACAGGTCCATGTTTTTGACAAAGTGATGCATGTTTATTAAAAGGTGTTAAAATCTAATGGATGATTGATCTTTCAAACATCAGGGGCAACCATCTGGAAGATTTATTTTTAACTTCAGAGCCTGAATGGCACATTTGTTCAAACCTTGAGGAAAAAGAACCCATCTCTCCTGCGTTTGCTATAAGATCAATGACAGGATTTATGTGTGAATATTCCTCAGGTTTTCTCCGGAGCTGCTGGGAGTTCAGGCCAGCTCAGCGTTGGTGTGGTTGATCATGGAAGTCCTGGTGGTTCTGTTGTCTCTTTACCTCGTCACTGTGAACACAGACCTCACCACCATTGACCTTTTAGCCTTTTCTGGATACAAATATGTTGGGTATGTAGCTGCCTGTGCCACAGTAACAGTTTCACTCAGTGGTTTTTAAAGCTCCTGTTTTATTTCTACAGGATGATTGTAGGTGTCGTGGCAGGTCTTTTGTTTGGAAAGCCAGCGTATTATCTCTCTCTGCTGTGGTGCTGTGCAGCCATCTTTGTCTTTATGGTGAGAGAAAGCTTTTCATCTATTAATACATTTAATAAGTGTTTGGTGTTTTCCCCCCTCTGTTCTATTAAATAGATTTATTTTTTGTAAATTACAATAATAATAATAATAATGAATGCATCAGTTTTATATAGCGCTTTTCTAGGTCACTCAAAGACGCTTTACAGAGTTGCATTATTCATGCACACAGTCATTCTCACCGGTGGTGGTAAACTACGACTAACGTCTGTAGCCACAGCTGCCCTGGGGCAGACTGACAGAAGCGAGGCTGCCATTCTGCGCCATCGGCCCTTCTGACCACCACCAACATTCACACGCAGTCACGCTCACATTCACACAATGCAGGATCACCCTGATCCAAATCATACATGAATCACTTGCCTACATTTATACATCAGTGTTGAGACGGGACCCACAAAACCTTAGAGATGGCAAGATGCTGTTTTATTAACCTAGCTCCTACTGGATTTCTGAATATTCACAAATAACGATTCTGCTATTTTTGTCAGTAACAACCGAGGAATTTATCCTAAAGTGAGACTTTACCTTTATGTCATAGTTTAATAATTTTCTAACATTATTTAATTCATTCATTATGATTAAAGCTACCTAAACACTGGTTTAACCCAGTCCCAGTGCAGCTCTGTACCAAAAAATAACTTTGACCCAACAAGTTTTATTTTTAAAGATTTTGATTGTTTGAAAATGTGTATTTTTACACAAAAATAAAACATATTTGCCTTGTTGAGGAAAAAAAAAAAGCTCAATAAATGGATTACATTTCCTTATATCTTTAGAAGAATGACGTCATCATCTACAGTAACAAAGCAGTCATCCTGCACACTAAAGGCAAATAAATGGCTGGTTCTGTTTAAGGTCCTTCTGTTCTGCTCATCTCTAAACAGATCCGCACTCTGCGTCTGAAGCTCCTATCTGAGGCGGCAGCTGAAGGGAAGCTGGTGAGAGGAGCCAGGAACCAGCTGAGGATGTACCTCACCATGGCCATAGCAGCAGCTCAGCCCATCTTCATGTACTGGTTCACCTACCATCTCATCAGATAAAAGCTACAACACGCAGGCACACGTTCACTTGTGTAGAGGATGAACCTGACTGTCTGCATGTCATATCGGCCCATTAAAAAACAAACCTCCACACTGACTGAATCCCAAAGCCCATGGAGCAGAGCAACACAGGCGACAAGACAATAGAGAGGAGGTGAGACGCCTTTTCTCACACAGCACAGCCATGTTGTTAGTATTGCTTTTTTATATTTAATGTCTTCAAAATCTGTAGCTATTTGTTTTATGTACTTTTTTGTTTCTATACTGTGTAATTGAATGTTAATTATGTTTTTTATAAGTATTTATGTATGTTTGTGGATAGGTAAACTATCATTGCAGGTTTAGTTTTTTGTCGCAGATGATATTTTAAAGCCAATAGAACAAAAGCACATTAACGAACCTTCCATTTAATACAGTGAAGGGACAGAAATCTGGAATAAAAAGTGATTGTTTAGCTCTCTTTGATTGGTATATTGTAATGTTTGGCTCTGTGGAAACTACTTCTGTCACATTTGGAGAAACGCTTTGTCCTTTTTCTGTGAGCGCGGGTGTAAAACCACTGTTTTAATTGTTTATCCTCATGTTTTGTCACATGATGCAAGCTTTTCAGCCTGAATCGTAAGGAACATTAGTTGTAGCCCACATAAAGATAAGATGGATTTAATGTCTTTTTAAAAACTTGTTTAAGATGAAATAAAGAAAGGAACTAAAATATGGTTTGTTTTGAAAAAATGGTTTGAAACATCACTTATTGATTTTTGTGCTTGTAGCCTTTATGCAACATATGTTTCTCTCATATTAAACCAGGATATAAGTCACAAAGGCTTAAATTATTTCAAGAAATAATCAAAATGATTAAACTCTTAGCTCTTTAAAGGTGCACCTGAGCCTATTCATTTAAATAGGAAACATTTAAAGAATAACCCTGTGTTCATGCAGCAGGTTTATATGATTTTTTTTTTTTTACTTTTTATTTTCAATTAAAGAAAAAACAGTACAATCATTCAGCTAGAAAACACAACCAGTCTATAAACATTCATAATACTGATTAATCAAACAAAAACGGGCTGGGGTCTATTATCCCCCACTGCTCCCTTAATAACTCCATAAATCAAAACAAATATAAAAACAAGAGAAAGAAAAGAAAAAAAAAGGGGGGGGGGGGCCTGCAGACAGAGAAACATCCTCAAAAACATTGATTTCCTTAAATTTCTACATCAATTATGTATTACATAGTTTATCCATTTCTCCCAGTCTGTTTCAAATTGTTCTTCCTTTAGTCTAACCTTATATGTCAATCTCTCCATGTCTTGTATTTAATTTATAATGTTTTCCCATTGTTTCTTTGTAGGTATATCTACTTTAAACCAGTTTTTCGTAATAGCTTTCTTCCCAGCAACAAGCAGAATTTTAATTAAATATTGGTCTTCTTTAGCTACTGTTCCATGAATATAACCAAGATACAACACTTTACATGATAATGGAATCTGATATCCCAAGATCTGACAAAGAGCTGAGTGAATTTCATTCCAGAAGGATCGAATGTTCTTACAACTCCAGAAGACGTGCGTGTGATCAGGGTTTATGTGGCCACATAATCTCCAACATAATTGATCTGTCTTTATTTGTTTGCTAGTAATTTTAGGGGTAAAAAAAAAAAAATAGAATTTGGTTCTTCCAAATAAAATGTCTCCATTCTTGTGAGTGAGTAGTATTTAGATGGTCCTTCCACATGTAATCCCACGTGTCCTCTGTGATGTCTTCACCCAGCTCCTTCTCCCATTTGACTTTCACATAAAGGCTGGAGTGATTTTTGGATTGCATTAGACTTTTATACAACCTTGATATTTTCTTAGTTAATTCCCCATTATACGTCTGCGTAAACACTTTAATAATTGGACTAATTTCCTCTTCTCCTTTCTTAATTTCTTTACTGTAATAATCTCTCATCTGTAGATATCTAAACAGATCCTGGTTCTGTAAGTAGTATGTATCTTTCATTTCTTGAAAACTAATAATTTCCCCATTGTTTATTATTTTGCATATAGCAGTCATACCTCTTCCTGCCCACTGCTTAAATGTGTTATCTCTTTTCCCCGGTTCAAATTTATCATCCCATCCAACCCATCTCAATAAGCCGAGTTCCTTTCCCAATTTTAGTTGTTTACAAATACTATACCAGTTTTCTAAAGCAAATGTTGTAATGGGGTCCAATTCAAGTACTTCTTTCTCCTTAATGGGCATAATCTTTTTTTCTCCTATCAAAGTTTGAATAGGGCTTTTATTACCTGATAATTCAATATTTTTCCAGCGAGTTACACACCTCGGATTGCACCATTGAACTAGTGGACAAACCTGTACTGCATTATAGTATTCCTTTAAATTTGGAAGAGCTCTTCCCCTTTTTCTTTTGGTAACTGGAGGGTTGATTTGAGTACGTATTCTCGGTTTTTTTCCTTCCCAAATCAACCTGGAGATAAGCTTATCCCAACTGATGAATTGTGAATTTGGTATGTTAATTGGAAGGGACTGGAACAAGAATAAAAAACGTGGTAAAATATTCATTTTTATCACAGTAATCCTGTCGTGTAACCCCATTGGATAGGTGGACCATCTATCTATGTCTTTTCTTATATTTTGATCTAGTTCTTCATAATTACATTTGTATAAATTTATTAATTTTTTAGATATTTGTATTCCCAAATAGGTTAGAATCTTAGCATCCCATTTTATTTCTAATTCTTTGAGTTTTTGAGTTGAAGAGCAATTAAACATAAGAACCTGTGTTTTTTGTAAGTTCAGTTTATAACCAGAGTGAAGACCAAACTGTTCTAAAATTTTAATTAGATGTGTAAAGGTTTTAGCTGGATCATTTAAGTAGATTAATACATCGTCTGCAAAGAGACTCACTACATGTTCTCGTCCTTTTATTTTTACCCCTGTTATTATGGTGTCCTGTCTAATCATCTGTGCCAAGGGCTCAATATATAATGCAAATAGGGTAGGGCTGAGGCAACAGCCCTGTCTAGTTCCTCTCTCCAAATGAAATCTTTCTGATAGTGATCCGTTAACCTTTACACGAGCCGTGGGTGATTTATAAATTGACCTAATGCAATTAATCGATTTTGTATTAAACCCAAATTTCTCCAGTGTTGAATATAAGAAACCCCAGTCTACCCTGTCAAATGCCTTTTCTGCATCAAGGCTTACCAATGCAGAAGGTATTTTATTTTTATGTATTCTATGCATAATGTGTAGTGTTCTTCTAATATTATCATGAGTTTGTCTTCCCACCACAAAGCCAGATTGGTCCTCATCTATCAGGTCAGGTAGAAATGATTTAAGTCGATTTGTTATAATATTAGTATATAATTTATAGTCTGTGTTTAGAATTGATATTGGTCTATAATTTTGGCAAAATTCTTTATCTTTTGATGGTTTTAGTATTACTGTAATTATCGCCTCCTGCCAAGAGGGGGGAGTAATGTTATTTGCCAAAATCCAATTGAAAGTAGTAGCAAGTAATGGTAATAAATCACATGCAAACTTTTTATACTATTCTGATGGAAATCCATCACTTCCTGGTGTTTTGTTTGTTTTGGATCTCCCTAATGCTCTTTGAATCTCCTTCTCAGTTATATGGCTTGTTAAGCATTTATTTTGTTTTGTGCCAATTGAGGGCAAATCTAAAGTTTCAAGATAAGTTTTGATTGCATCCTGGCTTGTAGTTGATGTTTGGGTGTAAAGATCTTTATAATAATCTTTAAAAATGTTTTCTATGTCTTTAGGTTCATATTTCATTTGATTTGTTTTTGGGTCCCTCATTTTAGTAATACTGGATTGAGCTTGTTGTTTTCTAATGCGTCTTGCTAGCAGTCTAACTGATTTAGGGCCTGAGTCGTAGTAGTTTTGTTTCAAATATCTTATTTTAAGCTCATTTTCTTGCTGAAGTAGGTTGTTGACTTTCTTCCTAATTATTATCATTTCCTTTTGGTTTCTTTGGTCCATTTTAATTTTTTCTTTTTGCTCCAATTGTCTCAATTCCTCTACAAGTATTTTATATTCTTTAACCTTTTCTTTTTTTAATTTACTTGTAATTGAGATCAATTTCCCTCTTATTACGGCTTTTAATGCATCCCAAACTATAGCTGGGTTTACTTCACCATTGTCATTTTCCTTCAAATAACTTTGTATTTCCTTCCTAATTTGATCTACGATTATTTTATTATTTAATATCCCTACATTTAGTCTCCACATTGTGTCTTTCCGTTCAGTATTCAGTTTTAAGTTTCATATAAATTGCGCTATGATCTGACACATCAGACACTCCAATTTGGCAATCTAGAATTTTGCTTATATGTTCTTCCTGGATATAAAAATAATCAATCCTTGAGTAAACCTTATAAGTTGCTGAATAATGACTATAATCTCTCCGCAAAGGATTTAATTCCCTCCATATATCTATTAGCCCTGTTTCCTGCATTAAGTTTTTTACCAGTTTTGTCAAAGATTTTTTATATATTTTGGTACTCGTATCCAGTTCATGATCCATTATGAGATTAAAATCCCCTCCACATATACATACTCCCTCCGACTCCACAGATATAATGTCCAAAAGTGATTTAAAAAAATGTTTATCACTTTCTGGCGGGGCATATACGTTCACCAGGGTGGTAATTGCCTGTCCTATCATTCCTTTTACAATAACATATCGTCCCTTCTTATCCTTTATTTCTTTTTGACATTCAAATTTTACAGAATTAGAAATGAGGATGGCTACCCCTCTTTGACGACTATTGGTGTGTGAGCTATAATAACTATTTCTAAATCCAAATTTCTTTAACTTGCTTTAACTGCTCTTGCTAGGTGTGTTTCTTGTAGAAAACTAATTTGAACCTTCTCTTTCTTAATCTTTGTTATAATTTTTGCCCTTTTGACTGGGTGTCCAAGACCATTAACATTTAAAGACATAATCTTTATTCCCTGTTGAATATTGTCCATTTATAGTTACATTTTTTTTTAATTCTATAACTCTTCTGCAGCTAAAAAAAAGAAAAAGAAAAAACATTCCACAGCCAACAGCATTGTGGAAACAAACTCAAAACGCATAACAACCTGAATTCTACTTGACCTCCAATAAGAGAAGTCAAGCAACGTTAACTCTCTCCCCTGGCCAGGGGAATACCTTCCCAGGGGGAAGGGCCCCTGGTTAGTTGTGAGTCTAAACACAAAAGAACTCCTACTACCCACACTAATAACCATTCCTCCTCATGCCCCCCCTCTTGTGCCAATTTATTAATTTACACTTAACACCATACTCACATTATTTGAATCCTTCGTTTCTCCCTTCTGACTTTTTTTTTTAATTGGTTCATTTTTTTATGAAGTTTAAGTCAGACTTGCACATATTTCAAGCTTGCAGTCTTTTCAGCCTTCCTTGTGTTGGATTTCCTGAAGTCGACTTCTCTTTTCCCCATCTGCGACCGGTCACGCCCGACCTGGTTCCATGCCGCTGTAGGTACCACATCTGCTCGGGCTGCCAGTTCGGCTCGGGGCCTGCGCCTGCCGATTACGTAGCACTAGCTGATTGGCTGAACATACGACGAACTGGAGTGACGTTACCACGTTCGTAAAAGTCACGTTATCACGTTAACGCTGAAGCTTTTGATTGGTCGCGATTGTAGTCCTTAACTGGAGTAAGGACTACAACTTATTTTTGAACTAATCTTTAGATTTATTTACACCAGAACTAACGAAATATACAGAATAATCCTACATTTATACAAACAACCAGGCCTGCTAAATATGTAAACACAAGAAACACATTCACATATAAAAACCGTTGTGCTTATTTGGCACAGTCTGATGTTGGTTTGATGTAGTTTCACACTCTTTACTAAAAAACGGCAATATAACAAATTAGTTATAAAGAAAACATTAGGCGGTAAGAAATGTGTATTAATGAACAAACCTGATAAACTCTTTCTAAAACATGTGTGGAAGAACAGCATTGACAGAGATTTACAATGTATTTTGTCCGAGTGGCTTTGCCGTAGTGTGACGTTGTCGGTAGGAGAAGGACCCCGAGCCGATCAGGCAGCCCGAGCAGATGTGGTACCTACACCGCCATTCCAGTTTTTTGCGCTGTCTCAGTGGGGGGTTCTGCGCCATCTCCACGGATGTCCTCCACCTTATATCCCCTCCTCCTCATGTCACCTATACTGTTGTAGGTTTTTGTTCCGTTGTCCCAATGCACTCGCAGTTTGTGAAGAGGAGTTTGGAACCGTATCTTCTCTTCTTTTAATATTTTCTTTATAGGTGTATAAGCCTTCCGTTGTTTGAGCGTCTTTGCTGTATAGTCATGGTCAAAATATATTCTGTCGGTTCCAAACATCACCACTTTTTTCTCCCAAGCCTTTTTCAATACCAGCTCTTTCATGGTATATTGGTGAAAATTGATGACAATTGAACGGGGTGGCTGACCTGCTTTCGGTTTCGGCGTTAGAGCTCTATGGGCCCGCTGGATGTGCAGATCCGAGTTCATCATAAATTCCTTGCGGAGCCATTCATCCATTAACTTTGTTACCGGGTTGTCCTGTACGGTGGCCCCTAGAGACAAAACACATGCAAAACAGAAAACACATGCAAAATAACAAAAACACATGCAAAAACCCAAAACACATGCAAATCAGAAAACATGCAAAACCCAAAGCACATGCAAAACAAAAAGCATTCCAAAACTGAAAACACATGCAAACCAGAAAGCATGCAAAAACTGAAAACAAATGCAAACCAGAAAGCATGCAAAAACTGAAAACACATGCAAACCAGAAAGCATGCAAAAACAAAAAACACAACGGAAGTGCTCCAGGACGCTAGGGGGCAGTGCAGAGCTCGATTTGCAAGATAAACAGGAAGTTACCGGTACTTTAAAATTTGGAGTTGACCACTCTGGCTGACACAACTGGCTAAAATAGAGCTCTTAATTTGTCAAAACGTCAAATAAAATAGTAGAAGAAGACAAAGGTACAGAGTGTAGGATGACCATAATTAGATTTTTGAAAAAGAGGACATTTGGCTCAGTCGTGAAACATTTTGATACTGTTTAATGAAAGAAGACTTAAACCTTTTTAATGTATGTAGTCTCTGTGTAGTTTTGAATAATAGTTATGTAACAACCTTATAGGCTTTCAAAAGTCAACAGGTTAAAAAAATTAATTTAACAGCTCAACAGGAGCTGGATTTGAACCTACAACCCCCAACAGCACAAACCAGAGACACAGCCACCACACCACCTCCAACTGAAAGTAATCAGCACAAAAATCATTTGATGTAGTGTTAAAGTTATATTGCAAAGGAAATACTGTGAACTGTTGTTTGTTCTGTCTATGAGAAGGACGTCACAATCAAAACAGACTGCTTCATTCGCACCAGTTACTTTAAGTACATGTCTATTTCCAGCAGAGGTCGCGTTAACTGGAAATTTTCCGTATTTGATGGGCACCGGTCATTCTGACAGGTGTGCGCGCGCGCCATCCCGTCCATCAGACCATCATTGGCTATCACTTAATTGTCCCCACTAATAATTGGAACCAAGGATGCAGAAATAGCACTGCATCTCCACCACTGTAGCCCAGCAGACTGAGGTTCTGCAGAGCGCAGACCTGTGATCCACACGTCCTGCGCTCTGCAGCAGAAGAACCACAGGAACTGGTCCGTCAGAGCGCATCAGGTGTCAGACCTGATCTGCACAGAGCTGCACCTCACCTGATGCTGTGCAGTGCTCGACTCCGAATGGAGAGTTTTTAGAAATGTTTATATGATGACTGGCTGATCGACTAATTTAGAGTCTAATCCTATGGATTTATGTGCTAAATGGGCCCGGTGTTAGATCAATCAAGTAAATGAAACCGAGCGATCTGCAGCTTTTAAACAGGTTCTCCAAACCGTGACATCAGTGGAGGATGAAAAGATTAACAAACATGCAATAATATTTAAAAGTAATGAAATAATGCTACTGAAATAGTAATTATTATAATTTTTAAAATTAATAAGTGACGGTTAAAAACAGATTATGATCGGATTTTTAAAACCCTGTCAGTCAAATGACGGAAAAGAAAAAAGTCTAGCGCAACCTCTGATTTCCAGTGAAAAATGATAAAACCCATACATTTTCATTGATTTCTGAAACCCCCTGGATGCCCCAGACAGAAGGTGAAAAGTGAACATGTCAAGGAAAAAGGAAAAAAGGACGTTTGATTAAATTACTTCCCGTTTATCTTGTAAATCGAGCTCTGCGCTGCCCTCTAGCGTCCTGGAGCACTTCCGTTGTGTTTTGGGTTTTTGCATGCTTTCTGGTTTGCATGCGTTTTCTGTTTTTGCATGCTTTCTGGTTTGCATGTGTTTTCAGTTTTTGCATGCTTTCTGGTTTGCATGTGTTTTCAGTTTTTGCATGCTTTCTGGTTTGCATGTGTTTTCAGTTTTTGAATGCTTTCTGATTTGCATGTGTTTTTGCTTTTTGCATGCTTTTTGTTTTGCATGTGCTTTGAGTTTTGCATGTTTTCTGATTTGCATGTGTTTTGGGTTTTTGCATGTGTTTTGTCTCTAGGGGCCACCGTAGTCCTGTGATTCTGCGTCCTCCTTCACGCCGTAGATCCGTAGGTTGTTTCTTCTGGATCTAGTCTCCAAGTCATCCAGCTTATCCAACAGCTCCCTATGTTCTCTCAGTAAATCCTGTAGCACACCGTCAGCGTCCCTCTGTTTCACTTCTTCTATACGCATTAGAGCCGTGTCCACTTTCTCTTTTTGCTCTCCAATTTCTGCAGTTATTTTAGCAAATTTGCAATCAATGTCCTCTTTGAGCTCGGTCAATTCATCCTTCATTCTGGACATGATCTCTTCCTTGACTGATCTCAGGTCAGCTTTTAGCTCCGACTGCATTGCTTGAATCTGACTGCTAATGCTAGCTAGGCTAGTCTGGAACGCCGTTCCTTCATTAGCCTCCAATGTTAGCATCTTTTTATCTTCACCCAGGTGGTTTGTTTCTTTACCTGAGCTTTCTACTTGTTTTCTGGTCTTTACCTTAGTTGTTCCTCCGCTCATTGTGAAAGTTTTCTGTCACTCAGTTTAGTTTTGGCGGAGTTTTTTAAAATTGGCACGAGAGCGCTCTCACTAACGCTGCATGTTCCTCAGCGTCCCCGGAAGTCTGTTCCTATATGATTCATTTTTAAATTGTGCTGAGGTAAAGTTCACTAGAAGCTGAAGTGAATCCGTTGACATCAATCCACTGAAATGTGATGACTGATAAATAAAGTGACTTGACAGGAGGCATACGTTTCTACTATTTTGTTAAATGTCCTGTTTTTACAGATCAAATAGTTAAATGACTCAGCTTCAGTTATTCTTTGTTTCAAAGATTAAAATGAATTTTAAAATGTACATTTAGTTAAACCAATAAATAGCAGGACCAGACTTTTATTTTGATAGGATTGTGTTGCAAATATAATTTAAATTTTTCCTTTTGATTTAAGATGCAAGACATCACTGTTGATTGTTAATGTAAAAATGACAAATCATTTCTGTAATGTGTTTATTTTGTGGTTCTTTAAAGGTACTGTACTGACTCTATACACTTCCAAACAGGGTAGGTGAATTTTCACAAAACATTTAACAATTCTAATATTTTTACTGCGAATTGTAACCACATTTAAATTTTTAAAATTAATTTAAAAAAATGTTTTTGTTGATCTTAAAACCTACGTTTATGAATAACTTTCTAAAACATCTACATTAACTTGAACATCTACATTAACTTGAACATCTACATTAACTTGAACATCTACAACAGATGAACTAAATGAGAAAGTGTTTCATAGTGTTGATGTCTTGACTACAAGCTATGAATATATAGATGTTAGAAAGCTCTCCTAGCTTCAGTCTGACGTCTGCTGCTTCCAGAAGCCTCTGTTGTGATTGATGGCCCGAAGAAGCCTGGTCTGCATCGTCCTCTCCACCGGGTATCTCTTATAGATGGGCAGCAGCAACAGAGTGTGGCAGGTGAAGGATTCTGGTAGATGGAGCTCAGTGGCATCAGGCAGCACGGCCACCCTCATCGTGATGTACTTCATCCCTACAAAGGGCACTCGGTCGCTGCCTGTGAGGAACACTGGAGAAGAATAACATCTAACTGAATGTGTGTAACAGGGAGACATCTAGGGTTAAAAACGTTTAACTAAATCTATAACTGAAATCTCAACAGATAAAATGCACGTTTAAGTCAAAATACTTACAAAGACTTCCGGTGGCACCATGTTCTGAGAAGCACGCATAGAGTTTGGGCTCCCCTGAATCAGTGGTGTTTAGCTGTTTTATAGCTGATATTTGAGTTTGCAATCAAAAAGAGATTTGAGGAAGTCTTAAGACAAACATGAGCACGAGAAACGCTGGGAAACAACATAAATTTCAGGAAGAAGCGAAAGGGAAAAAAGGTCCGCCATCTTCCACGTGTGAAGCGAATGCCGAAGTTATGAACACGGAGGAGATTCTCCGAGAACTAAAAGAGTTGCGGAAGGAGAACAAGGAGGCGTTTGCGGACACGAAGGCATCGTTAGCCAGACTAGAAGGTTTGGTCATAGATTTGAACCAGAGGATGGAGAAACTGGAGCAGAGAGCCGAGGAGGCAGAGTAGGCGCTACGGAGGACATCAGCCAGCGCCAGGGCAGAGTGCTGCGACACCTCCTGAAACGAGAAGCGGCGTTGACCGACCTCTGTGATGATATGCAGAACCGAATGCGGCGCAACAACTTGAGTTCTATCAATCTATCAAGTTCCCGAAGGAAGTGAGAAAAATGACACAGCTGGCTTTGTGAAGAAATTACCGTATTTGCCCGAATATAGGACGACCCTGATTATAAGACTGATGATATGACTATGATTGAAGATTATAAGTGTGTGTGTGTGTGTGTGTGTGTGTGTGTGTGTGTGTGTGTGTGTGTGTGTGTGTGTGTGTGTGTGTGTGTGTGTGTGTGTGTCCCATGTGTGGACACAGGCAGTTCTGAATTCTCAGGTGTTTTTCAGGCTTGAGGAAGAATGCGTGTGTGAATCGAGCGCCGCGCTCACCTGTACAGAGCTCATGCTGAAAACACTGCAGCCGCAGCGGGTCCAGTAATCCCCAATCAGCGAGGTCCGACAGAAGG
>SSNR01000192.1:878487-964379 GCA_006937965.1 Callopanchax toddi
CCGAGGAGGCAGAGTAGGCGCTACGGAGGACATCAGCCAGCGCCAGGGCAGAGTGCTGCGACACCTCCTGAAACGAGAAGCGGCGTTGACCGACCTCTGTGATGATATGCAGAACCGAATGCGGCGCAACAACTTGAGTTCTATCAATCTATCAAGTTCCCGAAGGAAGTGAGAAAAATGACACAGCTGGCTTTGTGAAGAAATTACCGTATTTGCCCGAATATAGGACGACCCTGATTATAAGACGACCCCCATTTTTCAAGACTGATTTTCAGAAAAAATAATAAATTCACTTTATAAAGAAACTATTTTTAATTAAATTTTGAGAAAATAATTTATATGATACCTTAATTATAGACTGCTTTAATATTTGCATATTAATCAGACAGGAATTAAAGTTCTATGTGACAACAGATTTCAGTCAATTGGGGAAAAAAAGAGAAAAAAGAAGATCTCTCTCTTCCTCAGTCTGGCTGAGTGGGCCCTCCCTCCTCCCTCCCTTCATCTCTCTCTCACTGAGACTGTGTGTGTGTGTGTGTGCGTGCGCGCAGCTTCAGAAACCGGTCCCATGTGTGGACACAGGCAGTTCTGGATTCTCAGGTGTTTTTCAGGCTTGAGGAAGAATGCGTGTGTGAATCGAGCGCCGCGCTCACCTGTACAGAGCTCATGCTGAAAACACTGCAGCCGCAGCGGGTCCAGTAATCCCCAATCAGCGAGGTCCGACAGAAGGTGTCGGCTCCGTACGTGCTAAACAGAACCGAACCGGACCGGACCAAAAACCCAAACTAGTCTGAAACGCCAGAAGTTGATCTGGCTGGAGCTGGACTTTGTCATCAGGTGTTTTAATCCTCAATAGACCTGTAACTTTGAGGTGGAGCGGACGTCTGGGACTTCTCGCGGTCTAGCTGCTTCCTGCTGGCAGCGCCGCTTCTGCCGTTTGGACATAAAGCATGTGCCCCCTGCTGGGGCGCGATAGTAAGACGACCCCCCCTTTTCAAAATTATTTTAATGAAAAAAACCTCGTCTTATATGCGAGCAAATACGGTAATTGAGACAGAGCTGCGACTTCCACCTGAGGTAAAAATACAGATTGAGAGAGCACACAGATCGTTGGGACTAAAACCCACGGGAACGGCGCCGCCGCGCTCCATAATCGTGAGATTTCTGGATTACACAGGGAAGGAAGCGGTCCTGAAGCAGGCCTGGGCTAAGAGACAAGTAAAGTTTCAAGGAGAAAAGATTTATTTTGACCAAGACTACTCTCCAGATGTCCAGAGGAAGAGAGCGAGGGTTCGCGGAGTGATTAAACAACTAAAGGAGAAGGGGATCCAGGCCAGATGCCGCTTCCCCACCCAGCTGAGGGTCCATTTTGAGTCGGGAGTGAAAACGTTTCCTACACTGGTGGAGGCTGCAGCAACACTGAAGGAGCATGGCGTCGCTGTGGAGGTGAGCGACAGAGAGAAGCTGGATTGGGAGCTCTCAAGGGAGGCGTAACAAAAGCAGGACAGCGGGAGGAGAGGAAAGCACGCCTCGCTGTCAGATGTGGACCTGCGGTCTGTGTTGCAGGACTCAAAGGACGCTTAGTTGAGCTCAGGTATTATATTCTGTTTCCCTGTAATAGTGGAACAATTAGTTATATCACCTTTAACAGAAATAAATAAGGCGTAATTATATTTAAATAACCTCTGGCAAAGCGACTGAACTCACTGAAAACGATTTGTAATCTTTAGAATGTTAGAAAATAAGGGAGTCAACTCTATTCTTTATTTTTGTGGATAAGACCCAAAATGGGATCACTACCTCACTGGAGACCCGGTTTTTTTCTCTGGTTAAAGGGTAGATCAGCACTTAGTGCAAGTTTCCCAGAGGGATTGAAACGTCACAACCTGCTTTACATCAGGGGCTGGATGCATGTTGGCACTCAGCAGGATTTTTGGAAGTCACATGTGTTTTTTGGATATGTTCTGTTTTAAGTGTTCTGTGTTCTTGTATCCTTGGCAAGTTGGTTAAGTCCACTCAAATGGCTTGTGTTGAAAATAAGTTTAGGGAGAGCAAAATGACTAGAAAGGCTGATGGATGTCTGACATACTGTAGGAGTAGTCAGTTATAATGTAAAAGGAATAAATAACCCTATAAAAAGAAAAAAGATCTTAACGCAGTTGAAAAAACTTCAATGTTCCATAGGGTTGTTGCAGGAAACTCACTTAAATGAGGTAGAACACAAGAAACTGAGGAGAGAGTGGGTCGCACAGATATTCTACGCTTCAAGTTCAAACAGTAGGAAGAGAGGGGTGGCAATTTTGATTAATCGTTCTGTAAACTTTGTAGTTAAGAGAGAAGGACAAAGAAGAAAGATATATCCTTATTAGGGGAAGTATAGAAGGAGAGGAATTAACTATCATGAATATATATGCACCTAATGAAGACGACCCTGCCTTCTTTAAGGTAGTGTCATCTGTAATAGCAAAGGAAGCGGGGGGTACCATCATTTTAGGTGGGGATTTTAATTGCGTCTTAAACATGAAAATGGATAAACTACCCTCTGATGGTGGACAAATGAGTAGGAAATCTAAAGCAGCAAAACATATGCTGGAAGAATTAGGGCTTGTGGATGCATGGAGAGCAAAAAAATCGACAACAAGAGATTTCACCTTTCTGTCCGCTGTGCATGGGTCATACTAGGGCTGTCGCGGTTGAGGAATTCCCCCTGCGGTGAGTCAGGGCGGCTCAATATTGCGGTGTGCGATTTTATTGCAGCACTTTATTTATTTAGCACATTTCTTTGTAAATTACTAAAGTAAAATTTTTTAAAAAGCGCCCGTTTTGTTAAAATCAAGTATATAAAATAAGATTAACCTGGCGCGGGTGGGAACTATCATTTCACTTTCACACACAAATAACGGTGATTTATAGCTCTGTCATGTCCTTGTTACGCACAAGGAAAACCAGCATGTTAACCTTATGCAGTTTCAGACAGATCTGAGAGGGGTGACAACATTTCCAGCGACACTGAAAACCCTCTCGGAAGGTGCGCTCGTTTCGCAAATACACATGTACTTGCGTGCGACTCTGGAGAGCAAAGGGAATCGCTCTTGGTTGTTAGGCCACCGTGTCAGGGGATCAGGGGTCGCGTTAACCGGAATTTTCCGGTATTTAACAGTTTTTTGTTTTTTTTTACTCTGATGGAAAGATCTGAAGGGCGCCGGTCATTCTGACAGGTTTGCGCGCACGCCATCAGACCGTCATAGGCAATCACTGAATTGTCCCCACTAATAATTCGAACTAAGGATGCAGAAATAGCGCTGCATCTCCACCAACTAATACCTGCAGCCCAGACTGAGGTTCTGTGCTGCTGAGCGCAGACCTGTGATCCAGACGTCCTGCGCTCTGCAACAGAAGAACACTGGTCCGCCATCAGGTGTCAGACCTGATCCGCTCAAACGCCCCTTTGCAATCCGGTGCTCAGCACGCGATCAGATATGAATTAGTTACACTTTCTGTTGTAATGTGCTCTCAGAGTAGCGTTTATAAGCTGTGGACGCTTGTTGACACGCAAAATCTGCTCCACGAGCCGAGCGCACACATAGAACTGGACTCCAAACACTCCCTCACGCGAGGAGGTCCGCATTAAACATCAGCGCCAGGTTTTCCCCTGAGTATCTCAATGAAAAATATGTGAACCCCTCATCTCTCTCATGATCTCATAATGAACTTTAATATTATATAGTAATCAGAGTCCCGCGGAGCACACAGAGCTGCGCTCGACTCCGAACTGAGTTTTTAGAAATGTCTATCTGATGACTGGCTGATCGACTAATTTAGAGTCTAATCCTGTGGATTTATGTGCTAAATGGGCCCGGTGTTAGAGTAATGCTACTGAAAATGTAATTATTATCATTTTTAAAATGAATAAGTGACGGATAAAAATAGATTATGACCGGATTTTTTTAACCCTGTCAGTCAAAATGACGGAAAACTAAAAAGTCCAGCGCGACCTCTGCAGGGGATTTTCATTAGGGTCGATGGGTTCCTCCTTCAGGTAGCGATTGAGCTCC
Source organism: Callopanchax toddi (assembly GCA_006937965.1). NCBI lineage: Eukaryota > Metazoa > Chordata > Actinopteri > Cyprinodontiformes > Nothobranchiidae > Callopanchax > Callopanchax toddi. The sequence goes on from SSNR01000192.1 coordinate 882,543, forward strand.
AGCTCGGCTCTAACTCTCTTTGGGACAGATGCAGAAGACGTGCTGGTCCGTGACTTCAGCAGGTCTCCGAGCGTTTTTTTTTTTTTGCCGTTGGTGGCAGCACTGTCTCCGCCAAGGATTCTGGCTGGGCTGCAGCTGACGCACTGGCACCGCTCCCTCCATCTTCCATGTGTACGATCTCCTTGATCAGCGCGCACTTTACCTCATCATCATCATCAGTATTGTCAGGTGCGGTAATTGCAGTGGCCCGTCATGCAGCGCGGTAGGTTTCTTAATATCGCGATATTTCATTTGTGCGGTTACCGTGACAGCCCTAGGTCATACTCTAGAATAGATATGCTGTGCATATCAAAACAGAGCCTACATAAAATTGTAGAGTGTATCATTGAACCGTGCACTTTGTCTGATCATGGCCCTGTAAAACTTAAATTAAATTTAAGGTTCGGTAGGCACTTTAAATATTGGAGGCTGAATGTCTCCCTGTTATCTGATGCAAACAGTAAAATGCAACTGAAAGAAACAATTGACGAATACTTCGCAATAAACGACAACGAGGAGGTGACCCCCTCGACTCTCTGGGATGGGGCTAAAGCAGTGCTGAGAAGAAAGTGTATCGAGATAGCTGTTAGACTTAACAAACAGAGGAAAAAAAAGGAAATAAAGTTAGAAAATGATTTGAAAAGATTAGGACATGAACACAAAATGACCGGGGATAAAAATGTTTTAAAGCAGATGCAGGAGTGCAGAGCTTCCTTGGAGGAGTTGCTTACGCGGAGAGCCGAGGGAGCACTTCATTACACAAACCAAGGATACTACGAAATGGGAAATCGAGCAAGCCGATTATTAGCCTTTCAGTTGAGAAAACAGCAATCGAATCGCTATGTTCCAGAGAAAAAACATCCAATGGGGATGAGGAGGGTTTCGCATCCAGAGAAAATAGCAGAAGCGTTCCAAATGTTTTATTAAAAACTTTACGAGGCACCAAAATTGGCACAAGATGTAAATAAATTGGAAACAATATTTAAAAACCTTGCATTAGAGAAACTTTCCCAGTCTGAGGCAGATGAATTAGTAGCTCCAATTCAAGAAAGGGAGACAAATGATGTTATTAATTCATTGAAAAACAATAAATCCCCTGGATCGGATGGGCTACCGGGAGAATTTTATAAAGATCTTTATGAAAGAAATTGCGCCAAAACTTTGTCGGGTTTTTAATTATGCCCTGCAGAATAACGACCCACCAAGGAGCTGGTCAGAGTCCATAATAACAGTAATACATAAAGAAGGGAAAGACCCTTTGGACTGTGGAGCCTATAGGCCAATTAGTTTACTGGGGACGGACATCAAAATTATTAGTTCTATATTAGCAAAAAGATCCAGAAATACTTAGGTAAACTGATTAACCCGGATCAGACAGGTTTTATACCGGGCCGTCAAAGAGCAAATAATATAAGGAGAGCCCTGAACATACAAGCGGTAGCCAGACGTTCCACTCACCCATCTATGCTTCTCAGCCTTGACGCTGAGAAAGTGTTTGACAGGGTGGACTGGGCTTATTTAGATTACACTATGGGCCAGATGGGCTTTAATCCCACATTCATAAATTAGATTAACACTTTGAATAAAGACCCAGTGTCAAGAGTTAGGGTCAATGGATACTGCTCTAAGTTCTTTGAGCTTAAAAAAGGGTAAGACAAGGAAATCCAATATCTCCAATTTTATTTGCATTGAGTATCGAACCGCTCGCTGAATTAATAAGAGGAAATGACAAGATCGAGGGAGTGGTGGATGAGGGGGGCGAGATACATAAAATTTCATTGTTCGCGGATGATGTGCTTCTGTTTATAAAAAACCCGACAGACATCTATTCCAGCTCTCTTGCAGTGCTTGAATTAATATGGAAAGGTTTCTGGATACAAGGTCAATGAGGGGAAATCAGAGGCTATGATGATAACAGGGTGTTGGCCTGTGTGCTTGGACAGTCAGGTGAAGTTTCGATGGTCAAAAGAAGGCTTTAGGTATCTGGGAGTTATTCTGACGCATAGCTCAAACCAGCTACACAAAGCAAATTATGGTAAACTTATTCCTCAAATTCAAAAAGACTTGGAAAGATGTGATATTCTTCCTTTATCTCTGGTTGGGCGGGTAGAGACTATCAGGATGAATGTTCTGCCACGGTTTTTATTTCTTTTTAACTCATTACCTATTGCTGTGCCAGTAAGGGTCTTCACATTCATAGATAAATGTGTTTCTAAATTCATTTGGCAGAACAAAAGACCTAGAGTGAGACTTAAAGTGCTCTGTGCACTCAAGGACAAGGGGGGGGGGGTTAGCCTTGCCCCATTTCAGAAGCTATTATTGGACAGCACAACTGGGAAAAGTAGTTTCATGGATAAGACTGGACAGGGAAACAAAATGGGTACAGATGGAACAAGGCTCCTTAAAAAAATGTGTCTATCTCAGCCCTCCCCTTTCTAAGTTTAAATGAAAAGCGTAAACTTAAGATACAAAATGAATGGGTAAATTACACGTTAAAGATTTGGGAAAAGACAAGAAAATGGTTAAAACTACCAGTATCCTTATCAAGAGCGACTAAAATAAATATGACTACCGGTAGTGACTTTTTAACCAGCAAAAATGGACAGTGGTTTTGCTACTTGGGCGAGGAGGGGCCTAATCACAATAAATCAATTATTTGAAGGAAGGACTCTGAGCGTTCTCACAAATACAGGCGAGCTATGGCATTGATTCTAAGGATCTTTTCAAATACTTTCAAATACGACATTATCTTAGGACACATGAAGAATGGGAAAAGATCAGGGAAGTTCCATCTAATTTCGAACAATACTGGATAGATATAGTTGAGAAGGAATCTGACATCAAGAATACAATATCCTGTATATATAGCAAGATCCGCATGGATATATCAGTGGATACATTTGATGTAAAGGGTAAATGGGAATTGGAAGCCAACACCATAATTGAGGATGAGGAGTGGAAGAGTTCCTGGGTACCTTGGCAGAAATGTTTTGAGCTGCCCAACCTGGAGAGAATTTATCTGGAAGTTAAGGATATTTCAGAATTCCCCTAGTAGTGTCTACGTATGACAAAAACTGCTCCCCCTTGTGTTGGAGGGGATGTGGTTGGATAGGGGACCTCAGTCACATTTTCTGGGATTGCCCTAAATTACAACTATTTTGGGGACATGTGAAGCAACAAATTAGTAAGATTCTTAATTTAAAAAGGCTTATAGAACCACAACAACTGATTCTGGGCAATGTTTTAATGATGGATTTAGGAACAAATATGGTGTATCTACTCAGGGTGCTTTTCTTAATTGCACACAAAATGATCACAGTGAATTGGTTTAAACCCCATCCACCAACATTGGATCAGCGGACACAAAGACTCAAGGAGATAAATTGCATGGAACAGATGACTGCAAACCTTCGGCTTCAAATGGATGTGTATATCAAAAAATGGACCCCGGTCATAAAGTATTTAGATGAGGGAGAAGATGGGTTGTAAGAGGTTAGATCTAACGACAATAATGTAAAGAATGTTGTCCCTTTTTTTTCCTTTCCTCTCATTTTTATTTTATTTTTTTACTTCCTTTTTCGAGCCAGGTAGAATTTCTCACCTTTGTTATAATGAAACCTGTAAAAGGATTTGTACTTGTCAAGCTATGTGTGACTTTGTCAAGGTACCTGTTCTAATAAAAGTTCAAAAAATAAAAATAAAAAAAACTTACAAAGAAACTTTTTCTTCTCCTCTGCTGAGAGTTTCTCAAACACCTCCCAGAAGGTGATGATGTTTGGATGGTCAGCATGGTAGTCTCCTTCATAAACTGTGTTCTGAAAAAAAAAAAACATTACAAGGGTCTGAACATTAAAGAATTCTGATGAGAGGTTTTTTTTTTTTTAAATACTCTGACAAATGAAGTCCATTTGCCCTGATGATGTTGCTACTGGATAGTTAACTTAGGAACTATATAAAAAATGAATTTATTGGAGTAATGTTTCTAACACCATCTGACGATAGAACATGTATTTTAATCCTATAGACCAGTCATTCTCAAACTGTGGTACGCGTACCACCATGAAATATTGGTGACTAAAGTAGTGAACATTTTTTTTTTAATTAAGCGTTTGTAACGGGAGGTGGCCTAATTTGGTTATTTTTTCACCACTATTAAAGTATTTTTAGGCACGCGCCTTCTGACCGCGCAGAGCGAATTAAAATCCCAGCGAGCAGCAGCTGTGTGTAATGACGGGATCTCGCCTCGCCTTTTTCCGCTTATCTAGGTCCGGGTAGCGGGCCGGGAGCCCAGACCCCCCCACTCCCCCGCCTCCTCCTCCACCACCCAACTTGTCCAAACCGCCTCAACTGGTTCTAGATCAGCGGTACTACTCCGAGTCTCCAAACTCCAAATGTCCGAACTCATATCTCTAATAATCCCGGCCATCCTGCGGAGGAAACTCATTTCAGCCGCTTGTATCCGCGATAGTTCAAGGCCCGGCGCCAGTGGGAGAGGGAAGAGGGGCGTTTTACACACATTGGGGGGCAGCCGGTCGGTGTTTGAGTGGGGGGTGGGGGGATTGTCACCGAGGTGGTGCGCTTCCATCGGTCCGCGGCGCGCGCCCGGTGAGTGCTCCTCTACCGTGGAGCAGCGGGACTAGAGCTGCACACATAACGCACTTGGGTTCGGACCTGATCCTTCAAGCTGATCAATACATCAATTACATTTATTTTATTCCGCCTTTCTGACCAAAATGAACCACATTGAGTTTCCTGATTTGTTTGAAAACAGCTGGTCTACGGGTTGCTGTGGTAACGATGCAGCTTGGGGTGCGTGACAGCTGGAGGAGAGAGAGTGCAGACCCAGAAAACTACTTGATGTTTGCAACATGACAGCTGACAGTCTTCCTGTTAGTAAATAAAACTCAATTTGGAAAAACTGACTTTTTGTGTGAAAGACCATTACAATATTGTTAAAATGAAAAGTAAATAATGTTGAAAATGTCATTATCATATTTTTTTTTATTAATAAGTGACAGATAAAAATGGATTATGACTGGATTTTTTTGTACCCTGTCAGTCAAATTATGACAATGTCTAGCGAGACCTCTGATTCCAGTTAAAAACAGTCAAATTGTGCGTTATTTAAAGGTCCAACATCATGGTGGTACTTGAAGATCCTACATAGGTTTTAGGTGGTACTCGGGTAAAAAAGTTTGAGAACCATTGCTATAGACTTAAGTGTTTCTGCATATTAGCTTGCGGAAATTCTTTATCTTTAATGTGTTTTAGAGTCAAAAGCTCTGGTGGCTTTTAGCTCACCTCCTTGAAGACCTGCCAGTCGTAGTTTTCCTGGCCCACCATGACTGCCTGCAGCTCCTCCGGCTGGAAGAACTCCACCACATCTATGTTGCACACTTTGAAAAAGCCTCTCTTGAACACCTCAAACACACCCTCAACGGATTTGTTGAAGACGTGATCGGCAAAGGCGGCAATAAATTCCTTCCTGTTGACACATTTTTTAAAGTTTCAGCTAATAAATGACTGACATCTATCAGCTAAACGCTTCCAGTCTAAAAGTCAAAGTTTAATTGATGCTGAACAGCAGCATGCTGTAGATCTTTAGAGGTTTGTGCAGAAATGTTCCTTTGCTACTAATAATAAATGTTTCAAACACACCTATTTGACCCAGTGACGGGTCTTCCGGCTTCGTTTGGATCTAGTTCAACTTTCTCACCACCCCAGGACACCTGTAATATCAAGACAAACAATAGTTGTATTAAGACTCAAATATTCCTCCAAACATGCAGGTGTTTGTTATTTAAATAGAAAATAAATCTGATTTAGAAAACCTACACTAAACGTAAGCTCCAGGGCTTCAACTTCATCTGGAGTGTAGTCCTCCAAAATGCATCTCCATGACCTGAACACACAATAAACACACATAAAAAAATCATTTAAATAATAACAACAATGTTTTTTCTTTATGTTGAACAGTTTTAAAAATCCATCTCACTCTGCAAGTACAGGATCAAACTCCTTCATGTCGTCCGGTGAGGTTTTGACCCGGAGCAGCTTCTTGAACAGAGCCATGGGGAACTGCAGGTGGATGATGTTGTGGTTGTAAAGAGCCAGGCCACAAAGAATGCCAAACAGGAAGTACTTCTTCTCCTCCACTTTTGGCTGCTCGGGAATTTAAGAAAAAATTTGACCAAGTACTGACTGAATATAGAATAAAGTGACCAAATAAATTTAACACAAGTTAAATCTTTATCTGACTCTGATAAAATAAAAATCTAATCTGGGGAACATTCAATAAACAAATCTTCTAAAAGTCTAACAACATTACACACAGCAGTAATTAGATACATGACTAAAATGGAAAAAAAAAAAAAGATTGGAATAAATTAATTTTAGAATTAAATCAGGAAAATGATAATCAGGTCCTACCTTGGGTGGGAACCAGGCCAGAGTCTCACGGTCGTTGTACATGAACATTTCAGACTCAGGAGCCATCAGCTCATCAAACACGTGGAGAAAAAGGTCCTTTTTGTTGACATTCATGACCTTCTGGTCATCCACAAACTTCACCTTAATTAGAAAAAAAATAGAAAGCTTTTGAAAGCATTCTCTGCTCTGATGAACATATTACATTGCATTGCTTTGTTGAGGAAAACCACGTCTGTTAGATAATTAGAACTTAATAATCTAAAGCCTGGGTCCTACAGGAGAAGTTAGCGCTCCACAATGTCGTGACACCTCAACGCAGAAATAGAACTTTAGCGCCGTGGCGTGAACCGGCGCAGCTGGGACGTGTCGTGGCGATCCTCGTGGGACAACTCTAATTGACTACAATGGTTTCTATTCAAAATCACAGTTCAGGTGCTACGCGGCGCAGCGCTGGTGTTTTCTGTGGGACCCAGGCTTAAGATTTACTGGTACCAGCAGTTCTTTGTGATATTGATATTGCACACAATGATCCTGCAACAACACATTTGCAGCAGACTATGCATCCTCACTCTCAGCAACTACAGCATGAAGTTTTAGCTCAATATCTTCTAAACATACAGAGTTATCGCCTTTTTTTGTGTTTTCTAGTCAGCTGGCTGTGGTGGGCATCAGTTAAAGGCGTACACCAACTTAATGAGAGTTTCATTAAAGTGGTTCACCTTTCAGCAGAGGGCGATCATGACAATATCAAGCTTATAAATGTATCTCTTGAACACAAAAGACTTTTCCGTTTACCAAAAGTTCCCTTTTGAAGGTGGAGTGATCGGCTGCAGCGAGCTGTCTGAAGGTGTCCTCCACCAGATGAGTTCGTCTCACAGTCAGTTGGAAAACCGGGGCGGACGTAGACTCCGGAGAATCTATGAACCACTGCTCAGGCCAGTCCAGACCCATTCCATAAACAACATGATACGCTTCCTGTTGTTACAGATCTCTTTCTTATTAGAAAGTCTTAGTGTGAAATATTTATAACGTCATTGTAAAAAAAGAGTCATACCTTCATTACGCGCGCTAAGACGTTAAACACTGCAACCTTACAAATCAGGGGGAAGACGAAGGGGTAGTGGCAGAAAATGACGGGTATCTTATCATCATCCTTTAAGAAAATATTAAATATTAGGATTAGGAAGTGATTTAATTAAAAACAGTATCAGAATAGGGAAAACAAATGGATCTGATGCTGTACATAACAGGTTTTACCTCTACACTGCAGAAAGCCAACCAAAGAGTGATGTCCTCATGCGGGTAAACAGCAGTAGCAACTTCATCCACATAAAAGGAGCTCAGTGGGACTTTGTAGGACTTCCCAGTTTTGTTCGCCTGTGAGGAAATCAATGTTGTGCAAAAGCAAAAATGATCAGAGACAAAATTTGTACACAAACAACATCCTGCAGCCAGCAGACGTTATACAAAATTGAAAAACAAAAGCTTTGTGTGGTCCGTGGGGGCTCTGGGGTTGTGGCTGGGTGCTGGGGTGGGGGTGTGGCCTTGCTCACTGGGATGGGGCCCAAGTCTGCACTGTGGGGTGGCAGGCTGCTGGTTGTTGGATGTCCTGGACTCTCTGCTGCCTTGAGGGCTGGTTCTTTCTCATGGGGGGCCCTCCTCCACTGGTCCCCCATGGGGTTCCAGGAGGGCCAGCTTTTGGTCACCAACTGGTCCCTGTCATCTGGGGGGTTTTAGGGTGCGGTTGGTTAGATTCTCCTGTGCATGTCAGCCCCTCGCCGGGTGTGGGCCCCTGGGTGCTGGGGTGGCCTGGCATGGAGCTGGCCTGCGTCTGGGGCTCCTGCTTGGTATCCCCTAGTTGGTTACCTCTTCCTGGAGGGTGGTGTCCCCCCCCAGGGCTCCTGTCTGTACCTTGGGCTCGCTGATGGCGGTCTGTCTGCTGGGGGCTGCCTGTGCATGCGAGACCCCCTCGCTCGGGCGCTACTGGGGCTTGGGCTGTGGTGGGGTGGCCCCTCTCTCCCTTCATACACCACATTCATAACAACTTCCAGTGACAAATCCTAACACACACACACACACACACACACTTTCAAACCCTTACACACACAGCCTATACATAGACAAAATTACTTAAAGGTGCTATAGGTAATTTGCAAAACAAATGAGCTTAAAATGTTTTTTTAACAACCTTCTAACACAGTATAGCTATAAATATACTGTGACGAAAAAAAACAAAAACAAAAGAAATTAATAAAGTGGTTGTCCCGCAGTTCTCTGCTTGGATCCTCCACTCATGTGTGCTGGAGCATTTTGTAGCAGAACATCCCAGAAGTGAGAGAAGAAGAAAAACAGCCGTCTGCTATCGCTTCAATTTTAGGAAAAAAATCTTTAGAGTCCCCAAAAAAAAAACCACTGTTTCAGTTAGCAAAAACCAAAAACTGTTTGAATATAGAAAGAAAAAAACCAGGGTGAACATTAGCATAGCGTTTCAACGACTGGTGTTTTGCTCTCTCTTCTTAATATGGCAATGTGCGGTCCCATGTCCGGGCGAGGCGCATTTGCCTCAGCTGTCAGAACAGGACAAGGAAAATAAAGCTTTACAGTTTGCAGACAAACATTTGACACTGGGTAATCTTGACCAAATGAGTAGGTTTAGCAGATAATTGGTTGTTAAAAATAAAAACACAACTCAAGACAGAACTGTTGCAGCCTGACATGAAACATTAACCACTGACTTTGTAGAGCAGCTTGAGGGCTTCCAGCAGGTATTTGACTTCTGGGTTGTGAGTTAGTAAAAGGTTGTTTCTCAGCATGAAAGCCAGAGCCTTTTTGAAGACCATGATGTGCCTCATCAGTAAAGGAGCTGACAGAGAAGACCACCAGCTTTCTGCAAAAAAACCCCAAAACAAAACAGTATTGAGATTCTCATTTACAGAACACACCGCACATTTTCTGATGTTTATACTTGCATTACATTTTTACATTATTATTACTGACCCCCACCTCCAAACAAATGCATACTTAAAAAGTAACATAAAATGTTGAAAAATAATAATTTGGTGCAGTGTATAAACAACAATATAGTAAAGAAATGCAGATTCAACATTCAGGGAGGATATTCATTCTGTTGTTTTCTACTAATAATTAAAACAACAAATATTTTGTAGAGTAATCACACAAGATAAACTTATTTTAAACGTTTTTCAAGCATTCCTGGAAAAAACTAATTCAGAAAATGTTAAACACTCATCGCATCACCAGTTTTTTAAAATAAGGTTTATAAAAATGACTATACTGAAGTTAAACTCAGGGATGACAAATTTAAAAAATTCAGATAAAATGAAGCAAAGTTTAGTTTTACTTAGTGTAGCTTTAATCTTGTCGCTCAGATCCGACATCGTGTAGGCCAGAGGCAAAGCTACGTTCATCACATTCGAGTCCTCCTGCAGGAGGGGGCAGGTCAGCAAAACCAGGAAGATCTCTGGAGACTTCAAGGTGGTTCTTGAGACAATAAGCAAGTTTAACAGGAGCTCTAGATTCACCTGTAGAGAAAGAAACTTGATCAGATCACCCTTTAATGTTCACACACGTCTGATGGTTCATAACGTGGTGCTGCATCTGCAGTTTGATCAACCAGAGAAAACACAAACTCCAGGAGTTACTGATTTCAGAAAAACTCCAGTAGCTTATTTAAACTAAATGTTTCCTTAACTGATTGTCTGATCCAAGGGATCACCAGCATCTGGTCGAAAGCTTCACTGGCGGCCTCGAGGTCCACCGTTAAGCCTCCCGCTTCCAGGGGCGTCTCACTGATGTCAAACACAAAAAGGTATAAAAGCAAAACACTTGTAGTGTCAGAGGTTTACCTCTACAACTCAATTTACTGACACAAACACAGGAAATCTGACTTACTTGGCTCTTGTAAAACTTGCAACAAGACTTGAGCTCGTCAGAAACATCGACTCTATTTCTCTGTTGCACAAAAGGTTTGATTATGACCTCCACAATACAAGTTTAATGGATTATCCAAAACAGAACAGGAATCCAGAGGTATGGTGACGTACCTTCTAGCCTCCACGCTGCTGTGTGTCATTTTTAACCATTTCTGCAGTTTGGTCTCATCAAGCCGCCCAATTATCTGACCAATATCAAAAACCTGAGAAATACATTTAGAAGCTGTTCAGTGTTTCTTCTGTTAAGATCTGTAAAATGACTAGTTTTCAGTTAATTAAACATTACCCTTGCAGATGAAGAGTAAATGAAGTTTGTATTCCATCCAGATGATATTTTCAATCCTGTTTGAGACATAAAACCATTGATATCTGTTAGAATTTACGTAACAACAAGCAATAAAGATAAACTAGCACCTAGTGAGAGGTCATACGTACCATTTGGTGTGGCTGATGCACCGTCAGTGGTCCATGGAAGCTGAACCAGGGAGGGAGACAGGCTGCCCTCTCGCTGTCCAGTCCCTGTTTGACCTTTGTCCCCAAGACCGAAGGCCCACAGCTGACCAGAGGAACCCAAAACCAGAGTGTGATGCCTGGGAGGCCAGAATCAGGAATTTAACAAGAGAATTTAAAAACATAAAGGCAGTTTATTCGAGGAGTTTCACCATGTGGCTACACTTAAGACAAAAATTGAATGAATTCATCATAAAATCAGATTCTACCTCCCACATGCAATCTGAGACGCTCGTCCTCCGAGACCATCGACCAGTCTGGGCTTCACTTCGTTGGTGGTGGAGTTGTGACCCAGCTGACCGTAACCTCCCTCCCCAAAGGTCAAAACGTTTCCTTCCTGGAAATCACAAAACCGCTAAGATCAAGTAGTTTTTGGTTTCCATCAATTGACCTAACGATGATTTTCCAAGCAGCTATTTTAAGAGGAAGCTTTTAGGGAATTTTTTCCTAATAACAAGGAGTTGTGTCACACACACACTGTCTGTAAACAGATGCATACGTTAACACATTTAAATGTCAAATCATTGCAAACAAAATGCAACATTTACAGTCAGTGTTTGTTCTCTTTTCTCAGCTGATGTACCTTTGTTAACACAGCAGTGTGTGACTCTCCACAGCTCATGAAGGAGACGCTCAGAGGTCTGAGAGCAGGCACCATACAGATGTTGAACCTGCCTGTTAGAGATCACATTCAGCCAAACGGTCAAAACACTCCACCTTTAGGATGAACAAAAAAGGAAGAATAAATGACTTCACCTTTTTCATCCACCCTGTTGAGCCCCAGCTGGCCGTGTTTATTGGCCCCACAGCAATACACCAGGCTGGAGAGTGTGAGGAACAGAGTGTGACTTCCTCCAGCTGAGATCTGGGTCACCGCCACTCCGGTCAGGGCGCGCACCAGGATGGGCCGAGGCTGCTGGGACGCCTCCTTCCCCAGGCCCAGCTGACCGTGACTGTTTGAGCCCCAAGAGAAGACGTCTCCTCCTGGAAGGTGATAAGAATTTTTATTTTAAAAAACATTTATTAAAAAGTGGTGGTGTTTTTAAATTATTTTAACCTTTCACTGCAATAAGAAGCCAGGGGTTCTTGCTCCATTAGGTAATAATTACATAAATGATGTTAATAGAAAAATATTCCAGAAATCTAGTTTCTTTTATTTATTTATTTATTTTTAAATAAAAAAAAGAAATCTAGTTTCTAAATATAAAGTGTATACATTTCAGTTGATTTACTAATCAGAGTTCATTTAGATTAGTTGATGCATGGCTGCATGGTGGCGCAGTTGGTTAGCACTGTTGCCTCGCAGCAAGGAGGTCGTGGGTTCGCGTCCCGGCTCTGCGGCCTCTCTGCGTGGAGTTTGCAAGTTCTCCCCGTGCGTGCGTGGGTTTTCTCCGGGTACTCCGGTTTCCTCCCACAGTCCAAAGACATGACAGTCAGGCTAATTGGACTGGTAAATTGTCCTTAGGTGTGAGTGGGTGTGTGGTTGTTTGTCTCGTTCGTCTCTGTGTGGCCCTGCGATGGACTGGCGACCTGTCCAGGGTGTCCCCCGCCTCTCGCCCCTTGACCGCTGGAGATAGGCACCAGCTGCCCCGCGACCCTCTGTGGAGGATTAAGCGGCTACAGAAAATGGATGGATGGATGGATGGATGGATGGATAGTTGATGCATTGGTTTAAAGTTGATTCTACATTTTTAACAGAAGCATATTTGCAAAAGTACTTTTTTTTTCTTGAACTTTGTGCTTCAAGACACAACATTTATTTTGAATTTTGTTTGTATCCGATAGGGCTGGGCAATAGAACAATAACGATATATATCTCAAAATAACTTTTCCTCAATAGAGCAATATGAGCAGGTCGATAAAACGTCGATATAGAAAAACAGATGAACAGTCAATCGTATTAAGTGTTGCTCAGCGTCCCTCAAAGTAGCAGCTAACGCTAACGGCTATTTGTGCAGCTGCTGCCTCTTCAGTAGCTGGACGATGGGGAAAAATGCGTGATTTGAAAAACACATGGTTGAAAAGAAGGGTCCGACCACTTTAGTCTAGAGCTCTCAATTTAAACCCGAGCTCTAAACCGACTCGGGTCGGACTCCGATCAGATGGGTTAGTTCAGCAGCACGGAGCAGCGCTGCTCACGCGAACACGCAGTACGTTCATAAAGAAGCGCTCTTTATGTAAATATTATATTTTTAGCCGTTTTTATCATGAATAACTGGTGATTAAAACAGAGCACACTTATTTACAGGCTGTGGTGAATGTGCTGACTCGGTTGTTACCAGCTGGCTGGTCTTCTGAACAAAAATGGACTTTAAAGCAGACACTTCATCATTAATATTAGAAAATTATTTTATTTGTTCACAGTTCATGTTCTCAGTTTGATTTTTAGTTTTTGATAAAGTGTTTGAGGTGATGTTAAAGTAAAGCTCTGTGCTGTGTGGAACTTATTTTCTACCCTCCGTTAAAAAACAACACTCGGTTCGAGTCGGGTCAGGTCCAGTGTTTAATGTGACCAAGTCTGGAGGTTCCAGCTTCACGTCCTTCTGGTCATTTCTGTTCAGGACTTCAGGTTAAACTTTTGGGCCCACTGAGAACTCTACTTCAGTCGTGTGGAGGTATGTTGGGTTAGAATCTAAACTAATTTAGATATCTTTCAATTTCACTTCATAGTACCAGGGAACTTTTAAGATCAACTAAAACAGGGTTTTATCATGATATATATCGTTATTGACCAATTTGAAAAAATATCGTGATAGGATTTTTTTCCCATATTGCCCACCCCTAGTGTCTGAAGAGAATGAGGAGTCTGGATTTAACTCTGGATTTTCAAAATAATAACATCACTTTAACAGAGAGCGTCCCTAAGAAGATTCAAGTTGTAATAAAGGAGTCGACTCTTCACCATCAACGCTTGTCAGCGTGTTCATCATCTTACCTTTAGTCAGTGCCATGGAATGAGCGTTTCCACAGGCAACCTGAACGATCTGAATGGGTATTGGTAAAGGCACATGGCTGCACAGCAATCAGACAAAACTGGGTTAAATATAATTTAACAAGCTACAAAAAACTGTTCATTTGTGCACTTAATAAACTCAGTTCCCACCTTGGTCTCTGACTGTTGCTCTGTTGCCTTGGTAACACCCCCAGCTGTCCATCATCTCCTGCCCCCCAAGCAAACACTTGTCCAGATGTACACAGAGCCAGACTATGGTTCTGACCACAAGCCATCGCCACAACATCACCCAGCCCCTCCACACAGCCTAACAGACAGACAGAGGAACGATTGTTCACAAACACATCAGAAAATCAGATGGATCTACTAATACTAATCAATATATATCAACATATAAAGTGCATTAAAGAAACTGATCCAAACTTTTGAGGACGGTTTCAGTGAAAAAGTTATAATCTTTCCTGTTGTTGAACACTTGTCAAACAAGTCTGTGTAAATAAGCATGTGGTATAAGGTATGATGATGAAAAAGTTTATAAAAATTTATTTATTTTTTACATTTAATGTTGCTTTAGGATTGAGAAAACTATTTGTACCTAACCCCACTTGGACTAGTCATTATCCAAACTGATAACTCAACTTTCCCACCTGCACTTGAACTCATCTTGGATTTTGAGTTCGGTTTCGTTACACAGGAGAAAACAGGATGAAACGAAACTGAAACTTATCTCAGTAAATTAGTCTGCGTAACATGATGACTCACGCTGAAAGCAGCGTAACTCATTAAGCTACAGGTTGAACTGAAGAGCACAATAAAATGGAATTTAAGCATAAAAACAGAACAAAATCGAGTCCTTTTAGGTCATGAAAATTAGATTTTTAAAACCACTCACCGAGCACCTTTCCATTGTGATTCCTTCGTCCAAGCTGACCCTGTGAGTTGTGTCCACATGATAAAACCTTTCTATCCGCTCTGAGGAATAAAGTGTGCTGCTCTCCGCAGCACACGCTGCTCAAGTTCCCGGGACTGGACCAGGACACCGGGCTAAGGGCTGCCTGTGGACCAAACTGTCCACTGGAGCTGTCTCCCCAACAGTACAACGACATGTCTCCACCCGGACTGACCCTAGCATCACAGCGACTGAGTTTTATCTTCCGCTGCCTTCAAGGACCGTCGGAGATATTAAAACAATATCAGAGGGGAACAGGAAAACACTGATTCCGGAACAAAACTTTGTCGTTTCCCCACGTCTGTAATAAGAATTAAATCTCTTACTTTTTAGTTAGTTGCCCCTTACGAATATGTATTATTTATATTTGTTTAAACGTTATACATGAACAAGATTGAAAATTTACGAGTTTACAGGAGAACTGCGAAGGCAACACGGTCAGAGATCACAGTGGGACAGGCCCACAGCTCCCATAAACGCTGTACCATTTCTAAAACTTTACTTTTTAGTGGGCATCTGGTTATCACAAGCTAATGATGATTTCATTCTATTTATTTGATCATACAGGTAAAAATCAAAAAATTAGAATTTAATAATTTAATTTAAAGGCACACTTGGCATTTTTGTTTTGTTTTTAGCACCAACCTAGTGTCCTTTTAAATCACTGTCGTAAAAATGAACTGTTGAACCCTTCCTCCCTCTGTGCTAGTGTTTTCAATCATCAGATGAAGGTTTTCTTTTTTTTTCTGTTGTTTTCTGTTTTCTTTGTTTCTTTGGAGGCTCCACCATGATGAACATGATACAATAGATTTCTTAGCTCATATTTATGATGTCTGTGTCTTCAGCTAGTCTGTGCTGAACAGGTTCCCAGGTGTAAACATTGACTGCCATAAAGCGTTTCTGCTTCGCACAAGATACGTGACTTTGTGACACCATTGGGCACTGGACTGGAGACTCTGAAGTTGCAAGTGTGGTATTCTGGACACAAGCAGCAGATGGGGCTGAGTGATTTTCATTAACCCTGTAAAGGCTCATATAAGCACATACTGGCTCAAGAAAAACATTTAAAATATGAAAAAATTACTTAATGTTGCTTTAAAAGGGTGAATCTAATATATGAGATGGACTCAAAAGCGAGATATTTCAAGCCTTTGTTATAATTTAGATCAGGGGTGGGGAATCCTGTTCCTCAAGGGCCACAGTCCTGCATGTTTTAGAGGTGTCCTCTAGTCAACACACCTGATTTAAATGTTGAATTACCTCCTAGGTGTGCCTTCAAGGCAACCAGAAGGCTCCTAATCACCCACTAATTCAGATCAGGTATGTTGAAGAGAATAAACCACTAAAATGTGCAGGACGGCAGCCCTTGAGGACCAGGATTCCCCACCCCTGATTTAGATGATTATGACTTACAGCTCATGAAAACCCCAAATTCAAAATCTCAGAAAATTAGATTACATGAAATCAATTAAACAAGGATTTTAAATAGAGGAATGGTTAACCTCTGAAGATTAAAATCATGCATATCAGTTTGGGCCCCTTTTGCATCCATTTCTGCCTCAATGCGGCACGGCATGGATGCTATCAGCCTGTGGCACTGCTGTTATGGAGGACCAGGATGCTTCAATAGCCTTCAGCTCTTCTGCCTTGTTCGATCTCATGCCTCTCGTCTTTCTCTTGGCAGTGACCCATAGATTCTCTATGGGGTTCAGGTCAGGCCAATCAAGCACAGTAATCACATGGTCATTGAACTAGGGTTTGGTATTTTTGACAGTGTGGGCAGATGCGAAGTCCTGCTGGAAAAGGAAGTTAGCATCTCTAGCACAGTGGACCAACACCAGCAGATGACATGGCTCCCTAAATCAACACAGACTGTGGAAACTTCTTGCTGGACTTCAATCATCTGGGATTGTGTCCTTCTCCTTTCTTCCTCCAGACTCTGGGACCTTGGTTTCCAAATGAGATGCAAATTTTGCTCTAATCAGAAAGAGGATTTTGGACCACTGAGCAACAGACCATGCAGTTCTTTTATCTTTAGCCAGGGTAAGACGCTTGAAGGACATTAATTTCCAGGATCCATCTGTGTGTGGTCCACTAAGTCCAGCCTCAGTCCACTCCTTGTGAAGGTCCGACACTTTTGAATGGCTTTTTCCTGACTATCATCTCCAGGCTGTGGTCATCTCTGCTGCTTGTTCACAGTTTTCTTTCACGCTTTTCCCTTCCACATAACTTTCTATTGATGTGTATTGATACAGCACTTTGGGAACATCCAACTTCTTGTCCAATGACCTTTTGAGGCTTTCCCTCCTTATGGAGGGAGTCAAAGATGGTTTTCTGTCCAACTGTCAGGTCAGCAGTCTTCCCCATGATTGTGATGACTACTGAACCAAAGAGAGACCATTTCAAGGTCCAGGGACCCTTTGCAGGTGTTTTAGATTAATTAGCTGATTAGAGTGTCACACTTTGAGCTTACAATACTGAACCTAATTTTCTGAGACCTTGAATTTGTGTTTTTCATGAGCTGTAAGCCATAATCATCAGAATTATAACAAAAAAGGCTTGAAATATCTAGCTTTGCATGTTATGAGTATATTTATTGTATTAGATTCACCTTTTAAGTTGAATTACTTAAACAAATTAACTTTTGCTCAATATTCAAAATTTTCGAATTTCACCTGTGGTTTATTTGCGTTTTTTTTTTTCATGTTTTTGAATGAAAATAAATGTGATCACATTTTAATTTCACTTCTTTTCCTGCAGTCACAGTTTCTTATAAAAGTAGATATTTGGGATTAGTTGTTAATGAGTAAAATAACATGTATGTACAATTAGATAATAAATCTATTTTTACGCTACTTTGTTTGAAGAACCTTTTGTGTCCTTAATTTTAAAAAACTTTACCTGATAAAAGTGTCAACCAGCAGCTGGTTTCCAAAATACCTTTTTCTAAAACGTGTAATGAGGAATATCTGCAGGTGGTTTTGTTTTCATTAATGTGCTGCTATTAAAAAACCTGCTTTCATATATGTAAATGCCACACATACATTACTGAAAGAATCAAGATCAATAATAAAAATTAATAAATCAATGTTATGAGGTAATTGTGGAAATAAATTAAGATTGTGTCTTAGATATGAATAGGAATCAGCTTTATTTGTCATTGAACTAACGTCCTGGTTCAACGAGATGCATTCAAGTACAACCTGACCAAGATCAGACACACAGAACATGTAGAACACATTACAGGAACAGAATATGCTAGTATGTGTGAGTATATTAAAAATAGTTATACTGTATACATGTGTATGAATGTGTCTGTGGAAAAAACAGTTTTTGTTGCTGTAACACATTTCTTGCAAGCATTGAATAAATTATCTATCATAAATGTACATATATTTTAGTGAATGAGCCGTCATGTAGTAATGAGTCAATGTCCATAGAAGTGTGTACATATTGTAAGTACCTATGTGAGTGTATGGAGTTTGCCTGAAGATAAAATTGAACAGGACAGAAAGGAGTGGGACCAATCAAGGTTTTGATTACATCTTTTTCAAATATGTATATACTTTATTATATGAATATACATACACTTATATTTTTTTATTTAAGCAAGAAGGAGAAAATACACAAGAAAATTTAACTTCCTTGTAAAGAAATACTTGTACACGTATTTGTAGAAAATGAGTAGAATAGATAACATGAAAACATCTGTTTGTTGGTTACTTATGACATAAATGACTAAAAGACAAATTTTATTAACGATAATTGCTGAACTAGGTTTTTTTTTCCTGTTATAAAAATAACCTTCTGTATGTTACATCATATTTTATGCTTCAGAGGGATTTTAGTCATGTTTAGTTTGTTTCAACCTAACAATGTCCAAATGTTACTGTAGCAGCACAAACACTATAAGCTGAACACATAGTGTCGTGTATAACTGTAGAGGTTTAAAAACAGGCGATGAAGCGCTCTAATGCATCAGTGTGACTTTTTTGAGCAACAGTTGTTTTAAATACCTGAAGATTAGTTGCTAGTTTGTCACTGTTTGGCAGCAGTGTCTCTCCTGATCTGACTGTTGCTCTGATCAGAGGATGTCTTGCTGTTTCTAGAGGCTCTGCTCACTTAATGATGTCATAGTGGGTATGGTCTTTACTGCAGATAAATGACTAATAGAACACCACTTCAAAAGAACCAAATAATCCTTTAAAATGTAGCAATATTCTCCAAATAATGTGAGTACTGAAACTTAACTTTTTAGACTTTTTTGTTTGAAGTTATTTTTGCACAGATGAGCCACTTCAGAGGTGCCTCCAGCTCCACAGGGTGCAGAACGCTGCTCTAAGGCCATATAATGTTGGGTTTGACCTGACATAAGCAGCTTAATGGTTCTCTATCAAAGGGGCATTTTCCCAGCTGACCTTTTAAACTCTTCCTCTCCCTGACACTCTCTTTCTCACTAACCGTTACAACAGAGTACACGCCTACAGACCCATCCTGAAAACCCACAAACACAACCTGCTGTTCGCTCACAAACAGAGTCAGTGGGTTGTCGTGCAGATGCACGCTTCCTACTCTCTCCCCGTCTGAAAGCCGTGTGACTGTGAGGATGAGCCTTGAGTGCAGGTAACAGGTGCAGCTGGTCTCCATACTGGACGGGTCGGATATGTACGCAACGTAGCAACCAGCTTTGTCCAAACAGGCCTTAACGACAGAACCCTCGGCTTTAAATGAGCACAGTCTGACCTGAGATAGGTCTAAGACATTGATGGAGTTGTTTTCGGTGGACAGCAGCACGTAGCTCCCATCAGAGGACGTCTGGAAGTTCTGCGGCAGGCAGTGGAACATATTCGGCAGCTGAAAGTGCCGGCACACCGTCTCCTCTGAGAGCTTCCAGGTGTAAACTGCCCCAGAGGCGATCATCACCACCACAAAGTCTGGGTGCTCTGAAATTGTGTGGAAGGCGACGACATGCTCAGAGTTCTCCGTGCAGGAGAACCGTTTGCTGATCAAACCCGACCAGAGGCTGGCAGCCAGCAGGTCTCCACGGTGGAGCCCGATGAGGAACGTGCTCTCGGGGGACACCTGAGCATCAGAGAGATACTGATTAATGCTGCACACAATAGCTCCATGTGGCACCTTCCAAACACGGGAGAGGCGTTGCTTAGATATACTCACTCCAAAGTTATTATTAGGAGTGACCAGGATGTCTGTGGCTCTGCTGCCTCTGATCCGTAAAATATTCTGACCCGTTTCCGTCTGCCAAACGTAGATTTCACCAGCTGAGAGGGAAACGAGGTGAACTCCATTTGGAGACAGCTGCAGCTTATCAACAGATCCATGATGTCTAAAGTTAACATGTGGCAGTCCAGTGTCTAAACTCCACTTCCACACATCCTCTGACCCATCGCTGGAGTAAAACCACTTCCCCGTTTGCTTCACCACATCTTTCACTCCGCTGCACATTTTTGGAGCTTTTCCTGCAGCATGTATCATCTCAGAGTCCCACACAGTCAGGCAACCATTGAGACTGACGTAAATGATATCTGAGGCCAGTTTGAGAAGTGTGTGAGGCTGTGTGTTTGTTTCCAAAGAGAAGACACACTCTCCAGTGCTGATCCTCCACACCAAGACAAAGGTGCAAGTGTCCAACGACGCCAGGAAAAAATGACCATCCATGGAGATCACCGCTTGAGTGAAAGCTTTCCCTCTTGGAGCTAAAAACTGGTCCCACAGCTCCCAGTCACGTGCATCCCACAGTGTCACCTTGTGGGACTGACACACCAAAAGAGTGTTGATTTCTTTGGAATAATCTGTGCTCAGGGTGTCATGCAGTTCATCCTGATTGGAGATTTCTTTGACAAGACTGGGTGGTTGAATTCTCTCAGCCACATCCCATAATGCAACACTCCCAGTCTTGTTAACGCACGCCATTTCTTGCTTCTCCTCATGGAGGATTATCAGTGTAACTTTGCTGGGGTTTGAGTTTGAACAGGAGCTAAGAAAACTTTTAGTTTTCATGTCGAACACTGACACTGTTCCATCCTCCTGTCCACAGTACACACATGAACTATTAAAGGAGCAAACCAAACAGGTCACAGAGCTCCGACACTGGAAGTGAGTCACAGTCTTAGTTAAAATATCAAAAACACTGACGAAAGTCTGGTTTTTCCACCATATGAACAACTTCTTCTGCCACTCAACACATCCCTCACACCTGCTTAGTGTCTGTTTTGACTCAGACTCTGTTTTCAGAGGGTCGTTGACCTCTAGAAGCCTCTCTGGGCCCGTCACGTCCCACGCAAAGAGCTTGTTGCATCGTGTTGAAAGCAGCAGGAATCGGCCACTGCTTCTCACTCCTGCAAACTTCAGCTCCTTCTGCTCACAGCTCAATGACAGTTTGGCGAGACTGCAATCAGAACCTTTCCAAATCCAAGCAGAACCGTCATCCAGAATCTCTGCAACAACCCCACATTCAGTACCAGCAGCTTCTGCAACACAGACCTTTTTGGTTCCGGCATCACACCTTAAAAAATGAACGGGGGGAACAGAACAGGGACGAGGACAAAGCACTAATCCTAACCCTCGTCTTGTTTTCCTTCTTTCCTGTCTGATGTCTTTAATGTAACCCTTGAGAGTCGGAAAGACCTCCAGGTAAGGGCGAAGGCTCGTCTCCATCACTGTCTGCAGCTGGAGGGGGGAACTCTGCAGGAAGCAAGATGAAGACTTCAAGATGCTTGCTAGGAACTTTCTCTCTCTTAAAAACTTAGCTGAGCCTTCCCCATCCTCCAGCAGAGCTACCAGGTCACACAGAAGACCAGTTTGGACCACAGCTTGGTGGAAGCCTGAGGACATTAACAGCCCATGTTCAAACTCTTCAGACCTGCCACTTTGATGAAAGTGATGTGGTAACTCCATCACGTTTCTCGCGTTAACTCGTCCAACATGATCAGAAGCAGGAAGCATGAAGGACTGCCCGTCCGTGGTTTTGTTTGGTTCATGTGGGTGAAATGGTTTCCCATTTCCACAAGCCCATCTGCCACTAAAATAGTCCGCCATCTCAGAATGAGTCTTTCTCCTCACCTCGGTGTCCAGATACTTTTTTTCAACAACCAACTTGAAATGCCTGCTCACCCAGAACAAAACCTGTGTGTCTAAAACGCTCCTTTTGACAAGAAAGTTTTTTAGATCCAAAAGCAGCCGGTCCACGTCGACTTGTGTGAGTTTCAGGTTAGAGACGCTGCCCTCAGTGTGAGAAACATCCTGATCAAGAGTGCCATTATTACAGGACATGAGGTCAGCGAGCTCGGCCTCAGAGAGTCCAGCTCTGGAGAGGGTGAGGTAAGAGAGCGCACGGGCCACGAAGGAGGAGCCGTGTTTCTGCTCCAGGTGATCCAGGAGAGAAGAAATGGATGGATGGACTCCATCAGGGAGGGATGACTCCGTCACATCCGAGTCTGGAGAAAAGAAAAAAAAATGTGTTGATATCTGGTGTTGGTTTGTTGAATAATTCTAAGAAATGACAAAAACAAACCATACATCTAACAGACAATGCATTTGTCTTCAAATAGGTGTTCATTTTCTACATTTGGATGGTTTCTGTGACTTATGTGAAGGTAAATATGGAAACACTGAACTTATTATCTTGTACTAACATCTACTGGTGCAGTATTCCTATAGGAGACACAGAGTGATCTAGAAGAGTGATTTAGAAGTCTAATCATGTGGTATGGGTGAGTGCTCTGATTGGCTACTGATCTACTTCCTGTATCAGAGTGTGAATCACTGATTTGACTACATCCTGGGCAGGAAGATGGACCAGATATAGCCCTGGAGTCACCTGTTGGTTATCTTTTAAACTGATTCTATTTTCTTGTTACAAAAGTTGCTCTGGTTTCTAGTGTTAAGGCCTCACTTGTACAGTGTTGAGGAAACTTGTGTTATGCTCTTACAAATATCTTATTTTAAATTTCCATTTTCATTAACCATCTCTATCCTGTTAGAAAATGTGTATCTTGGTCCCTTTCATACCAGAGTGCCACAGTGAGGTGTGTGCATGCAGGAGCCTGGCGTAGAGCGGCAGACGGCAGGAAGTCAGAGCTCGGTTCACCAGAGCTTGTTGTCCTGACGTCACCCTCCGTCCTGAAGTTTTCAGTAGAGATTCCAACAACTTCCCACATTGTTTCCTGTCCACCGGTTTCATCCATATACAAACATATCCTGACCTTTTCTCATCTGATGCACAGTGAGGATGACAACCACCTGGGTAATGCGAGCTGATGGTTTGAAGGAGACGTGTACAGTTGGAAGAAACGGTGACGATGAGTTTGACTTCAGCAGGGAGGGGGGAGGGAAGGCTCCTGATGATCTGAGTGCCAACATTATCTTCCAGTTGATCTAAACCATCAAGGATTAGAACAAGAGGATGCTTTGTGGACGGGAGTAGAGAGAGGAGAGATTCAAGATGCTGTTTAAGTTCAGACAGACACACATCAACCATCATGAGGCCATGATGAGGTTTTTTAAGACCAGATACGGTACGGAGAATTAGAGCATCATCAGAAAGATGCTGGTTGGGACTCTGGTCCTGATGAGAATCCAGAATGGATGTTGGGCTGCAGGTGGTTGTGTCCTCACTGATGTGATCGTCTGGATCACTGAGGCTGGAGTTGGGATCATTTTTAGACAAAGACTGGACGTCATATCTGTTAGATATTTGAGAACACAGACTGGAGAGCAGATGCTTTGGGGTCGAGTTGATAGACAAGCTGCAAAAGTAACTGATCACCACAGGATCACTGTGTGCTAGCCAGGATTTAATCTGTGGAGGAAAACAGATCATTTAGATGTTTAGAACATCATGTGGTGTAGGTACAGGCAACAGTGTTGTTTTTATTATTAATCCAGCCAGAATATATAAATAGGATTCCTTAATAAAGACACTTCTTATCTTATGTCTATTAATTACATTTAAATCAAATTTTGAAAATTTATTTTTAAGTTCAACTGAAGCAAAAAAACTAAACCCAATAATCTGAAAGCTACAGAGCTAAAACAACTCATATTCAGTGTAAATATTTAATTTAGTCAATAAATTTAAGGGAGTAAACTCGTTTATTTAGCTTAAAGAGATTTACCTTTGATGTTATTTGTTGTTAAACAACTCTTTTGACAGTTTATTTTTATGAAATAAATTAAATGCTGAGAAATGTGGATAATATTTAATTTTAAAAGCAACAATAAAAAGCAGATTGTATTTGATGTTCAGACCTGCTGAGCGCAGTGTGCAGCCAACACCGTCTTCCCTGTGCATGGTCCTCCAGTCACCACTAGAGGACACTGCTGCTCCTTTTGCTCCACATAAGCTTTGATCTAAAACCAATGAGTTTTATCAGATATTTACTCAAATGCACATACCGAAACTTTAAACAATAAGAAAAAAGATCAAACTGATAAAAGATTATTGAATAAGATACAAACTAATAGTTGTAACTCATCAAACAAAACAAAATTAACAGTTTTCTCTCTGCAAGCTGTTATAATTTCATCATATTAAAGCTTATTGATGGAGAACCTGACCTTTCCCTTATCTGGCAGACTGATGTCATAAAACCCAGACAGGATGCTGCACAGCTGCTCCTGCTCAAACTGCTCCCGATAAAAAGAATCACCAATGGGTGCATGCTCTCCTGGCAGAGACATGTTTACGTTTTCAGTTAACATCACGAGGTCTGAGAACACCTGCTGGCACAGGGAGTTCGTGTAGCTTCGCCTCCTGATAGTAGTGTAACCATGGTGACTGTCACACTCCGTGGTCGTGGTGTAGAGCGGAAGTTGGCAGGAACTGATGAGAGCAGGGAGGAATTTTTCACACAGCTCAGATAATAACTCACCCTGGGTTTGGTCAGGAGTCTTAACCTGGTAATGCAAGAGATTCAAATCAGCTTTAGCTTTATAATAAACTCAACTAAAGGCAGGTGTCTTCTTTTGTGTTAATGACCTTGTGGATGTAGACCACACAGCGGCTGGCGACGTCCTGGACAGGACAGGTCTCCAGAGCAAATCGCAAGTCTGCATCGAGGGCTGCATGGAGACAAACAGACAAATATGGATTCAGTTTGGTTAAACAGCTGAGGGGAGTCCAGTACCTGACTGGGATTTCACCTGGACATCTAAAACTAAAAACATCAAGAAAAGCTCTTTGGGGGTTTGATCATACATTTTTGCTAAAAACCTCTGGACTACAATGCCATAAATGCACCAGCTTCCAAAATACAAATAAGGAACTCTACTTAGACGATAGTTCACCTGATTGGTAGAAGGCGTGTCCTCTCTCTGGGGTCATGACCTTGTTGTTTACACACAGACTCACAGCGGTCTGAAACACCTGTCTCAGATGTCCGTCATCATACTTGATGTTTTTTTTCTCGTCTTCCGTCTGCTGAGTAAAAAACACTCAGGATCATCATTAAACTTTCAGCTCACTCAGCAAAATTACTAATCATAATTTATGACAAATTAAAGTAAGAATGGAAATCTGTGAATCTCTCATTTTTCAGTTTTTCATTTTTGAATGGCAATCAAAAATAAAAATAACATAAAAAGTTTTTTGTTTTTGAATTTGATATTAAAAAAATGTAAAATTCCTTTAAGATCAAAAAAGGAAAAATGGGCCACAGATCCCAGTTTTAATATTTAAATGACCGACAGTCAAATCAGACCTCATGAAGTTTTGACGCGACTTTCTAAAAGCAGAATTTTGGTTGGTGTTTCCGTCAGACCATAAAACTAATATACGAGATATAAAGAAAAATAAATAATATACAGCCAGTTAACAGTGGATCATGTCTCACTCAAGGGTGTTTTCTAAAGTAAAGCTCCTTAAAACCAGATCTAGAGGTTTTAATTACCAGATAATCTGTTTTATAACTTTATTAAAGGCAAAAAGTAAACTCAGAATAACACTGAATTCAAAATCATGTAAAAAAAAAAATAAAAATCAGTGATCCCATGAGAGCTCTTTCATTTCACACTAAGAGCAGATTACCTCCACAAGCTGTAATGTAATGTTACAAATGTCTAATAAATTGAAAATGTACTGATCCCTTTAAATGCACTCTTTAGTGCAACAAAAACGATGGCTTTTAAAAAAATACTATATATTTTTTCTTTTCATCTTGTGTAGTTTTTTGTTCTGATGTAAACACAGTGAGGAAGTCTGCTTTTACTACTTACTTTGAAAGTCACATAAAAACCACATGAGGTCTGACTAAATGATCACTAGCCTGTTGGTTTAGTTCCTATTTTTGAGCTGATCCTAAAACTGAAAGCATGAAAAACACAGCCTGTTTGATTCTTTGTTATCAGATTTAAAATTTGATAACAACCAGACACTTTTTTATTCGTTGACTCATTGATTTGCAATTAAAATGGAAAGAACAAATGAAGATCTGATTAATGGAGGTCAAAGTAAAGAGGTCACAGTCATCACCAGCTGAGGTCTCAGACGGTAGGACGGAGGAACGGTGTTCTCGTCTCTCTGGTACACCGCCTCCAGCTGCCGGGTGCAGACGCCCGCCTGCTGGCTCTCCTGCAGGAGCAGCTGGTACTCTGACACCTCCACCTGGGTGGGCAGACAGGATGGTCCATACTGGTGTCCAATCAGGGCCTGCAGCACCACCATGTGGATACGAAAGGAACAGAAGAGTGAGATGCAAGGGTTGCTGCCAACTAGGACTTTTATTTGTAAAATTATTTACAAAAAATGTTTATAAAAAAAAAGGTGCACATGTCCTAACTGTGCAGTTTTTGTGCAGAGCGAGGATGATTCAGTTTCAGGACATTCCAGTGAGTTTTAGTCAAAAATGTTTGTTATGAGCTGCCTTTATTTTTTCATCTGTTAAAAAAAGTTCAATTGTGAGCTAAAAATAAACCGGTTGAGTGACTCAGGTGAGATTATTCACCAGTAAAAACGGTCCAGCTGAGCTCTCTCTGCATCCTTCAATTAGCTGCTGTCTGGTGTTTTGATCCGGCCAACAACTAGGATCACTGGACTCAAACGGGTCGATCACCTGCAGAAAAAAACACACACAGTAAAATCTGGAGAAGTGACCTCACAGTTATCACCAACAGAAACAGCCAAGTGGAGGTTAAATGATCTGAGATGCTCGTCCTCCATCCACGTACACGGGCTACTGAATAGAATAGTCCACACAGTGGGCTGATTGACTGTCCTGAGGTGATTCATTACACACACACACACACACACACACACACACACACACACACACACACACAATGCTTTCCTGTTCCAGCTGCTGGTCGTCTTTGTTGTCAAATCTAATTAGGTGAGCAGAATTGACAGCACCTTTACAGAGACGGCTTTGGGTGGAAATTATGAAATAAAGGAGACACACACACACACACACACACACACACACCTGGTGGCAATTAAATACAACAGCTCTCATGTGGAGTTCCAAAGCTAAAGTGTCTTTTTTATAGAACAAGTTAAAGATAATTATTTTTAATGACTGACTAAAATGTCCATTGAATAAATATGTTATTATCCTTAATAAATGTGGCTCAAGAGTAATCAACTTTAACTATAGGTCATACCTCATTATCTGCCATTTTTCCTTTGTTTTAAAATAATGAACACAAATCTAAGTGATAAAAAAAATGAAATAAAGAGGAAAAAAGACTAGAATTAAATGACCTCTAATCAGGAATATCCTATTAGTAAAATAAACTTCAATAGAATTTAAAAGTTTAGAAAGGATTTACATCTATTTAAAATGTTCTAGCTTCCTCTAGTTGAATATATCAAGCTTGATAAACGTCATTCTGTCAACTGTTTGCGTTTCCATGGCAACAGAGATGAAAATGACAAGGTAGCCAGAAAATCTGAAGTACTTTATAGTACTCTGAGACCAAATATGAAGAGATGACTGGAAGTTTTAAATTAATAAATTATATTGATATATGAAACTTAAGCACCTTTTAGAAAGAAGGAAGGCACAGACATTAACTCTTTAAATAAACATTTTCACAAAATAATATTCCCTTTGAAAGTAAATATTCACGTAATAGTGCTAAAAGTCAGAATATGAACAAGTGTAAAAATTACTTTGGGACTAACGGTGATAAAAGAGTGGACTCACCCTGACGTCCAGCCCCAGCGAGCGTCTGCAGCGCTCTCTAAACCCGGGGAACATTTTCTCTCTCAGAGCTCTACGCTCAACTACGCTGTCTGTACGCGACACAAACAGGATCCAGAAAACACAGAGTAAGAGCACAAAAACAACAATACTTAAAGTAAAACTATAGATTGTTTATCTACTGTACCTTCTGGGTTGGAGCACAAGTAGATTTTCACACAGGATGAGCTGCAGCGAGGCATCTTTCCTTTTAGAACGTACGTCTAACCGGCAGCTTTGGTGAAGAAAAGAAAAAAAAACGAGCAGGGAAATGTTTTTGCAGGAAAATATTCAGCGATCTAAACCAACAGTGTTTCCTCTTCCACTCAGGAAACTCTGGCCTCAGGGTGTGTATACGGTTATCCTGATCACACCCACTTCTAAAGGCTGGAGCAGACCCAACACACACACACACACACACACACACACACACACACACACACACACAGAAAGTTGTTTGTATCCATCGCACACAGACCTACAAGACAGATCTATTTTTTGAAATTTAAAGAAAAGAACAGAAAACCTTTTTAAAGATTTTTTTATTAATTAACTTTTGTACACAATAAATACAAACTTTATATTTTGTACAGCCAATAATATGCTGAATATGCACCTGAACAGTCTGAAAAGAGAGAGAAGGCCAGTTGTTCCACCACGTCAAATTGTATCAAGCATAAAAATTAAAGTAACAGATAGTTAGACACTGTAGTGGACTAAAGAGGCTGCTGAAAAAGGAAAGTAGCCTTGATTAAAAGGAAAACCAGAAGAAAAAAAAAGATCAGAAAAGTTACGACTGACAGACTGACGGATGGGTTTCGGTGGAGGGTTCTGTGCTCCAAACTATAAAGTTTGAAAATAATCATAAATAAGATCGAGGGCTGATTACTTTCATTTGCTTTGCAAAGAGGAAACCAGTTCAGTTAAACCTGGATTAGAATACCACACACCAATACTACCCAATATGTTTAGGCTTTAATAGATGTTACCGTTTTAATGACATGACACTGACATCTTCGGGGCATTGCAAATTAAACATTTTAAAAGAAAATAAATAATAACTGGGATGCCCCTTTTTTTTGTTTGACACTTTAAATGGGCTTGTTCCACATTTAGCCTCGCTGTTGTGCAGACTTATCGACTCAGTGAGAACACGCCTTGATCATTAAACTTTTAAAGTCTGATAAAACGCAGGACTAGTCGTCCGATTCAAGACGGGTTCAAAATCCCTCCTCTCTCTTAGAAACGATCACACTCACAATCGGGTTTTCTCAGAAAAAAAGAAAAGAAAAAATTATTTTTGCAAATTGTTTATTCATCCCCCAATCTTTTGAAAAGGTTAATAAATTAAGTAAAACATCAAATGACACATTGCACAATCATCTCTCCATTTTTTTATTTGAAGATTTTTGAAGAATGAAACTTCTTTTTCTTAAGGTATCAGTCACACTGAGACAAAGCATCAGTATTAAAATGAGATTTAATGGCGAATCAGAGTCTTCTGTCCATGCTGATGCCATGAGGGGGGTTCTGCTACTTTCTAGGGAAAATAAAAATAAATAAAAGTGCTACGCTGCCCTTTAGGCGAGGAGTTTTAAAGGCTCTGTGTGTACATCAGGGATGGGATTCATTTACTTTGAGTAAAAACACAACAGATTAGCTCCGTTTGAGAATCATTTTCTAGTTTTGTCCATTTATATGTTTAAATAAACCTGCAAATGTAACGCATGTTAGGTAAACAAGAACAGATGAAATGGGGATTTGATTTTTCAGGATTCGTTGTGTTTTCTGTCACCACATAGTGAACGACCTCTGTGCATCTCAAAGCACCAGCCGCCTCCTTCAACCAATAAACACACAGCGCTCAGAGAAAGAGAGACGGTATAAGGACGTGTGTGTAATATACTGTAACTGTATGTATACTAGAACCACCGATTCACACCGAGATGGAGACATGAAGGAGGGGTAGGAGGAAAGGTCAAGACAAGAAGAGAGGATCCAGCCTCTGTTAGCTTCCCTCCATCCCCCTTTTCTCCTCTTTCATCCCTCCTTCCTGCTGTATTTACACCCTTTCAGAATAAGATGAAGATAAAACTTCCACTACTTCCATTCAGCTGAGTTAGTTTATATGAAACTGTGTGCATAAACATTCCTATGACAACAGTAATGTACTGTACTAATACACATTAAATACATATAATGATAATGACTGTATATGATGAAGGTAGGGGGACGCTGCACCCAGGGTCCTGTCCATTTACAACAACTCTGCAAGTTTTAATTCGGTCAAACCTCACAAAATGTAGCAGAAGGTATCAGTTCTATGTAAGTTACATCACGTTTGATGTCCCAAAGTGGAAAATTTAAATAAATGACTTAAATGATCTCTGTATGCAACTGGAACCAGTTTGGTTTAGGTTCTTTTTAGGAGCCACACACTTTTAATCACAAACTTCTACTTCTACTAGTCACCTTTAGTTCTTTAATTAAAAATGGATTTTAGGCTTTAAAAATACATTTTTTTAGTTAAAATGCCCAGAAAGTTGCTGCACTAATTTGCTACTCTGCACATTACAGGTTTTGCTCGTGTGTGTGTGTGTGGAAAAAAACAACACAAGAGTAAATCTTTGTCCCTGTATTTCTATCTTAGTCATTTATTCCGTGTCTTAAATTGGGTCTATTGATAACCTGATAAGCTTATATTACATTTTGTTAGTTTGGGGCTCCAAACTTGACTCCTGCTTTGTGAATACTTGTTAAAAAAAGCTAATCAAACCCGTCTGGAACTGTCCCCTCTTGGAGCGTTTCTCCTCCTGTTAGCGGCGCTCTGCTTCGCCGCACGGTGAGTTGAGGTTCTAAGGCCGGATTGGAAGAACAGGAAAAAGATGATGAGGGACTCCTGCCGATCAGGAGATTATCTGATTGTACGTGGTCTCTCTCTGCTCTTCTCTTCAACTTGAAGATGCAGAGCGGCCGGGGGGGGCATGTGGTTTAATTTAGTTCTCTTCACATCACTTTGTTTATGCCCACTTAAGTTCAGAGCAGCTCCTCCTTTGAGGTCCTGGTTTTTGTGCACCTGGAACAGCCTGTGTGTCACACCAGTGTGATCTCCACCTCCTCCGTCTTGTCGCTCTTCTCCTGCTGCCGGCGGGGGTGCTGTTTGGGTGGAGGAGGAGCGGCTCGCACCTGCAGCACACAATCAAAACATATTCAACTGAAGAGTAAGGCCAAAAATAATGTTGCAGCTTTAGCAGAGCCAGCTTGATTATCTGCATTATGTCATTTTTTTCTATTTTAAACTTTTCAACTCATACTTGTATCTGTAATTGAGCCTAATGAATACTGACTCTATTCACGATGAAAGATCATTTAGAGACAGAAGGGGTTCAGGAAAGAAACTGCTCAGTGTGTTTGTTTTGTGCATCGTTTACCTGAAGGCAGAAGTTAGAAAAAGCAGTGAAGGGGATGAGAAGTGTCCTTAATGATGTTCTTTGCTCTGCTATGGTAGAGAATGTCCTCAGGGAGGGAAGAGGGGAGCCAATAATTCGAGGGGCAGATTTAATAACCCTCTCTAAAGCCCTCCTGTCTGCTGCTGTACGCCCTCCGTACCGCGCTATGAGGAGATACGTTACTGTGCTCTCTGAAGCAGCAGACTGTGACGGAGGTCAAGTTTTTTTCCTCTACCTTCAGGAGGTGCAGACGCTGCTATGTTTATTTTTATAGCAACAGTGAAGTTTGCAGACCAGGAGATGTTGGCAGACTTGAATAAAAGTGTATTTCTAAATAAATCAGAGAATGTTTTTGTATTATTTACTTATTATTCCATATTTAGGTTATTAGAGGTTTGGGGCAACACATATGTGACTGAAACTAAATCTTTTACCCCAAAAATGAATAAGAATGTCACAAAGAAAATGTGAACTAAAGTCTGTTTATTAAGTCAACTATCTTAAAGGCACACTATGCAGTTTTGACTGTCCATTTTAAATCACTGCTGGCAAAACGTTAGCATAGTCTGCTCAGAAACATCAAAATCTAACTGTTGAAATGTCTCCTCAGCCTTCACTGCTATGGGCAGAAACTTGTGCCATCAGAAACTGAATTTGAATTAGTTATATTTGAATATGTATTGCTCGGATTGAATCTGAATTGTTCAACTTGAATAAATGCTTTGAAAAAATGAATCTGAATTACTAATTTGAAATTCAATTTATTTGTTTGGAAAAGACTTTCACTAAATTGAAACTGAATTTAATGTTTTGAAACTGACTTCATTTGCTTTGAAACTGCATTTAATTCAAGTGAAAATTCAGTTTCAATAGTTTCTGTTTCAGTTCCCACCGTTCAGATTCAGTTTTACAATTCAATTTCAAAACTTAAATTCACTTTTCTGTGCCACACATCCGGGTCCTGAGAAAACTCCAGCTCAATCGAGTGCAGATAAACCGATCAAGCGTATAAACAACTGCGTCCTCCTGACCGATCGCCCCAGCTCCACAGTGTAATCTCTCTGTCAGAGCAATGAAGCTTCAGGGCGTTTATTAAATCATAACTCACTAAATACTAAACTGATTTTCACGCTGTTTTTTTGCTTGTTACTTACAGTTACAACTTTAAACTTTATGAAATTGGTTGTTAGTTCTTTTTAGGTCTCTCCTTTTCTGCTCTCCTCTGTGACGCTTGCGGGCCGGCGAGGGGGAAGGAAGGGGGGTCAGGTCTGCAACGCTGACAGTCTGACACACAGAGAGGAGAGGTGTCTTTGTGACTCAGCTTTGCTGTGTTTTTGCAGCTTTCAGAAGGACAGACGCTCAGGCCCGTCGCCCCCCTAAATGAACTACATCGCCCCCTGAAAATTTTGTAAAATTCTATTAATCATAGAAACATGTTCAACTAGTTCTAACATTTTTATTTAAATTTGTATCCATACAAAATGAAAAATATGAACATTTTAATAAACAATTTAACAATTTAATACACATTTGGTTGTTACAAGTCGTCTTGAACTCATCACGGACGCTCGGTAAAGTTGGAGCTTTAGCAGCTAGCATCTTGCTGTATGTTGTTGTACGTTTTTGGGGCGTGAGAAGGTGGAACCATTACTAAAAACAGAGATGAAAGAGTCGGAGTTACTCATTCCTCATCGGTTTATCAGAGAGAGTGATGTTCTGTTCATGGTTCTGAAAAACCGTATTATCAGCTCCTCTACTCTACCGGTGTTCGGATTCCAGCCTGCAGTCGAGGTGGAGGAAAGATCTCCTTCTGAGGAGATTGAGCTCATCAGCCATGAATGAAGGTAGGAGGATGGATCATAATTAAATAAGTACTGGTCCGTGGTTCATTTGGATCAGAAAGGCGGAATAAAATGATTATTGATCAGCTTGAAAGATCAGGTCCGAACCCAGTTGCCAGGTGCGTTATGTGCACAGCTCTGTAGTCCCGCGCGCCGCGGACCGATGGAAGCGCGCGGCTCGGTGACAATCCCCCCCCCCGGTCAAACACCGACCGGCCGCCCCCCCAATGTGTGTCAAACGCCCCCTCCTCCCTCTCCCACTGGCGCCGGGCCTGCAGACGCTCGATCAGCCATGACGGATTGTTTATTTAGAAACGCCCTGATCGTCAGTGTAATCACGGAGCGGGTCAGGTTTAGCGGCGAGGAGACCAGGAGATCTCCCGGTTGCCAGTACCAGCACCAGCACTGGCGATGCTGTTGAAAGTTTACAGGATGTAGGACTGTGGCATCTCCGCTGAAAACTTTCTAGTTTCTCCGATGGGGAGGAGGAGGGCTCTCTGCAGCAGCTGCATGCGTCGCTAGACCTGTGTGTTCATTCGTTCACAAAGCAAAACTACGGAAGCCTGCGCGTTAAAATAAATAACGCCGTTAACGGGGGCTTTGCGTTAACGCGCTAATTTTGACAGCCCTACTACAAAGCCAACAATAAATATGAAATAGGCAAAACTATCTGTCCTGTATTATAGCTAAATGTTTCATGTTTGTGAGCAAAAAAAAAAAAACCGCGTGAAAATCAGTTTAGTATTCTATCTGCACTCGATTGAGCTGGAGTTTTCTCAGGACCCGGATGTGTGGCACAGAAAAGTGAATTTAAGTTTTGAAATTGAATTGTAAAACTGAATCTGAACGGTGGGAACTGAAACAGAAACTATTGAAACTGAATTTTCACTTGAATTAAATGCAGTTTCAAAGCAAATGAAGTCAGTTTCAAAACATTAAATTCAGTTTCAATTTAGTGAAAGTCTTTTCCAAACAAATAAATTGAATTTCAAATTAGTAATTCAGATTCATTTTTTCAAAGCATTTATTCAAGTTGAACAATTCAGATTCAATCCGAGCAATACATATTCAAATATAACTAATTCAAATTCAGTTTCTGATGGCACAAGTTTCTGCCCATACACTGCTTTCTACTGGAGCAGTTCATCACTCATTAAAATAATCAGCTGTGTTCAAGCAGCGAGAGATCGAAAAAAAAGCAGGAATCATGAGCTAAAAACACTCTGGTGCTAGCATAACAGCTAGCCACTTTGGGTTAGCCTAAAGCCTGATTTATACTTCTCCGACAGCACGTTTGCGCTCAGACGCACACGTATTGACGGAGACGTTTTTGATTTTTACTTCTCCGTCAGTGTTGTGAAGCAATTCTCCACCAGGACAGCAGAGGGCGCATAACTTTTCTGCAGTAATGCCTCCGGTCGACCAAAGTTTGTTTATTTCAGCTCAGTAATGGCCGAATGAGAGCGAATTTTGATTGAGTTTGAACAGATTGATCTCGAAGAACAAACAATGTTGTTAAAAAGAATTAAACAGAAGTGAGGAGACAGCGGCGTCTGTTGAATGTCTGTCCGTCCGTTCAGTGAGGATGAGGCAGACGACGAGCGAAAATATAGCTCTTGTTTAACCCTTTAGGGACACTGATGGATGATATAAATGTTCGTACTTCGTCTGCCAGACGGTTCTCGAGCTGATCCATATCTGCTTCCGTGAGATTCTACTATTACTACTCTGTTGATAGCGGCATGAAGCCGGAAATGATCACGGGGTGTTGAGCCGACCAATCACAGGCATGCGTTGTCCGTCGCTTTCGACGCATAGTTAGAATTTTGGGCATGTCTCCGTCAGCCTCTGCGAGCATGTCGTAGAGAGCTTGCGTCGACGCATAATGGCGTTGCGTGTCTCCGTAACGACGCAGACGGAGAAGTATAAAT
Source organism: Callopanchax toddi (assembly GCA_006937965.1). Lineage (NCBI taxonomy): Eukaryota > Metazoa > Chordata > Actinopteri > Cyprinodontiformes > Nothobranchiidae > Callopanchax > Callopanchax toddi. The sequence continues at coordinate 917,793 of SSNR01000192.1, forward strand.
CAGGCTTAACCCTCACGAGATACGTGGCTTTGTGAGACTTCAGGACACCGGACCGGAGACTCAGAAGTTGCAAACGTGGTATTCTGGATCCAAGCACCAGATGGGGCTGAGTGACTTTTCATTAACCCTGTAAAGAGTCATATTAGCACAGACTGGCTCAAGGAAAAGATTTAAGTAAAGTATGCGTTTAAAATTTTAAGATTTTGATCATTTAAAAACTCTTAGATATGAACAAAACTAGAAAGAAATTATAGCTACCAAGTTTTTTTTTTTTAATATTAAATTAGATCTCAGTTTGAGGATATTCTGGATGATGGTTTGAAAAATTGTTTAACTACTAATCAATTTAGGAAACTTTATGAAGTAAAAATAATTAGATCATATAAACTAACAAGATAATATTTAAGACTGATTAAGTTTGTGTTTTTTTGTAGATAATGTTTATAATTATTGTTCTATGATTAAAAAGGGGGCAGGTTTAACAAGGTTGTCTTTTCAACTCATTGATTTATGGAATTTTGTAGCTGTCAAGGTTTCGTGTTAATGGATTAATATGGATAATAATAATAATAATAATAATAATAATAATAATAATAATAATAATAATAATAATAATGGATAATAAATGAAATAAAATTCAGCTTTCACAAGTTTCAGTTTTTCGTTGTTCTGTTTTTGTTTTGCAATTGTACTTATAGGTTTTGTTAAATATGTAAATCAAAAATAAATCAATCATTCAAAAAATAAAACCAACCCTACCTGTTGCATCCTACAGAACTGATGAGCTAACGGCTAGCGCAAACCAATCAAGACCAAATTGTACTGCTGTCGAGGTAAAATACCTTCATAGTGGTTCATGCAAATCTTATTTTATAAACTTTTACATCACCATCTATTTAAAAATATCTATGTAAAGTTAAAAATCAGAAAGCTCTGACTAGCTGTTAGCTTATCAGTCCTGTCGTAGGACGTCAACTATTTCTCCAAACAAAGGCGGTTCAGGAGGATATCTACAGCAGGTAGGGAAAAGTGATTATCTGTAACTTTAAACAGAAACACACTTCAAAGTCCCTGAAAAATCTCTAACTTCTGCAAATGAGAGGCACTAAACTCACTGCAGTTCCACTCTGAACCAGAAGGTGTCACTAGAGAGAGAACACAGCAGGAACAGCACCAGAAGAAGTCAACATTCTCCACACAGTGTTGTTTTGTGGCTGCCTTCAATACTAAATGATGTTCAAAATACAACTAGCAATTACCACACAGTTCTAAAGGTAACATATTTAAAATTTTACAAATTATGAGTTTTGTGAAACTAAATCTATAATAAAAATACTGATGAAGCGATGTCATTAAAGATTTATCATCAAAATAACATTAACATCATCCACACATCAAGAATAACTGGTACTAACCGGTCGTAGTTTTCCGGGACCTCCTTCAGTTGTGAATCGAAGCGACTGAGTTTGAACAAATCCTGGAGAGACTGGACTCCTGCCAGAGCCCTGATCTACAGGGTGAGACACAAGAACTTGATTTAAAAAGACCCAGTGATCTCACTCAATCAGGGGACTTTCTGATGAGAGCCTGACTTACTGTGAGAGGACAGCTGTCCTTTGTGTGTGGAGGCCGGCAGTGGGAGCTTATGCTCCCCATTAAGAGCAGCAGAGGGTGAGCGAGGCAGAGGAGGAGGGGTGGAGGTCTCAGGGCTGGTGAAAGGGCTGATGGGAGGCTGGTCGTACAGCGGCAGAGGCGGTAGAGACGATGGCAACTTTGAAGGTGGAGAAATCTAAGGAAAGTGACAGCAACAGAACTCAAACTTTCTGAAAATGCGAAACGTCATTCATTAAATCAAAAATGATATAAAAACCAACAAAAGCACAGACTTTACAACAAATATTTAATGTTTAGTTCAATGTTCTGGGTTTTTAGAGTTTCTGATGGCAAAATCTATTGGTTCTTGAAACAAAAAGTCTGATGAAGCTGACTGGCTGTGTGCACGTACAACACATTCTGTAATCTTCTGTGTGAAAAAGCCACCTGTCACTAAGCAGGGTAGAGAAAGTAAATGATTACAAAATTCAAGGCTGTGAATGTAGAGCTCTGGGGAAGCAAATACTACTAATTTTACGACAATATACTAAATATTCTAATAAATTGTTAATGGAAGTATTGAAACATTAAAATATTTGACAGCTCAAGAGTGACTATTTGTGCAAACAACTAAAATAATGAAAAGCTCATTTGAAATGTCCCTGGTTTCCTTTACACAACTTGCTCCTGAGTCATCACCTACAGTAACTTAGTCTAACGTACCCACTCGACCCTGCAGTTACTAAAAGTTGTTTTGTTGCGTCTACAGGCTCAAAGGAAGGGAGAGGTTGTATCCTTCCTGTTGCAGAACCTCTAATCGAGCAGCGCTCAGTGCCACAGTTAAGACCCTTTTCTTTGATTGCAGTGCTGGATTTTTATCAGCATGCATCAGGAGCACGGCGGTACGGATTCACTTGTTTGTGAACTCTGCTCCTGTTGATAGATCAGCTGGACAGCAGACAGGAAAGGAGGGGAGTTGTGGTGTAAAGCGGTACAGCAGAGTGCACTCCATCCTCACCCTGAGGAAAGCCTGATAACAGAATGTGCAGCTCGATTGGAGAGTAAGACGCCGATACTCCGTGTCTAACTCAGATCTGCTTTTGGAGGTTTTCCAACTTAGAGTGCTTTCGCTGTACACAAGCTTTACTTGCGCATGTGTAATCTTACCTGCGTGTCACTCGGCCCTCCCCCGCTCATCTCCCCGTTCTCCATGAGATCTTCCACCAGCACGGAGGGGAAAACTCCCACCCGTCCGTTCAGCTCCCCCTCCCAGAAGCCGTCGTCCGTCTGAGTGTCGCGGCTCAAAAGGCGGATCACGGCTCCCTCAGTAAAGGAGAGCTCCTCGTCTGCCTGGCCTTCGTAATCGTACAGCGCCCGGACAAACACTGCTGCAGAGAGCGACACAGACAGAGAGAAAGCAATTAGTGTTACACAGAGGGAGTAATTATTCTCAGTGAAATATAGTTCTTTGTCTGCTTTGTCCTCATTGTTATAAAGAAAACTGGAGAGAGACCCAAACAAGCAACAGTAACAATAATTATGTGACAGGATTTCCTCTGGTGCTTGGATCAAGCATGAGGGTAGAGAAGACAGAGGGAAACACAAAGGAACAATGGAGAAGGAGTTAAAAAGATGAAAAATGAAGCCGTCTAGAGAAAAACTCCTTCAATACAGGTTAAAATATAAATGTAAATACATCCTCGAGCTGACTGTTACTTACTATTTGTGTCTCCGTTGATGCAGCCAGAGTGCAGCTCTGGTTCTGTTGAATTAGACGAGGTGTGCGATCGAGCATCCAGCGTGGCCAGAGACTGGAGCATGCTCAGCAGGCTGTTGGACGTTGGGAACTGCAGGTATTTCTCTGGGACATAACCTACTTGACCTGTTTTGTTGCGCGCCTGGGAGAAAGAGAAAAAAGGAAGAAAAGGAAAGTGTGTAAGTCCAAACAAAAACACACATGATACACAATAAAATGAAAGTTGCGATGATTTTGGGGAGTTTGAGCACCTTGACCCAGTCCTCCATGTCTCCATCCTCGATAACCTCCAACATCTCCTGTTCATCTATAGTTAACTCATCTGGCTGAGACGCCTGCAGGAGAGATAAAACATAAGATTATTAAAAACGAGTGGAGAAGAGCCCTCGTGTTTCTTCAAAGGTGTGTCTTCATACCTTGTATGAGTACAGCACTTTGCAGGTGAGCGGGTAGTTGCGAAGCGTTCCCGAAGGACTGGAACTGCTGTCGTCAAAAACCTCCATGTTCTCTTCACACTCCTCGCCCTCTTCACGCTCCAGGTCCACCGTGCCCTTTTGACACATGCAATAAGAGATCAAGTCAAAACCTGCAATAAAGTGCAAGGATGAAAAAGAGGAAACAGCTCCACTTTTAAACAGTAAATAGCTAAAGGCAGTCAATGCTCCACAGTCATCCCCGCCAAAATGTGAATATATAAAGATTTAATTATGAAAAAACATATCAAAACCCTACAAAAAACATTGTTTCTCACCTTTTTTAGATCTTTTTTTTCTATTTGTGTTCCAAGCTTGACCCTACTTGCTCTTTATTGACTTGTTAGCTCTTTACAAAATCAGCTAAGTTCCTGTCTGAGCTCTGCAGCTTTTAGAAACAGGTGTAGAGGCACTAATGTTTCACAGGCTGCAGCCCCTCCTTGTTTTGTTCCATGTGAATTTCACTGGCTTATATAAAAGTCACATGATCCAGCTAATGGAAAGATCCATCACACACAGCGAGCTGACCTGCTCAATAACAATAGACTGTGTGTCTGAGCACAAATGTGTCTGTCCGGTCCTTGGTGGCTGTGTACAGTCATCAGATTTCTGTTGACACAGTAAACTTTAAGCCACCGCAGAACAAAACAGACGTGTGTTTTGTAAATCTCACAAAATGGTCCCTGAGAGGAGTCTCCAGAGGAATGCTAACTGTCTGCTGTGGACTGCAGGCATGTTTTGAATGAAGTAACACACTTAATAAAGCTCTTCTCTGGTAATGATTTGGAAGAATGAACCTAAAATGCACAAACTGCACAACTTTGAGATGGCTTCTCTAAAACTTTGATTCATTTTTGTTTCAGACATGTCAGATCCATCAAATCAATGCCCTCTCTAGACGTTATCTACAAAATTCACCTATTTCTATAATCAAACACTCACATAAATTCATTTTTTAAATCATTTCATTCTTTAAAACTTTATTTATATGTCTGAATGTTCAAATCTGACTCCATCCAACAGATTGACTCGCTCAGTTCTTAAGTCAGATCGCTTCTCCTTGAAACTTGTGCAAGTTTCTTATTTCAAACAAATCTATGTGGACTGTTTGTAAAGCCCCACATAGCAAGTAGACAGAATTGGTTCCTTCAATGTTTTCTGCAGAACACAGAGGCTGTCAGGATTTGCCTTTTTGAGTCAGCAGCTGGTACTCTGCTGAATCAAAGCAAAAATCCTCAGCTGTAGCACTGATGGCTAACTTTGTCTTGTAATACAATAAAAAAAAACATCTTACAGACATGTTCCATTAAAAGAGAAAGCAAGGTCCCAATCAATCAACATTGCAATGAGTGTGCTTTTATTTCCTCAGTCGTTTTACCCATCACTAGCTACCATCACTAGCTACCATCACTAGCTACCACTATTTGCTAACTAATTTAAAACTAGTAAGGCTGCTAATATCAGTGAATTTCACGCTCATGTAAAGTGAAATTATATGATCCTCCAGCTGTGGCTGGGACGTCATGGTCTCCAAGTGTCACAAGGTTCAGTGTTCTGTCCAGAGTAAAAGGTTAAAAAATAGTACATATTTAGTGATAAAAAATGTCATAGTTCATCTTTAATATTTCATGCATTCTTAAAAGAGTAATAAGTTAAAAATCATCAATACACAGTCGGTATTGGTTTCTTTGCATTTTATTTTGAAGGTGTAGTTTGTGGTTGCAAAGTATTATGGGTAGCAGAAGCAGTAGTCGGCAAGAGAGACAACGTTTTACATGAGAACCTGCTCATTTGTGTCCAAACTTCATCTTTGGTGCCTTAATTCTTTATTTACACCTTCGAAGGCAATGGCTGTAAGTTTAAGAAGTGTTTTGCTAACTTTTATGCCTTAGATCTGATTTAGAGATCGTTTGTTAGTATGTTGTTACCAGAAATTAGTCTTATCCCAGAGTTTAGCTTGTTTAGCTTAGAGCACTCTGTATTAGCATAGGAATGATGCTAACGATCTAATTAGCATATGAAAAGATCGCTAAAATGATTGTTTATCTTTGTTAACAGCTAAGGTTAACTTTAAGAACACGTTTTATGGCTCTAGCTATGTTTTATTACATTTATTTTTACATGACAGAGCTAATGCAGATTTTGTTTCTGTTTATTTTAGTTTCACTCGACCCTTTCATCGAGCTTTTCAAGCAACAATTGTAGATGATTGTAAGCTGTCAAGAAGACTGTATTAAAGGAGCAAGACGCTCAGTTTCCTGGCTCATGAAAATCGAGTTTGGCTTGCTGTTGACCTGCGTTAACATACACAGTGTATCTAACACGTAGCGATGACAGTACATTCAGAGCAATGAATTCTCTTTAGATGGGACAAGTCACTGTTCAGTGTTTCTGAAGCGAGCGACAGAATCGAGGCTGTAAAGAGGCAGATTTCACACGAGGCTTTGGAGTAACCGAGAGGGCAGAGAGGTGCACTCAGTTAGATGAGAAACAACTGGTTGTCCAGTTTCATACTTTTAAGCTAGATGGCCACAAGGCTAAATCCTTGAATCAGCATGTTTGTTGTGTTATGTTGATTTACTTTACTGCACGGATTAGGCAGCGCAGCCTGAGGAGCAGAATTCATTCCATCCCTGCAGCAAAACGATGACACGCATTTCAGTAATAACCCAATAAAATCACCAAACATGCATCTCACTGTACCAGCACAGCTGAGATGAAGACCAGTAGCAGGTTTTATTGGTTTTGGAGGTAATAACTGCAAAAAAGATATTCTAATAGAAGACTTGTGGGTTTGTGGCTGCCAGTATTTGCTTTTGGGTTTATTAAAAATGAAGCAAAATGAATAAAGGGCTGAGGTGATGCTTACTACCTGATCCTACTGATCAACAGGAACCTCCTCAGCTGATTACTATTCACAGGTCAGCCATCTTTTCCTCTCCATGTTATTGTGGTCGCATCATGACCTCTTCCTCATCAGCTGTTTGACCTCCCTCCTCTAATGCACCCCTTTTTAATCGTTGCACCTTGTTGTGTATAATGTTAATAATTATTATAATAATCTGTTTATCTTTGCAGGCACCAGTCTGTAATGGATTGAGCTCATTAAAATCTGTCATCTTTTTAATAACAATTAGACCAAATGAAGTGTTTTCAGCTGATTTATATTTATAGAGGGGAATTTTTACTATAGTTTTTAAAAATGTACCAACATTTTTAAGCTAAATGGCAGACCTAACCCTCACACTGTCCTTATTTTGGAGTCTATGGAGTTTTCTAGTCTTTTGGGGTCAGTGTGACCTCCTACGACAGCACAGGGGATCAAAAGTCAAACCAACTGTTAAAGATAATTTCAGAATAGTAAAGAATTTAGAAACTGAAACATATCAAGATTTAAACTGTAGGATTTTGCAGTATTTTGAAAAACTTTACAGATTTTACAATATTCTGTACTCTCACCTCTGCATCAATTTTTACTTTAGCAATATCACTTTTATCCTTCCACCCCTCCTCTCCCCTTTAATGCACACCACCTCTTCTTTTCTTTTCTCTCCTCCTTCAGTAATTGTCTCCCTACCGCTTCTTCTTGCAGCATGTGACTCCATCTATTATTTCTGCTTATCTCCTGCTACATTTCTCTCTCTCTCTCTCCATGTTTTGTCTCCTCTTCTTACACTCAATATATCACCCTCTTTTAGCTGTGAGCTGCAATGTCATGTGAGCAGAATGCCAAATGCTTTCGATACAGTAGACTGACTATGCTTAGTCTCCTTGACTGACAGACACACATACGTCTCTCTGCGTAATCCTGTGAGGGATTTACTCGCCTAGTGGTAAAAAAAAAACCTCGCTTCAATGTAAGGCTACAGGCAAGACCAAAACACTGAAGCAAATGCACAAACAAACAAAGCCTGCACTGCACGACAAACAAGGAAGTCTGAGTTTTAAAATATTCTATAATAAAAACATTTAAAAATCTAATTTATCAGGTACAGTATGTCCAGCTCATATTTGCTTAAAATTATATGGATGAACTCCAAGATTTTGTGAAAATATTCTGTCAACTGAACAGACAAAGTGTAACTTTCTGGAAGGTGTGTGTCCCGTTTCATCCGGAGTAAAATTAAATCTGTATTTAAAAAAACACGATACCAACAGTCAGACACGGTGGAGGTAGTGTGATGGTCTGGGGCTGCTTTGCTGCTTCAGGACCTGGAAAACACGCTGCAACTAATGGAACCATGAATTCTGCTGACTACCAGAAAATCCTGAAGGAGAATATCTGACCTTTGACCTTAAACCGTCCGTTCATGCTGGAAAAATAAAAAACAATTCTGCAAAGAAGAGTGGGAATTACTGAATGCAATTGTTACAACCAGTTATAAAGTTTAAGGATGAATAACTGAATCCACACAGGGCCAGGTTGGTTTGGAAAGCTTTTTTCCCCTCAAAAAATGTAAACAGTATTTATATTTACTCAGGTTATCTTTGATATTGAAATGTGTTGACTGATCTAAAATATGTACGTGTCATAAAAAAGCAACAACAGACAGAATCTTTAGTGGTCAAATACATTTTTACAGCACTTCAGCTGACAAATACAACAATTAATTTATTGGCACTAATAGTTTGTGATGTGGTGTAGCAAGTACCACTTAAGATCTACCTCCACAGCTTTGACTAGTGTATATATTACATGAATGTCGGGGTTTAATGCTCTACTTCTCATACTAATAGAGCTTTAAGTCATTAAATCAGGAAGTAGTGTGAGATCTATATCAGTAGTCTACAGGAGAAGTGAGCTGTGGTGGCTGTAGATGATGTACGAGATGATTACACTGCAGGGCTGAGGTCAGTTATCTTTACATCATTCAGAAAATCATTTATTCAGGATGCTATGTTTGCTGGGTGGTGTTCATGCATGACTCTATAGACTGAAAATTAGCAATTCTAAACCATCAGTTTTAGAAGTTTAAAACGCTTCTAAACATAAACTAAGTGTGAAGACAGTTTCATGCAGCAGTTGTGATTCAACTTCACTGTTTAGTGAGCTGTTAGTTCTCAGCTGAAGGGGATTAAACAAAGAGTCACAGTGCGTGCAGCACAATAAACACACTAATGTTTGGTGAAAATGTGCAATGTCCCACCAAATCAAAGACTATAGATTTATAGTCTGTTTAATGCTCAAATATTAGGTAATCGTTGATATTTTAGGCAAGAAAACACTGAGATTGGCTTGTAACTTTTCATGTAGAAAAGTGAAACTCATAATTCATATAACTAGAAGAAACTATAGATTAACAATAAATAAATAAATACATCACACTGGCTAAAAATAATTTCCATTGTTAAGAAAAATTTAAAATGAAGAAAAAAATATATTTTTGAGTCTTGCTCTGCTGTAACTTTAGGAGCGTTAACACTGCCAGCAGTACACCCTCATGTTCTGCAGTCCTGGTCCTGGGGGTTCTCCAGCTTGGAAGGTTCATGTTTCCCTGCAGCAGCACTTCTGATTTAAATGAGTGAGCCACTCAGGCTTCTAAAAAAAACAGCTTGATGCTAAACTGATGAGCTGAGCTCTGCAGCCAAAGCAGGTCTGTTGAAACAGCTAACATGCAGGACAGGAGGTCCCCAGAACCAGAACCAGGAAGCCCTGCTGGAGCCTAAACATCATCCCAGTGTGGGAACTGATTCTGGTCTCTAACCAGTTAACCCTGAGCTTATCTAAAGCCAAATCTTTATTTAAAGTTGATTGCAAAATCAACAAAATCTATTTCATACACTACCTGTCCAAAAAAAAAAGGTCACATACTCTAATTCTTAATTGAATGATAATTGCTGTGGCAACATTTTGGTTTTATTTCATCCAGGAGGTGACATTTTTTAGGACACACAAAATATAATCACTGAGGGATTAATATTAGACAAAAATGATTTATAATAAATTCACATAAGTCCTACGGTTCCTTATGGATCTTGAATAAGCTCTGATTATTTTCACACAATGCAGAGTAAGTAACAAACTGTAATGCCCTCAAAGAAAACTTCCCTTCAATTTTCTCAGGAGCCATTCCTCTCTCTAACTCTACCCCACACACCCAGCTACTTGTAGACATAAAAAGCTGCTTTATCGGAGTTTTTGTGACACAACAGCACATTTAGAAAGCTTATTGGTATGATGTTATTAATTAAAATAGATCGTTTCCTGCCTTTAAGGTGTGTGGGATTAACTTCCCCCCAAAAAGGGGGCGTGACGAAAATATCCTAGTGTAGCTGATTTACTTTTAATCTGCTGAATCCCTCCAGTGTTTACGCATTTTAAAAACTACATAAACTTCCTGTTTTAGTGGTGGCAGGTTTAAATATGCTGACTTGGCAAAAACACAGGCACAGTGAGGGGAAGTGTCTCACCGACAGTGAGGGATCGTGGGAAGTGTAACTGGCCCAACGCTCATTCTCCAGCTCCTCCATCACCTACAGCATGCACAGAGAAAGTGTGGGATTTATACTCATACTACAAACAGGCACACACACACACACACACAGAAAGATACACACACAAGTAGCACCCGAGACTTTCACACATCTCTTCATCTAACAGGCCAGGCAGAGAGACACACAAACACACACACCTGGAACACAACACAGACCTGGTTCATGGCACTCTTCAGCCACGTATCCACAGCCACGCCTACTTGCCGGAGAAGATCCAAGCGAGCCTCAGCTTTCAACTTTATTGTCTTTGAAGAGAAAATGGGTCAAATGTTAAAAACGCAGAGCACTGGTCTAAACAGCTTTTCTCTATCAGTCTTTTTCAGCTGATGAAAAGTTGAATACATCAGTTTCTCACAGGGAGAACTCACTAATTGGAGACACAAAACTGCTAGAAAATATTAGAATTTTTAGACGAACGCACCCTGAATTGCAACAAGTTCTATATACAGTGGGGCAAAAAAGTATTTGGTCAGCCACCGATTGTGCAAGTTCTCCCACTTAAAATGATGGCAGAGGTCAGTAATTTTCATCATAGGTACACTTCAACTGTGAGAGACAGAATGTGAGAAAAAAAATCCATGAATTCACATGGTAGGATTTTTAAAGAATTTATTTGTAAATTAGGGTGGAAAATAAGTATTTGGTCACTTCAAACAAGGAAAATGTTTGTTCGTTTCAGTCTCTTATCCATCTGAAGGTGCTTTCTCCCCAGTTCTGCTTTCTCTCACTGTTTTCATCCATTTAATGCCTTGTTACCTGCTTCTTTCCCCTCTCGCTGGTGCTGACAGAACAGATTGATAGCTGATAGACCCGTCCTGCAGAGGAATCAAGTCAGACTTGCATAATTTAATCAATAAAGACTTGTCCTCTGAAGTGTCTCGCTTTTTCTCTACAGCGATCGATGTCAAATAAAATCTCTAACCTCAGCTGTTGTATATGAATCATACCAAACTGAAAAGAAGAAGAGTTGAAACACGGCCTTTATGCTACCATTCATTGCTCCTCCAAAGACTCTGCAGCAGTATATAATTAGTTTAGGTCAATAGAAGAAGCAGCCAGTGGTGGGAGTACCGATCGCTGGTGGGCAGACAGCACCAACTGTCTGGGCAGTTGTGATCGATACAATTAACGAGGAAGGAGAGCAGAAACCTTGATGGAAACTTAGATAACAAAAGAGAGAGTGGCTGCAGGAAGAAAATGCATCTTTAAATAGCAATAACTTCATGATTGGGTCCATTTCTCTACTTTTAAAGAACGTATCATGTCAGGGAAGGGAAAGCAAATGGTGATTTATTAGTAATCAAGAACTTTCAATCTTCCTTCCAATCCTTATCAGCTTGAACTAGAATGGACCTGACCAACTTCCTGTTCAAAGGCTGGGTGTAAACGAGGATACAGTGTCTGGTGGAGCCGACAGCTTTCAACAGCTCAGCGTGGAGGAAACAGTTTCTTCTCAGCTGTTCTCACACACTGTTCTTTATTAGTTTATAGAGGGAGGAAAGCTGAAAATATGCCTCTTGTTTTATTAAATATAAATAAATCATTTTAAGTTTGATTAAATTATTTGATAAGGAGAGTTTAAATATATTTTATTTGAATATTCAGACATGTCTAAGCGTGATTTAGTACAAGCAATCTAGCAGTAATTAACTCTTTATTTATATTTGACATAAATTTAAATTACATACGTAAAACATGGAAGGTAAATGTAAGTTTTTTTCTACATAGATTCCTATCATTCTGGATACTTTTGTCTCAGATGTCTAAACTTTGAAGCCCAGCTGTTTTATTAAGGATCTCAGTCTATTAGGGGAAAAGCAACAGAATGGTTTAACCACATGGGCAGGTACAACATTTACTTGGTTATTGCTGTTTTCTTTGCTAAAGCTGTAAAATCAGATATCTGACAATAGCTAAGATGATGCCAAAACATTTGACCAAAGCAAACATTCCTAGATCCAGACCTTTGAATCTGACATCCCTTTAAATGACAACATCTTTAACTGTTACTTCATCTTGTAACTAATTCTTCATCCTGGATATTTGTCTGTCTGAATTTAGTCTGTAAACAAGCTGCTGGATCAGTCATTAGAAGAGGCTTGACAGGATTCAGACACAAACTCATGTAAAGGGGGACAAAGGGGCCATCACTATCCAGTCTTTTGTCCTGCTTTCACTTCCTCTATATTTATAAAATGAGAACTCTGTGATGAGCTCGTCTGTATCAAATGAGCGCATAAAATATTCATCAACTTAGTCAAGGAACTGTTCGCGTACAAGAACAGCTGACAGACAGAGAAATACAGGAAGAGATCAGACGGGAGTTAAAACGATCACGATGTAGTCACATTTAAAACTCCCTGAAGGTTTAGTAAAGTGAGATGGACTGACCTCAGAGAAATAACAGAAATGGTTTTTGACCAAATGACATCAGAGGGTGTCAAATATAATAAAACCCAATAAGACTAAGAGCTGAGGAGTGACAGTGACTGTGATCTCAGCAGGAGGAAAAACAGACGGAATAGATATGGTGAGAACTTTTGAGAGTGAAACAATAATAATTTAGTTGAAAATGATTAAAAACAATTCACTGTCCTCATCACATCTGTGGGAAGGAATGCATAAATAAATAATATTCTCGCAAAAGAAAAGGATGAAGGTTGTAAAAGGACAGGAAAGGAAATCTGGGATTAAGAAGATGGTTTAAAATCTGAATGTTTAGATGTAATATCTATGATTAGAGTATCTTATTTTAGGATTTTTCCTCACATGTGATTCATAAGGTAAATCACGTGCTATAAAAACAATATGAGATGTGCATTGATGAGTCCTGGCCTATTTAAGTTAACAATCCTTCCATCATAGCAGATATTATTAAACTGAAGCCTTATTAACAAAGCTACAGCTGTATAGCAACAAATAAAACAAAAACAATTAGCAATAAATTAAAATCTCATCACAGCTCTTAATGTTTCTCTACTTCATAATCATTAAGGTATTTCTAAAATCACAAACTACAGCGTCAAAACAGGATCAGCTCCACGTAAATAGAAACAACACACAAAATCACACTGACATCTGGGTGTCTGATGTCATTTCTGTCTGAGAAGTGCTTCTGTTGCTAGAGAGTATCCCGCCTCAGCTCAAATAGCTAAACAAATGCTCCATCGTTCATCTGCGGTAAGATCTCAGTGTTTGTTAGGTTCAGCGTCAGAAATGTCACCCAGATGTCAATCATTTTCTAAGCAGCCAATGGGCTCTGAGCCCGCCTCCACGTAAAATCAGGCTCAGCATCAAAAAGGCTAAACTGTAAAGGAAAGCTGAGAATTGAAAGTTGAGGAGCAAAAGAAACGTAACAACAATCTGAAAATATAAAACAGCAGCTTTAACAAATAAAAGGTTGCAAGTTTCAGTTTATTTTATTTTTAATTTTAATTTACGGAATTGTTTTCTCTGCTTGCAGTTTTAGGTTTATTGTTTGCTTGTTTCTCAAGTTTTCTTTTTTTAGATATTTAAATGTCATTATTCAAATTATTATAAATAATGTCTTTTTTCTTTTTATGTGGCGCTGTTTTGACGCCATACACAAACCTCCTTATGTTCATTAAGGAGGTAGTTTTCACATGTCGTTTAACTGTAAGAGGAAAACAAGAAGGAAACCCATCTGATCACACCTACAGCATAACAAACCAACAAATAAGAACAGAGGGGGTGAAACAACAGCACGTTTACAATATGAGTCACGAACCTCGGCTTTGCGCATCATCTCTTTGGTGTCTTCGATTTTCAGCTCCAGATCTAGTCTGCCCTGCTCGGTGGGAGGCAGGCCATGACTCTCACAATCCTCCAGAGACTGAAAGGACAACAGAGATTAGGTGTGCATGTTTATTAAAATGAACATGTCTGACATCACATGCATGAATTTTTGCTCTCACTCTTTTGTAGTGAATGATGTTTTTGTGCTCTCTGGCCACTCTAGTTGCCCATTTTCTGGCCTCCTTGTTCAGGCTGTGTTCCTCGGTCGTCCCCGACTCCGACTCCAGCTGACGGCTCTAATCATCACACACATACGCACGCACACACACGAGTTAAACTCTTTAGGTGTGTGTGATCTGATAAAGCTGTTAATTAAACTAAAAAGAAAAAGTGTGAGCAACTGTTCCCTTCTCCAATAATTACTACAGCATGTTTCAAGGCTCAGGCATTGTCTCAGATTTATATAATTGTTATTAAAACCATATGTATGAGGATGAGAGTACTTCTGTCTGCTACAGACTGTTCTTTTTATACGACTTTGCTCTAGTTTTTTGACAAACAAAAGAAAATATGCAAGCTCTGCCAAAGAATTGACACGACTCGGCAATAAAACAGTCAGCATCCATCAAAGCCATGTGAAAAATGTTCATCTGAAACAATGTTGCACTTTATCAACCACTCACCAGTGACATAATCATAATTCCACTTGAATACACATGTTGTTGCCAAAACTAAAACATTTTCTTTTCTCATGTTTGAAGTGGAATGAATAAGAAAGCAAACTTTACACTTGAATCAGCATCATTTAACTAAAAAATATGAGAAAAGTATTTGTTGTTGAGGGTTTCACATGCATTTCATTTCAATTAATTAACATTTGTTAAAGCGATCTGCACTGTCACATTCCTTCATTGTAGCTGCGTAAATCTGAGATGCTAATTTAATCTGGGTAAACTAGATTCAGCACTTTGTAAAACTTCTCATAGTAAAACGCTGACCTGGGGTCAGGAAATCTTTAGTTTATCACAAGACAGTTGGCCACAAACAACAACGCAATTACACAACGCTACAACCCCCGTCAGCCATCCACTGCTTTCTATTAAAGTGGTGACAGGATCATAATTAAATGACCCTCTTAGTGTTCCTCTAATATGTTAGAATAAAAAGGTTGCATCTGGTAACATAAGCGGCACATATCACTGTAATAAGCAGCAAGTCACATTTAAGAGGTACACCGATTCTGGTTTTGAGGGTCAACATCAATCAGTGGTTCTTGAACAGCTTTGACCTGCCAACACCGGCTTAGCTCATTTCAAATTTATCTTAAATAACTAATCAAAAGAACTTTTCCACCCAATTTCTGATTTACTTATAATTCATGACTCTGGAACTAAAAACATGTACGATCTGCTGTTGATAGCACGAATGAACACTTACAGATCAGATCACAAACCAGGAAGGATATGGATTTCTTTTTAAATTGCTGCTTGGCAAAGATGAGCTCACAAACTGAAAAAAGTCAGATTTTTAATTCTCAGACTAGCTCGTCAACAATTAAACAGATTGTGCTGAATATCAGCTCAATTTGGTGCATCAGCAGCTTCTCTTAGAGTTATATGAAGTAATGGGAAACAGCAATAGAGTTGGAGTTCACAGATGAAATGAAACATCACGTTTAGATCAGGTTTTGTGTTTCTGTAGAGAAATTAAACCATCATTTCTCCTCTGTTCGAATAATTAAGAGCTAACATTGACAAACATTGCGTTATTTTGTGGATTTGTTAAACCATTGCAAAAATGACAATATGCCATCTCCCCTGACCAGAAAAAAAAAATCCCTAAAATAAAACTCTCGGTCGGCCAAATCAAACTGAGTATAAGGACGCACAGACGTTTGTCACTGCTGTGTGTTCACTGGGTTTCACATTATCCTGTAATAGACATGTGTTTGGCTAAAGTGCACAATATTTTAATTACACCTTTTCATGCAAATCATAAGTATTAGTTATGTGCTGATGCAGTAACAGTGGGGTGTAAACCTGACTAAGTATAGGTGTGAAATTGAAAGTATCACACCAGAGATTTACAGCTTAATTACATTTGGGCACAAGAGAATTACTGAGAGTTAACGAAGCGAAGCAGGACTCTAGATTAAAACAGTGGCACTGAGATGGAAAGAGGATGTGACTGTACTGTATGGCTTAAGAGATTCACAATAATTAGGCTTTAACGTACAGGATGGCATCATAATATAGAAAAGTCACCAAAAAACCCTGAAAGTACAAATGAAAATCTACAAACCTCAGTTGTCTCAATAACAGTAATTTTCTATACTGTATTACGCAATTAAGTTATTATGAAGCCATGTTGGTTGAGAGACGTGAACACACAGTTCAGACGTGTAGATGTGTGTGAATGAGCAGTGTGTTTAAGGAAGACTGCTTGAATGTTTTAACTAGAAAGTTTTTACACACTTATTAATTTACTGTGGTAACTGTGATATGCAATTTCCTCACTTTAAGATATTATTGTCTACATTTTCAAACATATTACTGTTAAACAAAAGCATTGATCAATCATACAAAAACAAACCTTGGTGACTAGCAGCTTTAATACACTGCTTAAAATGAAAAAGAAGGCTTTCGGAGATGGTGACAGGGACTCAAATCACTCCACAAGGAATTTAGAATTAAGATCAGGGATGGGAAACACGACTATAAAGATGAAGTGGAGCAAAAACTGCAGCAGGAACAGGTGTGGTCTGGCATGAGACAGATCACAGGACTGGATCAGAGGGGAGGACCTGATGGTGACAGAGGCCGTGCAGAAGGTCTAAATATGTTTTTCCACAGATCTGACAGCCCTACCTCACCCTGTATGTCACCGGTGACCCATAACCCTCACTCCAACACTTCACCCCACTCTTTACCTTTCTGCTAAAATCACATTACATCCAACAGAGGTCAGGAAACAGCTTGAATGGCTGCAATGTAAAGTGGTTTATAGTCCATGACTTAGAAAAGCACTAATGTGGGATATTTACCTCCTACGACCTTAGAGAGACTGCTTACTCACAGAAATATTAATGAGGGTTAGTAGCAAATCTAACAATCTAACTAAAAAAACAACCACACACAAAAAGAGACAATATTTTTCCAGTGACAAAACTAAATTCTACTAAATGTGTAATCAAGTTATCACAGATGACAAACCTGCAGTTGAGAACCTTGTGATTATTCTGATTATTTGTTTTTGTTTTTGAAAAGGGAATGATCGTGATGTCATAATTAGTAACAACTGCAGCCACAGTAGTGTGATTATGCCTCAGCAAACAGCAGTTAGACTCACGATCAAATTTAAAAGCACAAAGATTCTAATAACTGAGGTTCCTTGCAATAGCATGAACTTTAAATAAGATGGGGAAATTCACTGCACACATCACTAACGTTAAGGTCCTGACACAAACACCTTCCTTTAGCTACAAATGACATGGTCATATTTAATCTAACATCATCATCTGGAATGTGAAGGTTTATTTTATACAACTTC
The DNA here is from genome assembly GCA_006937965.1 of Callopanchax toddi. Classification (NCBI taxonomy): domain Eukaryota; kingdom Metazoa; phylum Chordata; class Actinopteri; order Cyprinodontiformes; family Nothobranchiidae; genus Callopanchax; species Callopanchax toddi. Next base: position 935,415 of record SSNR01000192.1, read on the forward strand.
TAACTGTAACCACTATTTAAAGGTGTAATGAGCTGACACCACAGCAGGTTACATCTATTCAGATAGTATGCTTATATACATATTGTATAACTGCCTTACATTCTTAGTGCAAAGACTGCAGTTATTGAGGATCTGTGAGGTTGTTGGTGAGGGATATGTGAACTGAGAGTCATAATCACAGGACCTAAGTCTGTGTTAGAGACTAGAATATATTAAGGAATAATCTGAAGGACAGCCAAGGATTTTTTCATCATTTTTGAAAGCTAGAAAATCATCTATAAAACCAAGTTTTACTCTAATCAGTGCAAGAAATCTTAATTTAGTTAACCTGCTGCAAAAAATACATAGGGAAAGTTCATTTTTTGGGTCAAAAAACAAGTTGGACAATTAATTTGCTTTGCAGTTTGAAAAAAAAAAAAGAATACCAAGACATATTAATGACACTGATGAAAGCTCTCTACACACAACCATTGCTTCCTGTTTGCATCTTTCCTCTCTAATGTGAGGATTTCTTTTAAACTCAGTTTTTAATGCATCTTAATAATGCAAAATAACACCATTGTAGACTAGTTTTGGCAAGATTTGTGAATTGCACATATAAAAGAAGCAACAACATAGACACTGGTTAGTTTCTACATCTAAACTAGGGATGCACTGAAATAAAAAATCTTGTCCGAAACCAAAAACCGAAAATGAGGAAACCCAGGGCAAAATCCGAAAACCCACAATTATTAGAACCATAGCATTTATGGCTACAATGTGTACTAACCTCACTAATATCAAGGCATTGCAATAAATCAATTACAAAACAGTGGTGAGAGGAGAGAAAAATACTGTCTGTAACTTGGAGAGGACCCCTGTCTGAAGATGTGACAGCAGCAGCAGCTGTGACAGGGAGAAAAAATAAAAAACAACACTCTGGTTCGGGTCTGACTTGAGTCCACTCAGGGCTGGACTGGGACGGAAAAACGTTGTGGTAGTCCAGCATGATCTTACAGGTGATGTCTGGTTTCTGTCCAGGGCCTGAACCGGCTCAAAATCACCACCCGAGATAACGAAAAGTCCACACCACAGACATGCTGGCTCTTATCCCGTTTCTCACGTGCTGGCTGCACTATTTGCTCATGACATCGTGTTGTTTCGAAGATTTTGGTGTTTCGGCCAAAAACCAAAAATGCACTTTTGGGTCATTTTTGGCCTAAGATTTTCGGGAGCCGAAATTTCGGTGCATCCCTAATCTAAACCCTTCCAAAACTTCAATTGTGCTGAAAATGGTGAACAATCACAGAAACGCCTAGAGTGGCATCAATGATTTTATAGGAAGTTTTGCTTCTTGTCTGGATGAAAATGTTTTTCATTAAATTTTACCCACCCAAAGAGTAAAAGAAACATAAATGTAAAACAATATTCAAAGTAGTGTAATTGCAGTTAAAGTACATTATTATACTGTCTATCAAAACTTTGTTTTCTTCATATTTAACATTATGTTCCAGCACTAGTTGAAGTAAATAAGAAGTCAGATGGATATCAGGATGTGGATGGAGCAGAAATAGAGATGGGTACGCTAACAAGAGTTAAGGCTACCTCTGCCAGGGTCATTCTCATGGCACTGACGGGCGACGGCTCAATGTCCACCAACTGCTGCACCGAGCTCAGAGTCTGCCACACACACACAAACACACACACACACACACACACACACACACATAGCGGTGCAGGCACACAGGCGTACAAATACAAGGAGGGGTTAATGAGAGAAAAAGTTTAGAGAAAAGTGTTAGCACATGTTGAAGAAGAGCAGAAAGACATGCAGCAGGAGCAGAACACTGTAGCAGAGAAAACTGTTAAACTGGCAGAAGAACAAAATAGTTTAGTCAGAGAGAGAAACTGGCAGAAGACAGAAAGAAAGTAGCTGAGAATCAAGACAGAACAATGTGACTCATCATCCACCACAGAGAATAACTGCTCGTCTAGAGGGGATTTAGAAACTGGGTCCATTGAGAGACCTTTCTTTCTTATCCAGAAATACTTAACAAGTCCCCAGAGGAGTGAGTTAGCATGATTTCAAATGCTGTGCTGCCTTCACCAAAACATTAATCATTTGACAACAATCTTAAACACATCCTACATTCAGCAATCAGTTGAATCTAAAATGTGTTTTTAATTAGCTGAATGATAAAATATTCAAAGACAAGAAAGATACGTTTTCAGTGGACGCACATCATCTGGAAATTAAAATTAGAACAAGTTGATTCATGTTTCTGTCATGCCGTCACCAGATGCTAGTTAACTAGATGTCTTGAACATTGAAAAAAAAACTCTTCAAAAGCTGGAAACTAAAGACCCAAAGAGCTCTCTAGTGAGAGTGATCAGAGAGCTACTTGCTCAGTTTTAAATGCCTCTTAGCCCACAATGTAATCAGGGTTGGTAAAATGATCAAACTATAGAGAAAAGTATTTTGTTTCAGCAAAAAACCTGATCAAATGAGCTACATATCAAACCAACTGATGCTGGAGTCCAGGTGCCCAGATGTAGAAATACACAAGGCTGAAAGTGTTAATGTCCTGCTGTGAATTGGTTATTATAAAATCAATCATCAATGAGTTTATAAATACAGTAATACATGTGTGTATAGCTTTAGAGGTCTCACCGTGTCGTATTCACTGGGCTGGAACTGGAAGTCGTGTGCTTTGTGAAACACAGGATTTTCTTGCATGAACAACTGCTGGTTGAACTCTTGTATTATCTGAAAAAAAAAACACAGATATTATCTTTTGTATATGAGTTTACTGCTTTTTAAAACTCATGACAGAATCTACTGTAACTTCAATAAATCCACCACGATTGCTGCTATTTTTGGTGAGGGAGAAAAAGACATGTTCAAGGTTGGACATTGAGATTATAGCTTGTATGGAGGTTGCTAGTTGAAGTAGGAGCATGTTTAAGACAAAACCTTGCAATCAGTCTTGAAAAAAAAGTTTCTAAACTGCATGTTCTGCTTTTAAACAAGGATATATTTCTAAATGAGCACATCTGACTCACCCTGGTGGATTTTTCTAAAAGGAACTGGTAGGTGGTGTGCGTCGCCTGTGAGGCCTCGAGCTCAGTGCGACACAGGGCGACCAGGTAGTCTTTCACATGCTCGTAGATCCTTCCATCCAAGGCCTACAGAACAGATGGGGTGAAGGACAATGGGGTTACAGTGTGAAAAGATTAACTCTGTGTAATTTCATATTCATTAATAACATAAGCGAGCAGGAGTCTGAGGAAGATACAGAGAAAGAGAGGAGAAAGAAGGTCAACGATCAGATGAATCAAAGTCTTTTTTACAAAAGCTTCAGGTATTATTAACAGTCAATCATTTAGGACAATAACAATGCTTCCTATATTACTGTTTTGCTTAGAGTTTATAGTTAAATGTCACCTTCAAGAATGCATTAGCCTCTAAAGCGCAACTGGATTGCGTAGCTAGCTAGCTTTGTTGTCTGCATGTTTTCAACACTTAAAATTGACCTAGTCCAGACTCTAGGACCTGAGCATGTTTTAATTCTGCTAAAACAAGAAAACTTCTCCTGAATTCAACTTTATTTAGTCCTCATCTGAGGTCAAGACAACAAGCAATCTACTGAGGTTAAAATGTGACTTCATTGTAGTAAAAAAATAAATAATTCAAATCATTTGTGTTAGGTTAAAAAAATGCATGAATGTCAAAAGTAAGAATTAAAGCTGAAGTAGGTAGTTGGTTTTAAATACATATTTTATCATTTATGTTAAATAAAGCAACACATCCTAATATATCTGTATTGTTAATCAGCCGCATTTTGTCTAAATATATAATTCCAATCCAGTGTTTTAAACTAAATCAACGATTCTTCCATCTGCCTGTCAGTCATCATGTGCACTAAATTTGAGTGCTGGATTCTACCGCAGCCAAACAGAGAGCATCTAGTCCTGTGAGCTGAGATAGGAGCAGCAGCAGCTTCAGAACCACCAGAGGCTGACGCTGTGACTTAAAGCGCCGCAGCAGGTCAACAGCACTCTCCTCCTCCAGCTGAGAGAAGATGAACATTCACAGGTTATGAAGGCATGGCGTTGGAAGGAGCTTTGAGGTGAAGGGAGAGAGAGAGCTGTTGTCCTGTTTTGATTTGAAATATCCCTTCCTCTTCTGTTCAGGGGAAACACTGCAGGTTTAGGCTTAATCCAAAATCATCAATACAGTTCAACTGTTAACATGTGTTGAAGTGTATTTGAACAACTTTAGTTATGCATTTTCTGTTAGATTTTTTTATTTATTTTTGAGGGTCTGAAATTGTGTTAAATAAAAAAAAATGCAGGATGGATGTTAGAAATTACAGTGAACTGAAAAGATGGGGAAAGCTGATGTGGTAAGTGGCTGGACTGAAACCAAACAGATGGTTTTGTTTGACAGCGTTCATTATAAACTTGTGATGCACCAATAGAAAGACATTTTGATGAAGTATGGAGCACAAATGACCGTCCTTCCTATGGTGAACAGGAGTGGTGCTGCCAAGCTGCAGAAAGAAAAATCTGACAGAAGGAAATCGCGTGTAGCGCTAACAGAGAGGAGAATAAAGAACTTTTGAAGCAGCATTAGTAGCTTTAATTGGTGCTGATTGTAAAAGTTAGTGTATGGGAGGTGTGTATGTTCTCACAGCTGCAGTGGACGGAGTTCAGACTGAACACAACAGAAACCTCAAACATTTGAAACTTTCAAGTGTTCAGACTCAAACACACTCATCCAGCCAGAGATCTTCTGAAACCTGCATTAACTGCAGGAGCCAGTGGCTCAAGTATTCTCACAGACATAAATATAACATAAATATTTGATTTGATTCGGTTTCACGTTAAGTTCCTTTTAAATGTCCTCTATAGGAAGCTTGTAATGTCTTTGTAAAGCCACCTGAGTTCCATTTGTTTTCTTTTTAAAAAATGCCACAAAAATAAACACAAACGCTTTGAATGTGTACATAAACGTCACAGCTGTGGCATTTAAGTCAGTCTTCTAAAACAATGGGATATTGACAAGGAAATTATGTCATTCAGGGTGGATTGCTGGCTGACTGCTCTCCACATGTTCCCTCATCATTCTGGTAATTTCCTCCTCCCTCCCTCCCTCCCTCCCTCCCTTTCATCTCTTCTTCCACTCCTCTTTATTTATCCATTTACGGTAGTGTTGAAATGAAGTGAGTCAGCTTCCAGAAAAAGCCTGATGTCTGTACCGTGGCCAGTCTGTGTTTTTTTAAGTGTGTGTGACCTAATGCTGAATGAGTGCTTCAATCTGAACAAAAAGTTCAGCACAGAGGGGCAGACAGGGCAGCGGAGGTGAGAACTGATGCGTTTGGGGATGTGGGGGGATTGAACTGACCAGCAGGGGGAGACGTGGAGCAGCTCCTGTCCTTTCACAACAACTGTCGCATTGACAAGGACAGCTGTGCTCCACACAAAATACAACTTATTACTGCAGACAGGTGATGCTGTCAGTGTTTATAAATAAAGATTTTCTCTAAACAAGCCAAACTAATAATTTCTTCACATTTGAGTATTTTCCAATCATCTCCTTCACATCTAATTCATCATCCGCCTCAGTGTGCTTTAAAACTATCGACAGATGACCTGACTTCATCTTATTCAAGAGACTGAATAGATTTTGACCACTGGCTGCCTGTTTCCCCATAATATGTCAGCAAAAAATATCTATAACTGTTAAAAAAAGCACAGACATTGTTGCAGAATGTGTCATTACAAATGTTTATGTGAGGACCTGTAAACACCACCAGTCGAACTAGGAGGAGAGGGAGGAACAGCTTGCTCCCCTCAAGCAGTGTCCCTCTTTCTCCTTGTGTGTTTGCACGCACAGATTTGTATACATGTATATTTCCCTGCAGTTCTGTCCCTTCTGTCAGGAGGAGCTATGGATCCATTATTCAGAATGGCCTCGTAGTATAGATGCTCTTTCCTGCCCAAGGCAAAGTATGTCCAAGTCAGGCAGAAGGACACATTTTAACAAGAAGACACATATCGCCTTAGCCAGCAAAAGTTAGGGAGAAGTTTTTCAGAATATTCTTTATAATTTGGAAAAGTTTACCTCTTCCTAAGTCAGGTCATTAGCCAGGTGAGTTTGCTACATTAGAATTTATTTAGAAAATGTGTTTCCATTTTCTCTAATGAGCATTATGCTATATTTGTACATCTAAAAAATATAAAAACTTTAACAGCTTCACTAATGTTATATATTTTATTCAAGATTATGATCATTTAGTTTTTATTTCATCTACTCTTTTAGTAAAAGGCATCAGGTTGGCTCTTTTTGCAGGATTTTTCCTCTCACAAGATTCTTTTAAATCACAAATTTATGGAAGGCTGTGACAGTCTTTGAAGACTGAAAACTGTGAAATTACCACGTTTTCATGTACAGTATTTCCATTTAAACTATTTCCCTCGTACTGAGGAGGAGTCTGGATGTGTGCACTCTGACAAGAAATATATTCTGTCTTAAACTGAGCTTTAATTCAAAGAGCTCAATTTGAATTTTTGAACCAGAAAATATTCCCCCATTGCTGAGGGAATAAAATCCCTCAAAGGCAGCATTAAGATGAGGCTCCTGAGTCATGATGGGATTCTCTCTCACAACACTCACCTCCTTCAGCTTTATATTGATTGTTTTTGTTCAGTACCTGCATGCAGTGCAGTAGATCTGTGTGATAGTAACGATCATGATGAGCATTTGCAGCAGCTAGCGTTAGCAAGTAGTCATTCCTGGCCTGTGTCGCCTTAGAGTTACAGTCACTTCTCTTGGCTTTCAACTGGAACAAAACATAAACAGATACTGATGTAAAATTTTAATGGAATAAAAAAATCAGCTGGAACTTTAAGAAGTTAGTGTGGACTCATTAAAAAACCTAAGAAATACTGATATCTGCTGGATGATGTGCTTACCTTCACGCTTGCTTTCTGTAAACTAATTCTTGATTGAAAAAGGCCAAGTTTGGACCTGAAACAACAAAACAGGGAGACTATTTTAACTAAATGTTCACACTGTCTCAGTTAAATTTTTATAAATAAATACAAAATGAAAAAACAACAACAGGGATTTAAGTTATAAAGATAAACATGTACCAGACACTTCTACATTATTGGCTGATTTATGTAATCAATATTTGCCACTTCTTAGATAATCAGTTATTGATTATGCACACAGAGCAGGAAAATGGAGATGAAGCAGAAGGTGCTTCAACCAGCTCACTGTAGCCTACTATTTAGATTTTTAAAGGAAGAATGCTCTTAAATATATATCTACTTTTAGGTCTTCCAAGTCTTTTTCATTACATATATAAGTTAAGCAGTTATATTTTCCTTAAACTGAAAATACACACTGGCCATAAAAGAAACAGACTGGTGTTGTATATCATCCACTGGCTGCCCTGATTTCCAAAGATAAAAATCAACCATCAGGACCTCAATTGACCTCTAGTCTGACCTCTGTTAACCTTAACTGAACCTAGCTGTCTTTATCTGACTCCAGCTGGAGTAGACTGAAGCTCAACAGTGAACATAAGTGATGTTTTTATTAATAGGTTTTACACACCAAGCACAATTAAAACAAAACCTTCACACATTTAATCATTGTTGCATCTTCAAATGACATGTTTACACTCCTCACAACAGCACAGAAGCAGTGAGGTTACTTATGTGGTTCAGACTTTTTACTGATTGATACAGAGCAGAAAAACGTAGAGTGGCTAATCGATGTGAGTGCGAACTAGAGCTGAGGATTCAGTGAAGTGAAAAAGTCACTATAGCTACTACTACTACCAAGGGGGGATGGCAGGAAAACAACACTAATCAGCACTGAATCAAAATCTGGAACTAATTGAGAGAGAAAGAGAGGAGCCTCAGATGTAGACTCTCCACTACGCTGTCAGCTGTGTGTTAAACTTAAGATGCAAAAGGACTTGTTCATCTAAATATCAGATATCTCTAAGTTAAACACAGTTCTGTTGTCTCATTTCATCTTCTTCCTCTCTGATTGTCTCACAAACTCTACACACGAGTATTATATTTATTTTTACATCTGTTTTAAACACACACACACACACTTCCTTTAACCTCTGTTAGCTCCTGACAGTGAAGACTTGCGTGGTGAACTTACTTGGCCTCTATGTCGGCCTTCTCTCTTACAGCGTGGGCAACCTGCTCACAGTCGTAGTATTTTTTCTTGGCTTTCGCCAACTCCTTCACCGACTCCTGCAGCTCTGCTTGAATGCAACTCAACTGATCAATAGTCTGCCAGGAGAAAAGATTAAAACAGACAAGTTATGTTAACTAAGTGGGTTAGGTACCTGAAAAGAGACGAACATCCAGAGAAATGAAGAACACAGATTCCCTCTAGAAATCATAAGCATCCAGTGTCCACACAAACGCCCACTCACCTTTTTGAGCTGCTGTTCCTTATAGAGTCTAACGGTCTTGGCTGGCTCTGATATTTGGCTCTTGTAGTTGTCACACACATTAAGTCTCGACTGGCTCACCTGAACAGTTCCCTCTAAGTAGGCCCTCCACACTGCATACACATTTCTGTTTAGAGATAAAAGAGGGACAGTCTGATAAGAAAAAACACATTACGCACAAAAGATGAAGTTAGTCGGCTGCTGGTATTACAGTGTTTTCAAGTGTGTGAAAGCAAAGAAAAGAGTAATGAAGCTGTGTAGGAATATAATAGTTGAAAAAGTTTATTTCTATTTATCATAATTAGTTTGATACATCAACTCTTTAGCTGTGCTGGTAAATGTGTATGGATTAAAGACAGAAAAATAAATGCATTGTTCTTTATTTTGGCACCATCTATACAAACTTACCTATAATCTGTTCTCTGGTCATCAGGGCTGATTCCAGGCCAGTCTTTCTTTAAATACTGACTTGCTAATTTTTGCAGAGCCTGAAAGTAAAAGAGAAAACCAGGGTATTTAATAAAGACCAGGTAAACCCTGATATCTAATCAGTGAGGAGCTGTCAAATCAATAAACACATGAATTCTGTTAAAATATTTTTAAAGGGATTGTATTCATATGAAGACTAATATTAGGCATGTTGAGATAACATCAGTGGCTTTTATTTATCAGATTCATCCTCCTGCTGGTAGAAAATTGATTTTCCCCTAAAAAATATTTATTTACATTCAATTTATAGTTAAAAAAAGGAAAAGCTCTAAAATAGATGGCAGTAGTTTAACTGGTTAAAAGGTCGGCTGAAGCAAGTTCTTCTTTACATGCAGTTGTTTTTAAATAGTGTATAAATGATGGTTTTTATACTTTTTTGTGAGTAAATTTGTGTAATGGAGGGCAAAACTATTTTTTAAATAGTTCATTTTTTAAATGGAAAACAAACTGAATCATGTTTATATATAAATACATAATACTTATTCCTCATTTCTAAAGTGTTTTAGGAATGGCTAAAGGAGCACAGTGTTGACCTGTCCAACTCTCAATCTAAGCCATCATCCGGTACAGTCCACAGAACTCAGAGAACCCTGGAGTTAGAAAACACCTCCATAATCCATGATGTTCTTTTTGTATCCTAAACCTACAAGACACCAGGTACTGTAGGTGGATTTAATGTTCTGGCTGGACTGTGAACAGCAGACACTGTGAGTTACTGTGAGTGGTACGAAGAAGAAGAAGCACATAGGAAGTGGAGTTAGGAATCAATTTAGTCTCCCGCATTAACACTCTGAGCTCATCTACACTTAATTCTAACTAAATCAGACTCTGTGTTTGCTGTGAATCTTCATTACTTTTCTGTTACAAACAAAAAACAAAGTAACTGAACTTCTCCCACAGAAAACGATGCACTGATTCAGCTCTGTGTCAGCAACGATAAATCCCCATTCAGCTGCTGTGTGTGAGCAGAAGCGTGAGCGGCGGAGGAAAGGGTAACCTACATCTTGCAGACTGGGTCACTGTGTCAGCAGTGACAACCCACAAACACTCTGCACTTGTGCCCCTGTGTAAATATATATATATATGTGTGTGTACAGGTGCATAGTCCTCTCTATTAAAACAGTAGGGCTACTACAACAACCCAATCAAAACATCATCTGATTTGACCCTTATACTCTGAACAGACATGTTTGCATACACACTTTGCATTATTGTAACTCTGCAATAATTTGTGCCAAATTAAGTTATGATGCAAAATCTGCAGTGTTTTTCACTAAAACTTTAAAATGTTTTTTTTTTCTTCATTTTAAACTATTAGATAAATAGGTATTAAAAGTTCCAAGTACTCTGGAAAAATGAGCCAAAGCACTTACTCATAGGATATGTTCTGCCCATGTAAGGCCTAGGTGTTAAAGGTTTAAATATAAATCTCATCTACAAATGTCCTCTCTGTTCTCCCGATCACTTATTCTCAGAAAGATCCTAATTAACTGTAAAGCTTACAAAAAAATAGAATTAATTTTGCCAAAACAAACTTATATAAGCCCCAAAGAGAGGGGTTTAGTGGCAAAAAAGAGGTAAAACATGCACCCACACACAAATACTGATTGCACAGAAACGGCACTGTTCAGTGCATGAGGAAACATGTTTGCGTTGAGAATAGTCACCCTTTCTCACACTCCGACTCTCGAGGGAAGGGTGGAGTGGGTGTGGAGGGTGTTTGTGAAAGTCTCTCAGACTGAACACGTTTGTTAGAGGAGGGCAAAGTGAAAATGAAGGAGAGGTGGAGGGAGACGCAGCAATAAATGTGAAATAAAAATAGCCTTGGATTCGATTCCCTTATTGATGTATGAACAAGCATTTACGTGTGTTTTGTCTGTGATTTTACATGGAAAAAAACATAAACAAAGGATAAAACCAGCATTATGTACTGGTGCATTATTTATGGTGTTAACAGTTTCAGTCAACTGTTTGTTTTGTAGCTGACAAACATCTCTCACTTTGGGGACATTAAATGATATTCTTTATGAGAGTGAATGTCTGATGAAAAACTGCTCTTCCTGCAGAAAACAGTTACAGTATTTCCCCTGGAGGGCAGGTTGTTTTCAGCTGTGCGTGTGCCATATTGTCAGGTTGTTAAACACACATTTGCATAAGCACTCTCATCTTTGTCAGAACATTTTTTGATCAAATGCATATCCCATCCACCTCATATTTAACTAAAATATAAAATCTAAAGGCTTCAACCATGAAAACTAATGGTTAAAGAAGGGTGGTGCCTATCGAAGGAAACAAACTCCTAAACCTAAGATAGTGGAAGATTGTTGGTGTCTTCTTGTTATCTTTTTCTGGCAATGCACCATTCACCTGCACACCCTTTAGAAGCCAGCACACATCTTAAAGCCTGTGGTGACAGACTTGTTATCTACTAAGACAGAAAAACTTGACGTGGACTGACTGGTGGAAAGCACACAGAGTTGACTGATTTGTGACAGCTTCACCGTTTGATAACTCAGGTGGAGATCTGGAGCTCTTTCATTCCCCTGCACTTGCTTCACTCGCTTTCATTTTTAGTCCAACCACTTCCTCTACATTCTTCATCCAGATGGCCATATTTCTCTCACTTTTTCCCCCCTCACCTCTTTTTATTTTTCTTTCAAATAGGCCATAATTTTCATTCATTCTCCGTTCTTTGCTGTCATCACCTGACAGCCCCTTGAATGGCATGTTGCTATAGCAACTCCTCAGCCCTTCCTATGTGGTGTGCCTGACGTTGCACTGATCTTTTTAATAAACATATACAGAGTTAAACACTTTTACACAATTACACACATCCTGTTTTTGTGATCATGGTGGCAAACAGGGTACACAAACAGAAGGATATCCTGAGGCGACAAGTGTGTGTGTTGGTATGTGTGTGAGAAAGGGAAAGAAAGAAAAATGTTTACCAAAGGAAATGTGAAGAGCTGATTTTGAATTTTGTGCATGTCGGTTTGTATGTTGAGCTAAACATGTTTCACATACTGTATGTAGATTCATTTAAGTTTTTACAGTTATATTTATTTTCTTATATTCAAAAATAATATTGCAATCACGTTTTTTTCAAATATTGTGCAGCCCTAATGTACATATAGGCACATAATTTTTGGAGTCAAGAATATCCCCACAGCTATCAAACTTAGCAAAAATGGAGTTTATTACAGTTCATTTTACAGATACTGAGCTCTAATCTGCTGTCATAGTAGCCATCATCTCTAACACCTACTTTAGGATTACATCATAACATTACAAGAAATAAAACATACTGTTATTTTCAAGATTTGAAGATAAAATTGTTATTTTAAAGATAATGCCATCCTTTCTCACCAGAACAGGATCTTAGTTTAAAACTCTGGCATGAAAGAGAGTAAATGATATGCATTCCTTATTAGGCTTTTAATTCCTTTCTGCTTTTTGTGCATCTGTCTGTTCAACCCCCTTTCTGTCTCCATTCCTTCCTAAATCAATACACTTGACTGTCTCTTCCTGACTGCACTTTTCTCCCCTGCAGCTGTGTGTGTTGGTTTATGTTGTCTCTGACCTCTTCATCTGCTGAGACAGCTGAAGTGCAGTCAGGGTTGACTGAGAGTAGGGTGAAAGAATGTGTGTTAAGATAAACCGATCTACACTGTTTTTGTTTAGAAAAAGATTGCAGCTGACAAAGCGTATCTTTTGTGTGAAATGCAATGAGTGTGATGTGTACACGTGTGAGAAACAGCAGTAACATAAAATGTATCACTTTTATCATTGTTTATTTTTTGTTTTCAAACTGCTTTCAAGCTTTAAACCTGAAAAAGGTGAACAAATATTAGTGTTGTTCCCATTAGGGTTTGCTTTAAGGCGAGAAGTGCTCACACAGCAATCACAACAAAAATAGACAAATAAAAGCATATTAAAGTCAAGTTACATAAGGGTTACACTAGAAATTTGGTGCAGCCGTGGTGTGGAGGGTGTCGAGTTTGGTGGAAGAAGAATATTGTCTTTGCTTTTGCGGATGATGTGGTCCTCTTAGCTTCATCGAGCTCTGACCTTCAGCTCTTGCTGCAGGTTCGCAGCCGAGTGTGAAACAGCTGGGATGAGGATCAGCGCCTCCAAATCTAAGATCATGGTTCTCAACCAGAATAGGGTGGCTTGCCAACTCCAGGTTGGGAAAGACAATCTACTCCAAGTGGAGGAGTTTAAGTATCTCGGGGTCTTGTTCACGAGTGAGGGAAGGAGGGAGCAGGAGATCGACAGGCGGATTGGGGCAGCGTCAGCAGTGATGCGGACACTGAACTGGTCTGCTGTGGTGAAGAAGGAGCTGAGCCAGAAAGCAAGGCTCTCGATTTACCGGTCGGTCTACGTCCCAATCCTCACTTATGGTCATGACCTTTGGGTAATGACCAAAAGAACGAGATCGCGGATACAAACGAGTTTCCCGCGCAGGGTGACCAGGCTCATCCCTGCTGTATTTGCACAATTTTTTATGCACAACTTTAATGCAATCCCTCATAATAATAACCCTATTCAGTTTGATAGTTCTGTGACTTTATTTGAATAGGACTTTTGATGATTGTACATTGTTTTACTAGTATCCATGCTGGTATTATTACATATTTTTTGTGCCATTACTTTTTTGCTTTAGTTTTCTATTTTACATATATTTTTTGTTCTTGTGTGAATTTGTTTCTCGACTTGCCTGTAACTTGCTGCTGGTGCACCAGGATTTCCCCACTGAGGGACAATAAAGGGCTTTTCTATTCTATTCTATTCTGAGCTGTAGGAAAAAGCTACAAGTTAGCAAACTCATTGACTCATTCACAAAAGTGGAAACAAACTATAGGTGTGAAAACATCCTTAGTCTGTGAATCATTAAACCCATCCAGCTATATATACAGTATATATCTCACATACAAACCAGCAAATATCCAACAATGACGTATGAAACTTGATTACAATCAATGGTTTGGTAGCAAGAATAACAATCGAACAATGTGGACCAGTGTCAAAAGAACTGAGATGACTGGAGCTCAAGGTCTGAGTATCAGTAAAAATACTTCAACATGAACATGTTTATGAATGTGTATTGAACACAACTGTAGCTCAAACTGTTTCAAAATTATTACAAAAATGTACTTCCTCCCAAAAAACATATCAAATAAAAACATGTGCACATAAAATCAAATAATTATTGTCACGGTTGAGTCTTAAAAGGCTGGCCATTGGGGCCTACTCTGTGGTTTTCGCCCTACCACTCCAAGGAGTGAAGAATCTTTTGTCATCACAACAGTTTGAACAATCATCATCTAGGACTCGTAGAATCTGGTTCATGACCCAGACTGGAATCTCCAGCATTCAACCAGTGACCTCCTTGGCACAAGGACCTCAAAAACCCTGACCACTGAGTGAGATAACGTCCTGGACCTTCATGTAGAGTATATGGTGGAGTTATTGATCCATTTAAAGTTGGAACAATGGCAGCTAAATGAATATCCTAAAGGCAAACTGAACGATAGGCCCAAAGGTGAGAGCAAGGAATTCTGGGCTTCTTTCTGATTGGTTGGATTGTGTCCCAATACATCTGGATGAACAAAATGTCAAACAAACAATTTCCCCTCAGTATTGCATGTGATGTATTTGACAGTTTAATTTCTTTCTAACTTAAGTTAGTTGTTCTTATAGTCCTTCAGGCAGGGCTGGTAAGTTGTATAATCTGTGTCTCCTAAACACAGTAGAAAGGTTTAAAGAATAAATATTAATTCCAGTTTGACTCATGATAGATGAGGCCAACTTACTTTTAATATCTAGGTGAAATTTGTTCAGACTGTGACTTTGGATCAGATGGATTTTGATTTCTACTCCTGAGTAGAACAAGGACAAATGAAACCTGGAACTACTCTAGACATATAACCCAATAATAACTGATCTGATCTCACCTCTGTGGGCACATCGACTTGAACTCGTGTCTGAATGTGTAAGAACACAGTCCACAGGAAATAAACGTGCACAGTTTGATACCAAAGTCTATATTATGAATGTTTTCCTCACTGATCTCCCTCCTGAGACACAGTTTAGGTCACATCATGTTCTAACAAAATAATGAACATGTCCATTTATCTTAATGCTGCATGACACTGGGGGTTCTCTAATGTAAACAGTGCAGAGAAATGTAGTTTAGCTCTCAAAGCTAAATATTTTCTGGGCACTGTCATCCATTCTAACCATGATACAATTAATTGTTAGAGATCGACGTGGATGAAAG
The DNA here is from genome assembly GCA_006937965.1 of Callopanchax toddi. NCBI lineage: Eukaryota > Metazoa > Chordata > Actinopteri > Cyprinodontiformes > Nothobranchiidae > Callopanchax > Callopanchax toddi. The sequence continues at coordinate 950,652 of SSNR01000192.1, forward strand.
CTTCTCAAACATGTTTTCTGTTGAGACTAGGCTCAGCAGACCCTGTTCTGCTCTTTCCTCCAGCTGATTCCGTATTATATAAGCTATGACTTTCCCAGACTTACTTTTAACAACAATAACCCACACAAGTTACCAACAGTGCCACCTTCTTGACAAGAAAAAAAAAAACATGGCTCAGAAAAGTTTGTATAGAGCACATTGTGTCTGCTCTTAAATATGTGACTTCACTCCAGTAAAAAGAAAAACAGTTTAAATCAATTTAAATGATCCTGATTAATCATACAGAAACTTGTAAACAAATGTATGAAGAAAAGATCAAAGATATTTAAACAACTGGCTGAGTTGAGTTTAACTGGTTGAGGAAGGAAGAGAAAACAGCAACAAAAGTTTTGAAAATGTGAAAAAACTCTGAAGTTTCCTTGCAGAGTATCTACAGTGTGTACTGTAGTCAGACACATCTATATGATCTTGATCATGTTAAATCTGATGTGTGTGTGTCACACAGTACCATGAGTGAACTCAGGCCCACAGCAGCAGTCGCAGCAGGCAGGCCTTTTTGGGCAGAACAGTGATGTGTGACCTCAGACTAAAACTATTCTGGTAATGTTGATTGTGGGAAGTGAACATGAGACAAAGAGCCAAAACACACACACACACACACACACACACACTGAAGACGTGAACATTTTGACTGGTCACTGGTAATTGTGGCTATAGTATGGAGGTTAGATGACAGCATCTTCAATTTCTTTATCCTCTCACACCCAAGTATTCTGCTCCATTTCTCTACATCGCATCGTTGTTCCTGCCTCTTTACATTTTTCTCTTTATCTGATTTTGAACAACTAATAACATTCCTTATCACCAGCAGTTTGGTTAACTAGTCTTTTGGAAAGGTGCAAATCAAGAAAAGACTGTAAATTCTTATTGTTTACAATAAACAAGACAATAAGTTGTTTCTTTTTTTAATCTCTAAACAAAATGTTTTCCCCATTCATCATGCCTTTTTAAAATAAAAATAAAAAATCCATTGTGCGCAGACACTCCCACATAAACACACACCTATAATTAGGAGGGCTTCCATTGTCCTACTGATTAGAGGGCTTGTTGCTAGGCAACATCTATTTCTAAGGTAAAACAGAGAGTGCTGGGGGAAAGCAGAGAGAGAGAGAGACTGCGCGAGAGAGCGGACAGGCAAGACATGTGAGGAGAGGGTGAAATAATGAGCATCTGAAATCTGTCAGGTTGACCACAGGAAACGTCATCCTTCAAGCCGCATGCAAATGAAGACACACACACATATGCACACTCAAGCACACACATGCGCACACACTCACACAACCATCTTTCTCTTCTTGTTGCATTGTAGCAATATTAGTGCTACAAAACAAGGATTAACAATATGCAAAGCTGCACAGAATTAAGGGATTTTTTGGTCGTTACATAATTACTATCTTAACCACTTTAGATGGATTCCTTGGCAGCCTCTATTTGGAGAAATCATTTTTATATCCTTTAAGGCCAATTCATACTCCACGAGAAGCAAGAACTTAGTTCTCGCTGGGGGTCTCCAAGAACAAAAATGACGTCATTTTGTTCTCACAGCCCCAGTTCGGCAGTGCTTGAAGCTTGTTCTTGTACACATCAGCTGAGCAGAACTGTTTTCTGCAGGGCGTCTGAGAACAACTGCTGTGATTGGTCAGAAAGGGAGAATGAGGGTGGTTAGTGCAGTTAGCAGTTGACGTAATCTTCATTCACAACTCTGGCATTGTGGTAATATTACTACCAAGCGTGGCTGCACGAATGCTGCACAATCCCCGCATCGCCATGCCGCCATGGCAGTTTCATAAGACACACCGTGGCGGCAGTATTACACTGATTTTCCGGCATGCTGTGTCTTATGAAAGTGGCTTTTTTCGCCGGCACGCAAGTTAAATGGATATGTTTGAGAATCAGACAAAATACGCCCACCTATATAAATCGGGGAGTATGAATGGTCCCTGCCAAAACAAACCTTTTTTTAAAAACTAGTATTTTTCCTAACAGAGGCTGCCAAGGAAGCTATATACAATGGGTAAGATAGTAATTCTGAGTAATTTTTACATAAAAACAGAACAAAAAATAGCCAAAATACTCATTTAAGCATTTTAAAAGGAAGTTTTTGTCATTAAGCTACATCAGAACGTTGTGTTGTCGTACATTTGGGTGAGAATCTGACAGGAGATTCATCTGAGCAGGATCAAATACAACATACACCAAAGTTCAGTCATTCACATTGTGGAAGAAACAATCTCATAATTGAGAAGCAGTTCAAAAAATAAATAACAGCAGCCCAGAGTGAAATAAATCTCCCTTTATCTTTTATATGAAAAGAGCCAGTCACCTGTAATACAATAAAAAATCCAAGTCATCCAGTTAGGTGTTGAGGTAATTGCATTGCTCAGTTTAATTTACTGATTTATTATCCAGCTAAACTTATACAGATTTTATAAACTAAAAATGTGTTTTTTATTATTACTAAATGTTTTATATTTATATTTATTATTTGTATTAAAATAAAAAAGTTTTATGTTGCACTTGAAGTTCACATAATCTTGTTTGGCTGACATACAGTTAGTGTGTTTGTGATCAATTAAAAACTAGTGAAGAAAAATGTCATTTCACAAGCAATTACAGTATGTGTAAAGATATGTATGAAATTATACAGGTAATATAGTACTCTTTAGTAGTACTACTCTCAATGTGTTGGTCCAATGGGATAACGATGAACAGATAAAGAAATATGTTAAAATAAATACCTGGGGTTATCATGTTTACCACTTTTAGATGCCATGCTGATCCCCCACATATTAGTTTTACATATACTGACAGGTATCACACTGACAACTTTTAATAAATTGATGTTGATGACTTTTTTTTTAAATCACAAAAGAAAAATACACTGACAAGGGGAACAGGAACAGATTTAGTTAGGTGTGATAAAGAAACAGGAAGGCAAGATTGACTAAGGAACAATGTTACAATAAAACAGGAAGTAAGGTGGCACAACAGAACAAGAAACCACAAAAGAGCAAAACTTTAACAGCAGAATCCAATACACAAAAAAGTTGTCATCAAACTCATGACAGTTTCTACCAAAAGTGTTTATATTGTAGGTTTTTGGGTTTGTGTGTTTCTCTCCTCTAGACAGAGACATTAAGTAACTGCTAAAACCACATGATTCAACCACAACAGCCCCAAACAGCTGTGGCTTTTCAGCTGAAGTCCTGTCACTCTTACCTGAGCATAGTCCCGCTCTAGCTGCCCCTTCTTCAGACTGTAGCTCCTGCAGAGAGAAAAACAGGCTTAATGAAGCGTCAACAAGATGATGAACTAAAATTACACAAGACCATCGCTGACATAAATCCACATGTAAACATATATTTTATTCTGAGGTTTTTCTAGTGATTAAAAAGCAAGAAAAGTAAACGCAATCATGCTATTATTACAGACACAATGTGAGAAACATTGTTAGGTTAGGAAACAATCACTGTTGCCTCCTTACTGCCCAAAAAATGATTGACTTTCTAAAAATAATGTCACAATTTCTGTCCCACAAAAGGACCAAACCCCTCCTAACTGTGCCCTCTCTATGTCACACAACATCCTGGCATCAGAGACGGTGGAAGCTCTTCTCAAAGCTGAAGAATGTACAAAACGGCAAACACAACAAAGAGTACATGATTGCACAGCAGATAACTATAACAGCCGTGTACTTGAATCAGATAAACAGCTTGTAAAGAGGAACCAGTGCTAAAACATTTCATCTTCAATTTTTTTTTAATGAAATTTGAGCTAAGTACTCTCAAATATCATGCTCTGATGCACTTTGAGATTAAATACACTGTTCACAGAAAACTATGACATGTAGTTTACTCACTCAGACCTAAATACATCCAAACATTTATAAATTAGTATTACTTGTGAACTTTCTAAAATAAATGCAGCATTTCTGAAGCTTTCTGTAGGAATGTTTTAAAATAGCATAGAATATGTTAGTCCTACATATACTGCTATTGTGGTTTTTCTGACAGCAGTGCAGATCATTATAATAAAAAGGCCTATACAGTACCTCTAACAGTGTCATCGGTATACAGGTGACAAATAATTAGAGACAACAGGCTGGTCTTTACAACCACTTTTGAAACACCAAACTCTCTACAGCATTAAATTATTCTGTAACGTGTGTCATCTGGACATTTACTAGATAAATTAAAGTGATTCATCATCATTGTTTGGCCACAGTCTTCAACTGTATCTCACTTTACAAAACAGCTATTTCTACATTAACTACAAACGAAGATTTTAAAGGATTGGGTCTATGGTAATGGTACAGTTTAGAGTTTTTTTTTACAGCTGGCAAAATTAGGTACACTTGCAATTAGTTTGTTATTGTAATTAACCGAACAGACTTTGGTAATTAATCATGATCAACAATGTAACTGCTTGACAGTTCTGGTGCAGAGCTCTGCTCAATGTCTTTGTAGTTGGCCTTAAACCCTGTAGCATGTACCAACAGCACAGCTGGGTCCACTTAGAAGTTGTTGAAACTGGATGAGAAACTCCCAGTTTTGTTTTTATTTTCACTTTGCACCCAAATCACAGTCAATAATGACCTCATCAACCCACTAAAACGATTTAATCATAATAGCAAAAATACATTTTGAAAAATACTATGTTGAGTTCATTGAGAAACCCATCAGACATTCCATCTCTTTCTCCAAGATGAGAGCCAACAGACCAATATAGTAAAACACTAACACATACATACAAACCTGGACAACAATATGGACCTGAATCAGCCTCGGAGGAACAACTGCTGGTAGAGAGAGAGAGAGACAGAGTGGCTAGTCACAAATACCTAGGAGTTTATATTTCTGTGGATCCAACATGAACCACACACCCCTCCAGTCTGGTGAAGAAGGCAAAACAGCAACTGTACTATCTGAGGAGGTTTAAGATCTTTGGTAAGGACCACATGAGCTCTTCTTCACTGCTGCAACTGGATCAGTACTCTGCAGGAATATCACTGTCTGGTGAAGGAACTGTAGGTCAGTCAGGAAAGCTATTAGCACAGATAATGTAGCAGTAGGATGACATTGCCTGGCCTCCAGGATATCCTCAATGAACCATATAGATCCAAAGCACAACATATAGATCCAAAGCACAACATATAGATCCAAAGCACACTGAATAAAGGAAGAAATTCACCACTTCAACCTTTTCAGTGGGTCCTTTCTAGCAGGAAAGCTTCTTTCAAGGGACAGTGCTTCGCCTTGGCCAGGACAAAGAGACATGGCAAGACAAATAAACTTACTCTATAGCGATAGTGTTTAGTTAGTTTTACATCTTATCTTTTGTTTTTATTCATCTTGCTCAGTTGGAGTTGTTGCATTTTACATTTAACTACTGTTTTACATGTACAACCATGCAAAAGGGGGAACTGTCCCTTTAAGTCCTGAGAATCGGTTTACAACAAGATATATTTTTGTACTATAGCAAATTGAGCTATGCTTTCAGAATCATGCAGTTCTTTATAAAAGCAACTACCGGTATTATTGTGGACAACAGATGATTTTAATTGAGACTGAGGAATAAAGTGGATTGGATAAAATGTCTTTAGAATTCTGGTTTTGGTTCCTGTAGACCAGGGGTATCAAACTCATTATGGTTCAGGGGCCACATGGAGACAAATTAGATGTCAAGTGGGCCGGACCAGTACAATCCTAAAATAATTACTTATAAATAACAAGTGCATGTTTTCCCCCATGTTTTCATGCAAGAAAAATTACAAGTACATTTGAAAATCTTCACATTTATTCAAAACTCTTTTATAAAACACAAGATAAACAAATATTTCTTAAGACAATTGTGCAGAAGTACACAAAACTTTTATTGTCTTAAAATATTAATAATAAAAGATTTCCAACATGTGGAAACACCCTGGATGAGAGATTCATTTTTTGCAGTGTTCAAACTGACCCCACGGTCTGGAGACTTCTGCCTCGTTTTCAATGAGGGTCTCTATTATTTATAGACCAGTGTGGGTTTGGTACTGGTTTATCTTTTCAAATAGGGTTAGGGTCTGGGTTTGAGGAACTCAGTGTTTCATCTAAAACTGTATAAAACCAGTAAATCCAGGTGATGCTGACTGGACACCATCAGTTTCACCATGGTTTCATTTAGACCAGGTCTGAGGGAAAACCCAGATCTGGATCCAAACCCATTCAGGTCTTTGTTCCTCAGTGGCAGGATGGTGATCTGTGCGCCCAGCTGACGTCCAGCTCTCTAGTTAAAATTATCAGCTTCAGCTCAGCGCAGCGATGCTGCAGCTGGCGTGAAGGTTGAGTGTTGAGCCAGAAACAAACCAAACGCGCGGACCAGGACGCACAGAGCGCAAACGCTCCAGTTTGGGCACTGATCTCTGTGCGTAACGTGATCAGAAGCCCTGGCCTCACGCTGTGACTAGATGTGGAGGATTCGTCACTGGCCAAGTTGGCAGGCACAGCGCGCAGGACGGCAAGTTCAGTGGCGCGCTGCGACTCTTCAGCTTGGCTCAGTCAGCTGTCATCCAACAAACGCGCTTTGGATGAGACCCGCCGTTTCCACTGGCTGGAATAAACCTATAAAGGCTAGAGACGTCCATTTTCACCGCAGATCCTTTTCGGGTTTTGTGATGAAAGGATGGAGCGGAGGGCTGAGTTTTACCACGACTGCGTAGACAGGTGAAGCGAGTGGGGCGGGCTGGATCCTCGGAAGGAGGACCTTGGCACGGGCTGCGTGCGTCAAAGGTCTGATTTGAGCGTCTGGACAGCAGGAAATTATGCTGACAAGAGCTCAACCTTGCTTCAAACGCAAGTTGCGTTAATTGCATTATTTTTTTTAACGTGCATCATAATTACGTGCATCATAATTAACGCGTTAAAGTCCCAGCCCTAATTTTTTTATTGTCAAAACTCATCCAGCGGGCCGGATTGAACCCCTTAGCGGGCCGGATTTGACCCGCGGGTCGTATGAATGACACCCCTGCTGTAGACACAAGGAATCAGCCAGCCTTCTTGGAAAATATACCATTGCAATCGGCTTTTCCTTCAGCTTGAAATCTTTGGTTAAACAACAATAGAAGAACTAGCTGAGTGCATGTTGTTAGGGGTTAAATGTACCTGCTCTCAAACATCATTCTTCCCCATTTTTGTTCTGTTTTTTTTTTGTTTGTTTGTTTGTTTTTAAGTCCCTCATGCAGTTTGCAGTCATTGTCAATGGCCTTTTTGTTACTCAGTGGGGCATAACTCCAATGTGACTATTTAAAAAAACACATTATGAAAAACACTTCCTTTAATTGATGTGAAACTCAAAGATTTTTAAATTTCTGTACGTTTATTGAGTTTTAAAAGTTCTCGACTTGGTCTACAGTATATGTTTAAATCAACAATTATAACTGCAGTGTTTAGTCTAAAGATTTAACAAGCATGGTTCTTAAACTTTCACTAAAATCAAATTCTAGTACTGTTCAAACACTTTCAAGTGTGTTTTCAAAATTGTCTAACACCTTGTAATGGTGAAATGATTATTTCACTTTCTTGTCTCATAAAAGTGATGTTTATCTTCTGTAATCAATTTCAGCTACAGCAGGACTGTCCAAAGGGCAGCCCAGGGGCCACTTGTGGCCCTCAGAGTCAGTTAAAATTTGATGCTTTTCCTTTATTAAGACAAACGTGAGACCTTTCATGTCTTGTATCTACAAAGATTTACAGATTTTTTTTTTTTTGCATAATACTGAAACATTTCCTGCTCAATAAAATGTTTATTTTTTTCTGCATTATTGAGTGGTAAAAATAAAAATTATAATGGAAAAAGTTTTGCTTTTTTATATATATAAAAATAATTTTTTGTGGCCCCTAAAGACTTCAACTTGGCAATTTTGTCCTTCGTTTGAACACCCCTGAGCTATGAATAGAAATGCACAGACTCTGATTTTGAGGGCCAATTACAGATTTTTGTTCAGTTGTGACCTGTTGATAGAGATTTATTAGGAATCTGTTTTATCTCAAAAATGTTAATTAACAGAATGCATCTTTTGTTCCGATTGCCTTGAAAATTATAATTCTGGAAGCAAAAACTTTCACATGAATTATCTATTTGTGTGAATTAGCACTTAGTGATGGTGAGTTCACAAAATCAAAAAACATCAGATTTTTGGATTTCAGATCAGCCAGTTAAGTCAATCATGTTGAACCTTGAAAATATGTCAAAATCCTAGCGTTTTCAAGGATTTTGTGCACCCATAAGAACCCTGTACACACTTTACTACTTTCATTGTGTCTCCTTTTTAAATGATTACTTAGGTTCTTTTTTTTCCCAGACACGTGTGGTCATTTAAAGCCATGTTTCCATGGCAGGGGTCGGTACGGTTTGATGCGGGTCGGATAGCTATTTTGTCTGTTTCCATTGTAAAACCGGTCCATACAACCGATCCATACCGGTTCATTCATGGTCCATGAATGGTCCTCCTCAGCTGTGGGTCCATAGAGCGGGTACGGTTAGGGCGGAGCTGTGGCGTTAAAACACAGACCACTGATCACTGTTTGTGACAAGCAAAACAAACCCTGGAGTGCATTATTTTATTATTACTAAAGTGAGAAGTAAAAACCATCCGTCCTGTAACGCTGGACCCGGCTCCTAAGGTCTGGATCAGTGAGTGATCCCGCGCGGTCAGCGGCTGGACACTGCCCGGTCTAGCCGCTGGCCGCGGGGGATTCATTCATCGTCGCGGACCGCGGGTCTCTGCCTCCTCGGGTCTGGATCCGTGAATCCCTCGCGGTCCATCCAACCCAGCAGGTCGAGCCGCGGACCGCGAGTGAATCACTGCGGCTGAACCCGGTTCCACGCCTCGGGTCTGTCGGGCAGAGATCCGACCGTTGTTGTATACGGAAGTGATAAAATGCCAGCAAGTTACACCAGGTTTGATCACTTTCAGAGCTCCAAACATTCAGAAATCAGCTGCGTTCAGGACGAGCTACATGGATCGGTAAAAAATGAAAGCGTTTATAAAGAAGTTTCACAAAATGCAGCTGAAGGATTTGAGCAGACAGTGTCGGGCCAAGCTGGAGAAATTAAAATCCCCATGTAAGGACAGAGCTGGTATGACGCGATGATACGCATTTATGTTTAACCCCGCCTGCCGAGTGAGGGTCCGACAGCTGATGGAAACGCTCAACTGAAATAGCGGACCCGTACCGGACTACGAGGACCCTCCACCGAACCGTACCTGCCATGGAAACATGGCTTTAGTAAGTAACTTCATCAGAAGGCCGCAGATGCGCGTCGAAACATGTCAAGGTAAACAAAAACGTACTTAAATAACCACACGTGTCTGAAAAAAAGAACCTAAGTAATCAACCCTGTACACAGTATTGTTTGGCATTACATTTTAAAGTCACCAGTCCCGAGATGTTACACTCAAGAACAGAATACTGTGTAGTGTGTACAACCCTCACAACACAAATAGAAAACCAACAGAAAAGAGAAAAAAAAACAGCAGAAGATAACTGTAGACAAGATAATTACTCATTCTCTTAGTGCAAATTACAGCCCAAACAAATAGGGCAGCACTTCCTGTCAAACCTTTCCCATGGCACCACTTTGTGTTAAAGCTCCACTTTTCAGGCTGCTTTGTGAAACCAATAGTTCAAAATGAGACAGCAGACTTTCAAATTAATAGTATAATACCTTAACAGTCTACTCTAAAAACAGGACTCAAAACAGACGTGTTGATTCTGTTTCTGATCCTTGGAGGAGTCTGCAGGTTATGTTCACTGTACAACCCCACCACTGTGTTTATCATCTGAAATATGACACACAGCCTAAAATATCACACACACATTAGTATCGAGCGTGTACACACACACTTACAAAAATATCCTCACCTTGCAAACCTAGCAGCAGACAGATTGTCAGTCTCAGTCTGGAGGTCATGATTTTGTGATGTACACAGCAATAGTCACAAATAATATTAAAAACCTGCAAATTAAACATGCATCCATAATTAACTACAGCTGTATGAATGGCTAAACCATTAGATCTGTGACAAATGTTTACATCCGCTGAGTCATACCTCAAGCAAATTCTTTCATAAAACCAAAATCGTATTAGCAACAAATAATTTTCAAACCTCAAACCCTAGAAATATAGCACAAAATATCATTCTATAAATCAAAATCCATCTAACATCTAAAAAAGTAAACACATTTTGATCATTTACTGAAATCAGTTTCTGATTCTTCCATTAAATTAGACTGATATCTAAGGTAAAGACTACATAAAACTAAAATGATAATCTGATAATAGGACAAAAATGTTTCTGACTTCCACTCAAAATGAATCAGCTTGTCTTATAAAATGCTAAGTCAATAATGTTTCCAGCTCAAATCATTATAAACTCATTATCTGTTAACTGCTAATCAGTTAGTGAACTCCCTGTGAATTAGACCATAATTAAATGGATGTTAGATCTCAAAGATATCTGTCTAAACAGCTGTAAAGTATGCTTGTGTGTGCAGGATCTCATGTTTACCAGGTAGCTACACCTCATGGTTTAAATGCAGAACCTGAGAGCTTAAAATAGCAGCTCACAGTCCAGTGTCACTGTGACTCCATTCAACTCTTATTTACAGTCTGTGGTTACACTCAGAGGGACCCTTTAATCAAATCAGTAATTACCATCCAACAACAGGCCACGGAACATTGAAACCAAATAGAAATTATTGCACAACATATATTACATTTGTGTAGAACTAACTGAGAATCCATTTATCCTTTTAGGGGATCTTTAGCTAACCATAGCTGCCATTCTCACTTTATTACCGACACATTTATTCAGAGAACTGCAAACAAACACCTACGTCAGAGGTGTCTGGATATTTTAGGAGTCTTCAGGAGCCGTCGCACAGACACATGTAAATACCAGAAACCAGATGATGTCTGAATCAGATCAGAGATTAACTATTTTCTTTGATCTTTATTATTAAATTGACAGCTGATATCCTAAATTATGAGTCATCAGGAGTTCCTATTTGTTAAAAGCTAAATTATTTTATTTAAATCAGTTATAAAGTCAATTCTGACACCAATGCACAAAGCAGTCCTTATTCCATCTGTTCATCTTACCGTCCATCCTCTACACTTCTACAGTTTTTGTTTTTTCTCTCCTCCTTTGCTTTTTAGGACCTTGCCTTTTTTGTTTTTGCTCTTTCTGTCCCTGCTGCACCTTCTCTCTTTAATATTCACCACCGTCTCCATGATGAATGTAAAAATATATTATACATAAAAATAAATTAACAAATATAATAAGATCAAGTCAAAAAATATATAATAATAAATTACTAGAGCAGCAGAAAGATAATATTCAAGGTATTTGGAAAGTCCTAAATGGTATACTTAAAAATAAAATAAAAAAGTAGATTATCCAAAATACTATATTACAGATGGAAAAATTATTGATAAAAATACTGAAATAGCAAATGCATTTAACCAGTTCTTTGTTAATGTAGGCAGCACTCTAGCTCAAGAAATAGCTCCACCACCAGAAGTCATGGAAGTTGACATAATCAATATTCAAAATAATAAAAATTCATTTTTTATTAGAAGTGTAGATGAAATCGAAATTATAAATATTGTGAATACATTTAAGAGTAAGAGGTCCACTGACAGTTTCAGTTTTGATATGGCATTAGTAAAGGAGATTACTGATATTATTGCAACTCCCTTAACATATACAGTATCTTTAATCAGTCTTTTCTCACAGGCGTCTTTCCAACAGCAATGAAAATCTCTAAAGTAATACCGATTTTTAAAAGTGGAGACAAACACAAACTTACAAACTATAGACCAATCTCTTTACTGTCTCAGCTCTCCAAAATCTTAGAAAAACTGTTTGATAAAAGAATAAATTAATTTTTAAATAAGCATAATATAATTAACGAACAACAGTTTGGTTTTAGAGCAAACAGGTCAACTTCTATGGCAGTCATGGATCTGGTGGAGGAAATCACAATAGCAACAGACAAGCTGGAAAATACAGTTGGTGTCTTTATAGACCTAAGTAAGGCCTTTGACACCATCGATCATCAATTCCTCCTGTTAAAAATGCAAAGATATGGTTTTAGAGGAGTCGCATATGAATGGCTAAAGAGTTATCTCACTGGAAGACAGCAGTATGTACAAATCAACAATGTCACTTCAGAAAAACTAATCATAACTCACGGAGTCCCACAGGGCTCTGTTCTTGGACCAAAATTATTTATCCTGTACATCAATGACATTTGCCAAATTATTAAGAACATACAGTGCATTTTGTTTGCTGACGACACCAGCCTCTACTGCTCTGGACAAAATATTGAACAGTTACTACAAACAGTTGAGAAAGAACTGGGATTGTTAAAACTTTGGTTTGATCATAATAAATTATCAATGAATGTGAATAAAACAAAATACATTATTTTTGGAAATAAGAAAATTGAAAACTCAGCTAAATGGGGTTTATGCACGGTCACTTCCTGGTTGCGATAGAGGCTGCCGCTCCCTTCCGGTTCAACGCTGTTCCCACACAAACTGGACAAAATTGATTTTTTTACCCGTTTTCTTCAAGACCTGCCGCGCATCACGGTAAACGATGTCCACCGAATTTTTGAAAAACACACAGAGACGTCTGCGCGCAAGCGGGTGAAGGACTTTAAGCTGTATATAACCAGCTTTATTCATGAAATTGAAGGTAAGCTAACAGCATTAGCTCGTAGCTTCCATCATCAAAAAACAGTGAGACAGATCTATATAGCCGTGATCGTGGGCTCCAACTGCTTCCCAACTTTCAACTTTCTCTGGTCTAGCTGTACGTTATCAAACACCAAGTCTTCATTCACCAAAAGAATAGTTGTTCCAGTGAAATAACACACGAACGGCGCCGCGCCTCCTCCATTAGCCTCCTCCACTCGGCTCCTTGACTACTGTGCTGCAAAGTGTGGACTGCAGACACGGTGTGGTTAGAAATGATCACATTTTCTCTTCTTAAGTTCACAATCCTTCCTTTTTGTAGTTATTTATTCAGTGGAAATGTGTGGAAACGGACTGATGAATTATATTCAGCTGATGCGGTACACAACGGAGCACAGCAGTGTTCAGCTGTCAAGGCTTCCCGTCCGCTGATACTTATATGATGGCTTCATTTCTTAGTGCTATAATATATATATCATACTGTACTATACTATACTATTACTCGTTTTGATTATAAACAATATCTTTAGCTGGAAATGCACTCTAACTCTGGAAATCTTCACGTTTCAAATGGAACCGGAAATGGTCCCGCGAGGTAATTTTAAACCGGAAGTTCTACTAAGTACTCTGTGCATAAAGCCTATTAAAGATCAACCAAATGGAAATAGAAAGAGTGAGTGATACAAAATTTTTGGGACTATATGTTGATGAAAAATTAAACTGGAAAGTGCACATAAATCATGTGAAAACAAAAGTATCAAAAACAATTGGTCTATTGTGTAAAATTAAGGCAGATGTAAATGAAAGATCTCTCCATTTATTATATAATGCCCTCATTCTTCCATACCTAACTTATGGTGTGGAACTTTGGGGGAACAACTACAAAAGCACAATACAATCTATCTTTAATTTGCAAAAAAA
>SSNR01000192.1:964389-978798 GCA_006937965.1 Callopanchax toddi
AGGTCTAAACTATGATCTATGGGTTGAGTTCCACAACATCTGTCATTCTGATGAAGACCCTTCTTCCTCTTAGAGACCCCTTTGCAATATTTCTGGATGCCAACATTTTTTAGCGAATAATATTCAAATGTCTGCATTCTCTCAACGTGCACGCGCATCGAGCAAACCTGTACCAGTAGGGGGCGCTGTCGTACAGAATGCTCCGTGTGTTTCTCCGTTTGCCGTCTCAGCTGTCCACTGAGGACTCACAGCTCATTTCTACTAAAAACCTACCCATTCCCCAGCTAAAGACGGATTTATTTTTATTTTTAAACCTTTCACCTCACAGAATGGCAAGGCTTGACAGAGTAGGCAGCACTCTAGCTCAAGAAATAGCTCCACCACCAGAAGTCATGGAAGTTGACATAAGCAATATTCAAAATAATAAAAAATCATTTTTTATTAGAAGTGTAGATGAAATCGAAATTATAAATATTGTGAATACATTTAAGAGTAAGAGGTCCACCGACAGTTTCAGTTTTGATATGGCATTAGTAAAGGAGATTATTGATATTATTGCAACTCCCTTAACATATATCTTTAATCAGTCCTTTCTCACAGGTGTCTTTCCAACAGCAATGAAAATCTCTAAAGTAATACCGATTTTTAAAAGTGGAGACAAACACAAACTTACAAACTATAGACCAATCTCTTTACTGTCCCAACTCTCCAAAATCTTAGAAAAACTCTTTGATAAAAGAATTAATGAATTTTTAAATAAGCATAATATAATTAATGACCAACAGTTTGGTTTTAGAGCAAACAGGTCAACTTCTATGGCAGTCATGGATCTGGTGGAGGAAATCACAATAGCAACAGACAAGCTGGAAAATACAGTTGGTGTCTTTATAGACCTAAGTAAGGCCTTTGACACCATCGATCATCAATTCCTCCTGTTAAAAATGCAAAGATATGGTTTTAGAGGAGTCGCATATGAATGGCTAAAGAGTTATCTCACTGGAAGACAGCAGTATGTACAAATCAACAATGTCACTTCAGAAAAACTAATCATAACTCACGGAGTCCCACAGGGCTCTGTTCTTGGACCAAAATTATTTATCCTGTACATCAATGACATTTGCCAAATTATTAAGAACATACAGTGCATTTTGTTTGCTGACGACACCAGCCTCTACTGCTCTGGACAAAATACTGAACAGTTACTACAAACAGTTGAGAAAGAACTGGGATTGTTAAAACTTTGGTTTGATCATAATAAATTATCAATGAATGTGAATAAAACAAAATACATTATTTTTGGAAATAAGAAAATTGAAAACTCAGCTAAATTAAAGATCAACCAAATGGAAATAGAAAGAGTGAGTGATACAAAATTTTTGGGACTATATGTTGATGAAAAATTAAACTGGAAAGTGCACATAAATCATGTGAAAACAAAAGTATCAAAAACAATTGGTCTATTGTGTAAAATTAAGGCAGATGTAAATGAAAGATCTCTCCATTTATTATATAATGCCCTCATTCTTCCATACCTAACTTATGGTGTGGAACTTTGGGGGAACAACTACAAAAGCACAATACAATCTATCTTTAATTTGCAAAAAAAAAAAAAAGCAGTCAGAATAATCAACTATGCAGATTATTATGCCCCAACAAATCCTCTGTTCATTAAATCAAAATTATTAAAACTCTGTGATTTAATTGATCTCAGCACAGCCGTTGTCATGTATAAGGTCCATAATCATAAACTTCCAGAATGCATTCAAGACCGGTTTCAACTCCGAGACACTAGCTATAACCTGAGAGGAACCCATGTTTATCAGAAAAATAAATTCAGAACAAATACAAAAGGTAGATGTGTCTCAGTCAGAGGAGTAGATTTATGGAATAATCTGGATAACACATTAAAAAACTCCGTATCTGTAACTGCATTTAAAAAAAAGTTTAAATCAAATGTAATTAACAATTATGCGCACAAGAATTAAAATATATATTAACTCTTATGTACAACTGTCCTCAGATATAATTGATTTGGTAAAATGTGACAACTATAATTTAATTAGCAAAATAATTTATATCAACTTTTTTTTTTTCTCTCATTTTGATTAATTGTAAAATGATGTATGCTAGTTGCATGAAGTTGTTAAAAGGTTTGGCTCTAGAAAAGTGTTTCACTTCAGCCAAACCATTTTCAGTCATTGTTTTTGTTTAAGTTTTAAGTATTGAAGCTGAATTTTCTTGTGCAAAGACATTTGTGTATTGACTGAAATAAACTTATCATTCATTCATTCATTCATTGTAACTGCAACAACGTGAATGAGTCAGAAAATCCTGTCAGCATCAGCTGTACACGGAGCAGAAAGCAGGGGGGGAAAACTGCAGATGAGATGAATGCGTCTGACGGGAAACACTTACGTGCTTTAGAGTGGACACTAAGTGTGTAGTTTGTGTGTGTGTGGTTGTGAGGATTTGCGTGAGTTTCGGGTTAATGAGGACGACGGGTTGGATGGAAGAAAGAGGTAAAAATCAAACATAAGGAAACAGCAGAAATCAGAGGTTAACAGGTTTCTAACTGAGATCAGGAACATGAGTCAGAGCGTTAGAGAGGCAGAGGAGGGCGGTCACGTTTTCACACTGTGTGATCGCCACAAGACAGAACAGCACAAGTTCTCTGCTCATTAATCCAAGAAGACCAAAGACGAACTTAGTCTAACTGATGCTTTTATCTCATTTTATAATAAAATATAACTGCCTATTACAGCAGCAGAATTACATAATTAAAGAGAATGTTTCTAATGAAATAAAGTCCATCTTTATAAGTGTTGTGACACCAATGGTGTAAGCTTTTTAACAATTGCCCATGATTTCTGTTCTCACACCAACTTGCTTAGGTCTACACTCTGCTTCAAATGATAAACCATTAAATGACAGGAAGTAAAAGTAACATCATGAAGAGGTTAGACACGTTATGACACCCCGCCCACTCACTCAAATGAATGGCAAGAAGAAGTGAACGCAGAAGAACTAAAACAAGATCGTAACAATTTAGAGTAAAGTTGTAGTGCTGCTGAATGTACTAAGATATTTAACAAAGACTCAGACATATCATTTAACAACATTTGCTGGAAGAAAATAAATGTTTATCTGCTCATTTGGTTTGTACTGTAAGGAGACATCAGCTTGTCAACTGTGAGATAAGAAAGTTTTTATTCTGAATGAAACTTTTACAAGAAGTAACTTAATTTTTAATAGTTAATTGTCCTCTGAAGACCAGTTTTCTCTGCTCAAAAACTGGTTCATATATGTATCAGAAAATGTGATTTCTATCAAAGTTTAAATGTCCAGAGTCCAAATATGCTTTTGGAAAGCAGCAAATGTGAAGATCAACAGTCTTTAATAGGTGATGATAATCTCTAGTTAGACTCAGTCCTAAAACTAATAAAAGCAGCCATGTTTAATGTTTTCCCACTCAGGGATCTGGGGTTGAGGTGGAGGTCGGGGGGAAAGAAGGGGTCAGTGAGAATATTCAAGCAGTCACGTGGGACCATATCATCCACTGAGTTTTGATATTTTAACATAAAAAAAAAACCTTGAGATCTTCATTCAAAGGTTGTGTTCTCTGACTTTCATGTGATGTGGGTCAAAACTAATAATTAGATCAATAATTTGTCTTTTAGGAATAATCAACCACCATTGACTGCTGAATAGGTCAGCAAGGTCTGAAGATGAAAGTAAAAGTGAGTTTAAGGGATATGTAGTCATTTTGGATTTATCTTTTGCCATCAGCACTTGCTAGTAACATTCTGCTAACACAACCTCTAGGCCATAGAAATTCACCAAGAGGTTTCCAAACCACAATGATGCAATTTTCAGCAACAACACTGGCCAAAAGAAAAAAGTTGATCCTGGTTCCATGATGTCATAGTTTTATTTGAAAGGATTAAAAAGTGGACGCTAAGACCATACTCCTTTACTGTCAAAATATTCACTGTGAGTCTTCATCTCGACCATAATGAATATGCAAATTATATTTAGCTAAAACATCATGAAACAGGAACTAGTCCTAAATTATACAGTGGTCTCTAAAATGAATCCTTGTTAAACTGAACATGATCAAATAAATCAGAAGGACACAACATTATGTGAGAAACAGTTTGTTCATCCATAGTCTGTAAACATTATGACCTGCAGTGTGAACATTGGCTAAGACGGGGGGGACACAGTGGAAAAAGGACAGGTGAGGACAGCCTGTTGAGCATGCTGTCACTGTAAATTATCTGTAACCTAATTAGTATGCTGTTGGGGTTTTTTTTAAACCAACCCACCTGAGCCCATAATGCTTTGTGCAACATTTACCTCACACTCAGTTGTCCTTCTCACCAGGACCAGCTGCTAAAAGCATCTGCAGAACATTGTTTGTTACAACATTTAGGTTATGATGAAACAATAGAAAAGAGAGGGTTTATCAAATGTCTGACCACTGAGGAGGATTAAGGCTGGGGTGCTGCTGTTAAATGATATTGCACCAGACAAAATGCTCTGATTTTTAATCACGCTGGTGTTAAAACTTCTATTCAGTTGAACACAATAGAGTGCAGCAGCACCACACTCACGCAGCTGAAGCAAAAATCTCCAATTTCAAATATTATGGAGGTGCTCTTATTACTTTCATGAAGCCATCATTTATTGCAGATCCGATACGTCAGACTGCATTACTTTTGGTTCGGCTCCAACTGAAGTTCAACAGAGTTTAATTTACAAATTATCTCTAATATATTAATTGAATCTGAAAACATGAGACAGAGAGAAAAGAGTCATAGATTGGTGCTCCGTTTCATTTTTTCTTCACCTGAGGCAACATGGGTTATAATGTAATGGAAGATAAAAATCATATTATATTCATAAGTTTTATGTAATAATGGTGTATGGAAATATTTTTTTAACCTTTTAGTCAATCGTCCATATATTTTTGGGATTTATGCTTAATTTTTTTCTCAGTTAACCGATAAGACAAACTAAAATGTGCTCCACCAAATGCTCGACCATAAGATCAAAGACTTAATATTAATTTAAAACTAATCAGTCAATCATTGGTCACTTACGAGAATAATGACAGCACTGAATAATCATTAGCATAGTGTTACAAAGTCAGAAACTGGATAACAGGACAGGAGGATTTGACCAAGACGTAATGAAGAATTTGTTCCCGGTTCATCTAACCACAGGAGAGCAGTCAAAACATCACAGCGAGCTGTTGTTCTGATCCGTCACAGCTGCTGAAACATGATATGTCAAACAGATCTCTGTGGAGACATTGAGCCCATCTTCACATCAAATAAATCTATTTCCAGGGAAAGTAGGTGGATTACGCTTCGTAACAGTTAAAATAATATGGAGAATAACACTTAATCTGGAGAAACACTGACTATGAACCTGCCTACAACGCTGCCAAACTTAATCAGTCACAGGAAATTCTATCTGTGCACAATGATCTGACAGGGGCTCCAACAACACGGAATAGGGCTGATAAGAAAAATAGAAAACAATAACAAATGTGTCAATGTTCTCATCGACCTTGTCCTCAAGAGAACTATTATTATATTTTGAGGTTCCCTTGTGATTTAGGAGAACAGCTGAGGTGAAACAGGGGCTCCTCTATAATGGCATTACCAGGCTGTGAATCAGCTCCACCTTATGATGAGTCTTTGATTTCCTGTTCCTCACCTTCTTCAATTGTGGAAGCTGCGGTGATGAGCATTAATGAGAAATCTGAGAGCATTTTGGGTTCAAACTGCAGAGGTTTGTCTTGCTGCTCAGCATGGAGACCCATTATACTTTAATGATATTCACAGGAAAATCCAGAGAAACGGTCAATAAATCTGGGTACGTCTCAGTTTTCATTTATCCTGTGTGTATGTGTCGCACAAAACGCAGACATGGTGGGGGAATCACATCGAGGCCCCACTCAAACCCGGTGTCATAAAGTCAAATCGTCAAGTTGACTCCTCGAGTCCACCAGCAAGTCATCATTTTCTCCTGTCTGTTTCTTATCCTCCCTCCTAAGACTAGTTCAGCAAAGCAGCACAAGCACAGGATTAAATTCTTCCTTTTTCAGCTTTCCTTCCATTCTTCATTTCGACTATTTTCATCCCCAAAACTTAAGAATTTGCAGGCACAGTGGGTAAATAAATTGCATAAACTGTAAATGCGCGTGTGCGTGCATGTGAGCTTTTGTTCAGGCTATCCAGTGGACTGATTTGGGGGTAAAATAAAACGTAGAAAACCCCAGAGCAGCTTTGGGGATTTAGGAGTTACATTTACTGTACCCCTGTTGCAGAAAAATGTGTCTCTGTCAATCATAAAAGCATTTCATCACGTTTCACGGGCATGCTCTTTCTGGAGGGTTGAACTGTTTCACAGATGCCTGAGTTTTTTTAGACGGGGGACTGAATGTGTAGGTGGGTGGCAGTGGGAGCAGTCCTGACATTTGTACTATTGCAAAGGCCTATCCAGATCCATTCAAGATGTTTTACAGGCAAGTATCACAGTATGAACACAATAACCCAATGTATATAAACCCCTTTTTGGCAGGTATCAACTACAGCTATAAACCCAGCTTTTTGGGCCCAGATGGGGCAGACAATAATTGCATCTTCCTGTGAAAACCACAAGTGTCTAATTAACATTGCTGTTAGTTAAGGAAGTACAAGCTACAACAGCCAAAAGTGGCCCACAATAGGGCTGGGCAGAGAACCAAACTTGTGTTTCAATCTCAATTTGGGCTCCAAACAATCACAAAACAAGGTAATCAACAAAAAACAATTATTCATAAAATGATTTTGTCACATTCTGTTTTGCAAAATTGCTCTTACTTTGTCTTGCCTTCTAAATAATTTGCACATCCTCCTCTTCTGAGAGCTAAAATCACATTTATCTTGTAATGGCTTTATTTTTTTATCAGTGGCAAAATAAAGGCAAAACACAGCAGCAATGTATGCGTCACAGCAACATATCCGTTACAGTACCATCATGAAAACAATGCACAGTCAGAGCTGGACTGTTGGTGGGCCGATAGTAACTTTGAGCCGGTGTAGGTACTCAGGATCTACTCAGGCTGACAGATCTGCTCGGGGCCTGCGCCTGCCGATCACGTGGCACGAGCTGATTGGCTGAACGTACGACTAACGGGAGTGACGTTACCACGTTCTTAAAAGTGACGTTTGCACGTTGACGCTGAAGCTTTTGATTGGTCCGGATAAATTCACGGTTGTAGTCCTTCTTTATTGGAGTAAGGACTACAACTTCTTTTTGAATGAATCTTTAGATTTATTTAAATAAGAACTAACAAAAATATACAGAAGAAACCTACATTTATACAAACGGTCAGGCCTGCAAATTATGTAAATACATTTAAAACATTCACACAAAAGAACTGTTGTGCTTATTTGGCACAGTCTGATGTTGATTTGATGTAGTTTCAAAACAAAGACAATATTGTGTTTTTATTAACAAATTACAGTTAAAAAGAAAACCTTTAGGCGGTAAGAAACATGTTTTTATTAACAAACCTGCTAAACTCTTTCCAAAACATGTGTGGAAGAACAGTATCGACAGGGATTTACAGTGTATTTTGTCCAAGTGGCTTTGCCGTAGTGTGACATTGTCAGCAGGAGAAGGACCCCGAGCCAATCTGGCAGCCCGAGCAGATCGGGTACCTACACCGGTTTGGACCAGGACAGGCCGGTCGTGCAGCCCGCAATCTGAACGGCTCATTTTAATAAGCACTTCCTGTTGCTGAGCGAGCTCGTACAGTGTGTTCGCGCGTGCAGCGTTTCAGTCAACACCGGGATACATCAGCTGAAAGTGTTTATGGTGGGAGCCATGACTGAAAATGCCCAGGCCAAATTAAGGTACCAGTCCAACCCTGGTCAGGGTAATACACTGCTGTAAAATGTGGAGGAAGTTTGACGGTATCAAAATCTGGATACCGCCCAAGCCTAAGCAGCACTGCCTGTCAGTACTGTAGTGTCTATGTTTGCTTTAAGTGAATAAAAACTGCTTTAATTAGTTGATGTTCACAAGTTTTAAACAAACACCTGAACTTTACACAAATATTTAACTGATTATTTTGCTAAAAACGCCCAAGTCTGCTTAAAAATGTGAACTCTTACTATTTTTGACTTTACCTAATAAAAAACCTGCTATAAAAACTTTGTGCAAATGCATACATTTAATCAAATGTTTATATATATATATATATATATATATATATATATATATATATATATTCTTTTTCAAGGTATTCATTTAACATATACAACTATATAAAGGATGGGAAATGTTGGTAAAGTGAACACAGATCATAACATTTCATCTGGTATGCATCACCTGATGCTCTCATTATGACGATATGCAAAGCTGCATTCCCACTGTGCTTTCTGATGAGGAGAAATAAATGCTATACCATGTTTACCAACTCGATGAGCAATTAGGTTCAATAATTGTCATTTTAATATTGACCGAAATATGTTTCCCCATAATTAAGCAGCTCTTGCCCACATCCCAGTAAAGTGCTTGTTTACATCAAAATATAGGACTGCAACTAACAGAGAAATTTCACTAATACTCGTATTAGAAGGAAGTGCAGATTAATTTTAACCATAACATCGAGAGGCTCAGAGTTTCGCTTAAAGAATCATCTAAACAGATGTTGATCACTGCAGGAGCCTGAGCTCAGACCTCCCAATCCAAAGCCGAGGTCCCTAATCACAACATGACCCTGCTGCTCCTCCTTTTGCCATCATGAGAATGTCATCACAAATAATTACAAGACATTAAAGGCTCAAGAAACATACTGCGAAAACACTGCAGGCGGCGATTTTCAATGATGAGGACAACAAAGACAGTTCGGGGATATTTAGCCAGTGGCACGTCGCTTCATCTCTCACCGACTGAAACAACGAACACACTGCGGTTGCATATGTTTAACTGGCTCTCGCTCTCTCCCACAAGTGAGACCTGAGCCTTGTTCACTCTCCAAAAAAAGCCTGCAGCAACAAGCCAATCTGTTGGCAAACAGCTGGAGCTACCCCCCCCCCCCCCCCCCCCTCCCCAAGAGAGCAAGAGGAGAGAGGGAGAGAGGGAGATCTCAGTGAGGGTGGAAGCAGAGACGGGGCGAAAATGACAGGAACGAAAGCAGAGAGGCAGATAGTATACGAGAGTTCTCGCTGTCATAAATAATCAATGCTTAGTCAACAGAGTAAATGAAAGTGAGAGGAGGAACCAAGGATATTTCTCATTGCCAATCTCAAAAGGGAAAACTGCCAATGCATATATGTCATGAGTAAACACAGCTCAGCCCAAATGAAAAGGAGATACAGAGACAGACAAAACAATAGGGAAAAGATGACAAAAAAGAAACTGATGGTAAAAGAAATGACAAAGATTTCTAAAGTGAGTGTGGGGAAGAAAGGGTTTTAGAACTGGAAGAGGGCAGCAGGAAATGCCTTCATCAGTTTCCTGACCCTTTGTGCTTAAAAACTATCCTCCCCATCCTCCCTCTTTTTTTCTCATGTCATGTCTCTTATTCCTCAGACACTTCCTGTCCTCTCCCCTTTTTTTTGTTTATTACTGTTTGTTGTTGAGCGCTGTGCAAATCCCACCCAGTGAAAAAGACTTGGATTTCAAAACATTTTCAGAGGTTCTTCTTTCATCCTTCAGCACAGTAAATGAAAAAAAGGGTTGCGTTTCAGTGAATCACACAGATGTCTCCATACCTCATGTCTTCCAGCAAGTCACATTCAGTCTGATGCTTAAAGTGCAGTCTTGTCATCTGCTCCGTGTGAGTGTTTTTTAGCTCCTGCGTCACTTTGACCTGGAGAAAACAAAAAGACGTCATCGTCAAGCATTCAACTTTTGTTTGTGTACAGATAACATCTCTAAAACAAATAAAGTTCCCACTTCTTGAGTTATTAATAAACATCGAGATACGAAGCTATGAAGTCACGGGACAGATGATGTTTTCTTCTTTCCTGGTTGTAAAAGAGTCTGCGGTGTGATGAATGCATCTTATTGCCTAAAAGTCAAACAGGCACATTAATTCTTAATGATCCATTTCTATCCACAGTTCATAAACCCTTTTTATTATCTACCCCTGGTTGGATTAAGTGTTGCATGAAATTACCAAAAGTCACAGAAATATACACAAGACATCAACATTTGAGCAACCGGACACCAGAAATGTTACCCCCATAATGTGCCTTCCAATTAGTTATGAAAACAATAGAAACACACACTCCCATCGCTAATCAATCTGTTTTACAGTGTCAGGGCTTCGACTGGCTTTTGGAAATGCTGACTGTGGATTTTTTTTTTTTTTTTTTTTTTACATTCGAGGTGATCGAGGACACTTTGATGAGGAAAAAGATCCTAGCTCTTCCATTTCATGCACAATTGAGTTTTGGTGATTATGCCAGATTCATTCACATGATCTTGTGCTAAAACTGACAGAACTGACCCTTCATCTGCACCCACCGGCTCAGGCAAACCACGTACGTGCACGCAGCTCCCACAATCACACACACACTCACAGAGTGAGGGTCACTGTGCATTGTCGAGTGAATTCCATCATCTATTCACCAGAGGAACAGTGGGCATATTCATGACTGTTCCAGACAAAACAAAGTACAACATGCCATGGACCACACTGGCACACACAGAGCAGTTCCCTTCTGTTTGATGATAAGGAGGGGGGAGTGGTTGATTACATTATCAGGGAGAAAGCACTTCACTTGATTTCACCTTCCATCACTCACATGCAACTACAGAGAGAAAGGTGGAATAAGGGATGGACAAGGATGAAAAGGCCAAGTGAGGCGAGCTGAGTGTGAGAAGAAGGCTGAATATAAAGAGTGAGTAGAGGTAAAGAGAGGATAAGGTGGTAATACTGAAAACAAGAGGCGACTGTTCAGAGAAATAATGAAAAAGCAGCAATGTGGGCACACACAAATGCTGAGGGAAAAGAAAAATGGAAGAAGAAAGTGTTAATTCAGCTGCCTTTTGTTAGAGCTCTGAGTGACAGGCAGCACCGGTGGTTAGCTTGTGCAATTATTCAGGTTTGTGGACTACGTAATTGACTAAAATAAAAAGATTGAAGTGATTTCATCAAATTTTGTTTTGGAAACATGCTCTCAGTTCGACTTCCAAATGACAAGCATTTTTTGTCCCCGCCCAAGGCTAAAATCATGAGTCTCATGGTGTTTTAAATAGTCAGCACAATGACGATCAAAACAACTAACATAAAAACTATTATAATTATTATCAAGCAAAAAAAATCTCCTGGCAATGTGAACCCTATATATTTTAGGCTTCACATCAGCAAAACACTTCTGCAAAAAAAAAACCAGCATTTCTATATTTACTGGTGATATTTTGGGAAAATGTCAAAAGTTTGTGCGACAGACGCTGATATTACATCATAAAAGTATGGCATTTAAGTAGAAGTATGTAATGAGGACCTCCTCATCTCAAACAACTGATTGAAACAAAAGCCAACAACCGTGGTGGGTGTATCTCAACAAAACATGTCAATGTTTCAATAACTTGTCATGTGAACTTGAGCATTAATTACAGGTAAATGAACCTGGAGTTGTGTGGCATTCATCACCCAGTTCTGCAGGGCACTGATCACAATGGTCATCAATGTGGGATGTGGCCAAAAGATGTCTACTTCTATGCCTTTCTGTGACTCTTCCAGTCTCTCTGTTTCAACCTGCTGATGACCCTCTGTGACTCTAAGCTCAGTGGCCACTTTCGTCTGAGAACATCTGTTTGAAGCCTCGCAATGGAGAAGTGCTGTTGATCAATTGTTAGGTGTGGCCTTGGTCTCAGGATGTCAAAATCTGAACAGCATGATAAGACCTGTTTAAATACCAGTTCTAATTGAACGAGGACATTTTTTGGTCGATTCCTGGATCAAACACCCGTTTTAATTTTGCCATTAAGCTCCTTGTTAGAGCACAGCAACTTGTGCAAAAAGTACTGCAACACTGAGCAGACGGACATGTGCATTCAAAGGTTTAGAGAAGGTCACATTAAGGTTAACCTGTAAAGGTAAGAGTGCATTTTAGGTTTATCCTGAAATTTCAGAAGAAAGCCAAATATCCCTTACTTTTTGTGAGTAGTGTACAGTAACCCTACAGATTGACACTTTCTGTGTATTAGGAGTCAATTGATGATTTATTTTGGCATGCTGCATCACAGCATTTCCCATTGGTCCTTAACCAAGCTAAGTTTTTGCTTTGCAACTAAATCTGGACCTAAACAGATGCCAACTGAAATGCAGCTGATCAAATACTTAAAGTTTCTGCCTGTTGAACGTACTTTTACTCAGAAGAATAGGGTGAAAAAAGTGGCAAACAGTGAAGGAATAATTACAAGAACATAACATTTATGTTATTTTGCCTCAGGCCTAAAATAAAAGAGGAAAAACCGACATACCTGATGTGGCACATTGGTCATTATGGCAGCAAAATGTGTCAATATAAGCCAATAAAACTGATGACTGTAAGCAATATGAAATAGTTGTAACCAGTACAGCAGATATGCATCATAAAGCCATGAAACACAAAAAAAATCTATGCCACTGTATAAGATAGAGTCTTATAGTACTGCCTATGTCAAGCTAGAAGCAGCGGTCTTTAATTCAAGCCACATCAAACTAATATACGAGACTCAAACGAGCTCAGTTTGTAAGCAGATGGGCTGAGACCCAGACTAAACACTTAAGGGGCTGTATGCGCCGCACTGGGAGAGAGAAATTACTTGTATCTAATAGGCAAATACTGATACACTCTGACTGTTGGGGCTGTGTGCTGAGTGCACAGAGAGTGCGGGCCACATTGGCACAGCGCAAGACATCAGTGTTCTGGCAAATTCTGTTTTACATTTCGAAGAATCATAACGCCACATTTAATGAGAGACAGCGACAGCAATAGAGGAAGAGTGGTCTCTACAGCTTTAATTATAAAAAAGGCTCGCTTAAGTGTGTGTGCGAGTGTGTTTTAAGGACATGATCTGGCATGCAGAAATCCAGCACATAAATGGCACAGGGGAGGTTATGTGATAATTAAAAGACAACAGAGCAGACGTTCACAGAGGGAGACTGCCTCTGATGCAGTGGTGGTGTGGGGGGTGGGTTCAAGACACTATACACCATATGTGTCAAACACAAGGCCCGCGGGCCACATGTGGCCCGCCACGTCATTTAATGTGGCCCGCGAGAGCTTAAAAGGTCTGAGTATTCAGAAATAAATGGGTAAAAAGCGTATTTTGACCAAAAACTACATTTCCCACAATGCATGTCAATTGTGTTACCCGCGACTTGACGGCTTACCGCCACTACAGGGCAGGGTGCACACAAGCAGTAGGCTGGTCCTCATGAGAACCGGATTTCGAACGCGCTTTTGTGGACCAGCGCTGCGTGGTCCCGATGGGAGACCCCTCGATCTGACGAGCTTCACATCCTGTTGCAGCTCAGTGAATGAGTCACATGGCCTCTGAAGCTAGTGGACACACGGTAGGACCTCCGCTCCGACACACACACACACACACACACACAATCATCATCTCCAATGCGCGAAGCAATGCGCCATTACGCACAGCTCGGTGCGCGCTTTAACACACACACAATCACATTACGTCCGACCCACGCACACAGCTCACACATGCCCAGTAGGGGTACAACGGGTCACAATCGATCCGTGATCTGAACAGATCACCCTCTTTGGTTCGGGACACGGTTTGCGATCCAGCTAGCTGCGCTCGCGCGCTTTACTAACTCCTCTCCAACCCGACAGCTCGCACTCTCAAGCTGCTGATAAATAATTCCCCTCTGAGAAAGACGTTCATTTTGTCATCACATATCCAGTTCTCTCTATCAGAATCAGTCATTTTAGTTAACCAGAACAAAAGATCACTGGTCGATTTCTGAGCCATGATGCGTGCGCGCGCGGGGAGCTGCTGATCCTCCACCCCTCCGTCAGCTGATCATCCTCTTCCCTGATGGCAAACCAGATTAACCAATTTCTGCCTAAGATAACGTGTTGTGTTGGAATTTTATACAAGCTGATGAACATTAATATTAACGGTGCTCAGTCAGGAGGATCAGAACACCTTGATCGTCACGCCTCCTCACCTGCTGCAGCTGTCTGACTGCAGTGAGGAAGAAACGGGTCATCGCTCTGTCAGACCCGAGAGGTGACTAGTAGAAGGCTTTTCATATTGAATTGGTTTAAATATGTTTAAAAGTTTTATTTAAGCATCAGAATGACCTCATGAGTTAAAGGTTGTTTGAATTTATTGAGCATTAAGCAGAAAAATGTTGAGCCAACAGCAAATCATCATCTTCAA